>OY754979.1:32871777-33471777 GCA_963576475.1 Molanna angustata
TAATAAGTATCGTGTTGTGAGATTATTTAATAGAATTGATCATTCATTGTGTGTCTTGCAGTGTAACAAGAGCAGTGTATCTTGCAATAAGATCCCAGCAGTGGCTCGTTCTACTTCTTTTGACAACGATTTTGCAACAAGTAAAATATACTCGATTTGAATATCAAATTGTTTTTTTTTGCAAGCTTGCAATTTCGATTTCGTTTGTAACCGACTTCCAAAAATTGAGGAGGCTATCAATGCGGCGTGATTTTTTTTTTACATGTTCAGCGTTAATTTTTTATCCCATTGTTCAATTTCGGTGATTCATTTTCATATAAGAAGTATCTTTCGATTTACATACATACCATCACGCCATGTCCCTTGCGGGGTAGGCAGAGAGAACCGAACGCCACATTTTTCTATCCTGGCACGCATCCCTCGCTTCGTCCACATTCATGCATCGTCTCATACATGCTCGTCTATTGCTCACGCTTCTAACATTTCCGTCTTTCAAAATTTCGTTCACATGGTCGTGCCATCCCTTTCTTGGGCGTCCCCGACCTCTCATTCCATTCCTTTCCGCTCTGTATATTTTCTTCGTCAGGCGCTCCTCATTCATTCTCCCCATGTGACCAAACCATCTCAATGTGTTCACTTTCATTCTAGTAATGACATCTTACATTCTTTCCTTGTGTCCTCATTTCTTACCCGGTCATACATCGTTCTATTACAAATCATTCTTAACGATCTCATTTCAACTGCATTTATTCTACTTTCATGCGTCTTCTGCCATGTCCAGGTTTCACTTGCATACGTCAAGGTTGGCACTACGACGGCGTTATGAATGGCAACTTTGGCATCCTTTGATATGTTGCGATCATTCATAATTGGTCTTAGTGCTCCATTCACTCTGTTTCCTGCCACGTTTTCGCCTGCCAGAGGGGATTATTCCATGTATTGAGGCCTGCTACATACATCATCATCATCATCATCAGCATCTTTCGATTTGTCCCATTTTAATATGGTCAAGATTTGATCATATGGGACAATGATCTTACGTACATACAAACACACCGGTCACGCCATATACCGTACGACGTATGCAGAGAGAACCGAGCGCCATATTTTTCTATTTTTGCATAGATTCCTTTGGCTTCCTTTACATACATGCATCTTCTTATACGTGCTCGTCGATTGTTCAAGTTTCTTATGTTTCCTTCTTTCAAAATATCATACCATCCCTTTCTGGGCTACTTTCTCAATGAACGCACTTAGTGACGCTATAAGCCGTTCATAATGACCGGAAACAAACGCTCGAAAGACACTCTGTGGCGTTCAGATTGAACGTCGAGTGTACGCACCAAACGCTCGATAAAATTGTCGGGTGAAAAACGCTCTGACTGCTATATTACCTATCTGTTGACTTCTATTTTATCTGTGGAATGATGTCTTCTTTTTGTTTCAGTGGTATCTATTATGTCAGTTGACATTATTTATGATGACAATATGCATTCACAAAGAGGTTTATTTATAAAAATATCATACAACAATTTCAAATAAAAGGTCATTATTTACTCCACTGCCAAATTGTAATCTTTCGATGAAAATATAACCTAAAAAGAGACATTTAAAACGCCCGATGCAGCGTTCAGATTGAAACGCCGCTCGAAAGCGTTCGGTGAGATTGGTGTGAAAAACGCCATAATCTGCAACTTCAGATATGTACAAAAATACATTGAAATCAATCATTTTTTATTATTTTGAATTTTTTATTTTTTTACACTATGTAATATTCATTTTCTTATTAGATCACGATTTCATAGAACATTCTCGAATGATCTGCAGATAGATTTGATTTGTACCATAGAAAAAGTGAGAGTAGCTTGTCAATTAATATAATCTTGCTGACATGTACTTATTGTACCCAACTATACTCGATTCAAAAATAATTAAACGTTCGTGAATGAGTATTGTTACAACGGAAAAACAATGGACATTCATTTTATAAACAATAAAATAATATTAACAAAAAAAAAATAACCTCAAGAGTAATCAATAAAATTATGTTTGTGCACATCAAATTGTATTTTTACAAAACAATACAATGTCGCCGTGAAAATGACAAAAGAAATTATCAGGAAACAAAGCGTTAAAAAATAAACACGTGATTATGGAAAAAAAAGTGTGGATTATGGCAACATTAGCACTTGACTACATAAGTGAGTGTACACATCATATAAATATTATGTTCCTATGTATCAAGTGTGGATTATGGGCAACATTAGCACTTGACTACATAAGTGAGTGTACACATCATATAAATATTATGTTCCTATGTATCAAGTGTGGATTATGGGCAACATTAGCACTTGACTACATAAGTGAGTGTACACATCATATAAATATTATGTTCCTATGTATCAAGTGTGGATTATGGGCAACATTAGCACTTGACTACATAAGTGAGTGTACACATCATATAAATATTATGTTCCTATGTATCAAGTGTGGATTATGGGCAACATTAGCACTTGACTACATAAGTGAGTGTACACATCATATAAATATTATGTTCCTATGTATCAAGTGTGGATTATGGGCAACATTAGCACTTGACTACATAAGTGAGTGTACACATCATATAAATATTATGTTCCTATGTATCAAGTGTGGATTATGGGCAACATTAGCACTTGACTACATAAGTGAGTGTACACATCATATAAATATTATGTTCCTATGTATTAAGTGTGGATTATGGGCAACATTAGCACTTGACTACATAAGTGAGTGTACACATCATATAAATATTATGTTCCTATGTATCAAGTGTGGATTATGGGCAACATTAGCACTTGACTACATAAGTGAGTGTACACATCATATAAATATTATGTTCCTATGTATCAAGTGTGGATTATGGGCAATATTAGCACTTGACTACATAAGTGAGTGTACACATCATATAAATATTATGTTCCTATGTATCAAGTGTGGATTATGGGCAACATTAGCACTTGACTACATAAGTGAGTGTACACATCATATAAATATTATGTTCCTATGTATCAAGTGTGGATTATGGGCAACATTAGCACTTGACTACATAAGTGAGTGTACACATCATATAAATATTATGTTCCTATGTATCAAGTGTGAATTATGGGCAACATTAGCACTTGACTACATAAGTGAGTGTACACATCATATAAATATTATGTTCCTATGTATCAAGTGTGGATTATGGGCAACATTAGCACTTAACTACATAAGTGAGTGTACACATCATATAAATATTATGTTCCTATGTATCAAGTGTGGATTATGGGCAACATTAGCACTTGACTACATAAGTGAGTGTACACATCATATAAATATTATGTTCCTATGTATCAAGTGATTTTGAACTCGGCCACAACTATTTTCTCCGAAGGTTGAGAATCCACTTTATTCAGTAACTATTGTAACTAAAATAAGAACGTTCTAAAATTGTAGTTTTTAGATTTACGATCTTATTTCAGCGTTATAAAATATAAATTTAGATTAAATGGAATAGGGACGTACCTATATTGGTCGGAACGTTCTTAAAAAAGTTCCTGAATTAGACGTATTTTGAATAATGATGAAAATGATGAAAATTTCATAATTTTCATCATTATTCAAAATACGTCTAATTCAGTAACTTTTTAAGAACGTTCCGTCCAATATAGGTACGTTCCTATTCCATTTAGTCCAAGTTGATATTTTATAAATAAGAACGCTGAAATAAGACAGTATATCTAAAATCTAGAATTTTAGAATGTTCCTATTTTAGTTACAATAGTTACTGAATTGGGGGTATTACCCCGTATTCAGTAACTATTGGAACTAAATTAGGAACGTTCTAAAATTGTAGATTTTAGATTAAAGGTCTTATGTCAGCGTTATAAAATATCTACTTGGACTAAATGGAATTGGAACGTACCTGTATTGGCCGGAACATTCTTAAAAAGTAATTGAATTAGACGTATTTTGAATAGTTATGAAAATGATGAAAATTTCATAATTTTCATAATTATTTATAAGTCTGATTCAGTAACTTTTTAAGAACGTTCCGGTCAACATAGGTACGTTCCTATTCCATTTAGTCCAAGTTTATATTTTATAACCCTGAAATAAGAACGTAAATCTAAAATCTACTATTTTAGAACGTTCCTAATTTACTTCCAATAGTTACTGAATACGGGGTAATACGTCCAATTCTGTACCTTTTTGAACTAAAATAGGAACGTTCTAAAATTTTAGATTCTATGTCGTTTGAACTTAATTTCGTATTATGTAACTGACGTTGTTCATAGTACGGAAATCTATAAAATTAGTGCACCTTAGATAATAATATGAACTCAAATTGTCTATGCCGCAGACCACGCATGCGTACTGCGCACTGTTCAGCCATGTTAATTTATGTCATGTCGCTTACCGAAAATTTCAATTGATCTGTACTAAGTAATATTCTTTGATTTTTATTTTCAATATAACGCAACACATGTTTTTTACATACACATCTGATGTTTTCATATTAACTAAAATATCCCTGCGGACTGCTGTGAAAATAACCAGTACGCTTCCGATTATGTGTGAACTAAAATTAGGAACGTTTTGGCAGTTGATTCGACTAAAATTTGGTCATAGAACAGGGAATTGAACTAATTCGTGATATTATACTTCAAGTAAGAATGTTCCTAAATAGGAACGTTCAAATATCAGCGTTATAGAATATCAACTTGGACTAAAAGTAATAGGAACGCATCTGTTTTAGCCGGAACGTTCTGAAAAAGTTATATGACATATAGTTCAGTTTATTCCAATGGATCTATGATTTATTATATTCGTGTTATGTAGTAAAGAGATTTGAAAACAAAAATAAGTATATGAAATAGTACAAAAGAACAAAGAGCACATAATGCACACACATAAATCAATGAAAATATCCTCTATATTGCAGGTTCTGCAGAAAATCCTTACTTATTCCTATCGTATTCATCATTTAAAGAAATAATTCAAAACTAAGTATTGCAGAACTAGAAACCATTTAGAAGACACAATTATAGACATGAAATTGATCCTTCTCAATGCAGCTTAGCTGTATGTTTCGATTCTGTTATGGTTGGCTGCAAAGAAGATACTAAATTTCGCCTCGCGTCAAAACTCAAATGTAGTGTAAAAATTGCTAAAAAAATGCTCAATAATTGTGAAATCATAACTATCCACTATTACTGGTATTGCTATGCCTAAATATTGTGGAGGGTAAACATTACTGGCACTTTCTAAGGAACATGCGTTGGCAATATAATCAAAATGACCAACAACAGATGCTCAGCTGATTGCCAAATGCCTTTCATAAACGTGATTTTAATAATATATAGAAATTCATTACATTTCATTCAACATGACACGATTGCAAATGAGGAGTTTGTTCACAGTGGTGTTGTTGAAATATCAAATACGATTAAGTGCTTATATTTGTAAAATCACACTAGCCTCTACGAATTTTCATTCCTCTTTTAATAAGATAATCGCCTTATTAACGCTTTTTTGACTTCTTAGAAACCTATCGTTTAAAAACCTTATTTATATGGCCATTACAGGTTTTTTGCTAAGTCCAACCTCATATTTATCTCTTCTTGCTTCGTTAGGCTTTTTTAACTAAATATTTTTGTGAAAAAAACATTGATGGATTGAGAAGCGGTCACTTAGAAACCAGTCCAGTTAAAAAAAACTCATTGGTTTTTTAAAACAAGTGAATTTTAAATAATAAAATTGTTTTTACTGTGCAAAATATTAATACCTATCCAATACTAATAATGATCTTGACAATATACGGAAGTTCCGTCAATTTTCAGTTTTTAGGAAGTCAATTTATACCCTGAGGTCATTTACAGTCAAAATGATTCAAGGTAGATTGTATGACAGAATAGAGAAAAATAGATAATTATCCTTCTCATTTTTCATGACTTTGATAAACAGTCTATTCTATTCACTGCAAGTGTTTGTTCCTTGGATCATTTGTAGAGGAATTCATTCACATTTGGAGGTATAGTAGGGTGAATTGTGATATGATCTGTCACAGAAAAAAAATGTATAACTGCCAAATTAAGAAATTTAGTGGAAGTCAGACATCCACAAGGCAAAACCAGAGGCGATGAACTGGATCTCAGCGCTGGAACCGAGGCTTTAAAATCTGATAAACCATACGAAAAGCAAAGTAAGTTCAAGTAATATCACAATTAGGCCATTCTTCCATTATTCTGTTTGCACATAAACTGAGATCAAATCAAGCCTTTTTACTGACTATCCAACTAATTTTAATAATTGGTATTATGTGATTCCGATCTCAATGTTTTTTTAAATGAATATGTCATTGTTAAACAAATGCATATACATCTTCCTTAATTCCCTAAATTAAGCATAAATTCTTGTATTTAGCAGAAATTTTGCATCTCAGAGGCACATAGGTTTGACACAATAAATTTCTTGAATTGTAAATCAAACATCATAAAGGTTTTGAAGGCCACCAAGCATATAATTTTTAGTCCACTTATTCCGGAAATATTAAGGGAGATAATCTCGGCATCGTGGATCATGTTTCAACGAAGCTTCTGCTAACAGTTATCACCAAAGTGGTCTGTTCCTATTTTCTTCTTCTTTTCCTCGTCCTTCTCCCATATTTGTTTTGGGGTTGGCTCTCCTTATTTTTTTTCTCCATACATATATCTTGCACCATCGCTTCATCTTGTTATGCCTTTCTCAACACCCTCCTCATACAAATCCATCATGTGAGTCTGGGTCGACCTCTACCTCTCCTGACTTCCTGTTTTCCTAGTGCTGAATGCACTGCATGATCCTTATGCTTTATCACTGTTCGTCTTTAATGTAGGTATTTCTTAGTTTTCAAGGCGAACCTAGAACATTAACGTTCATAGAATTTCGCAGTCTCCTACCCCACTCCATAGGGAACATTTCAGAAATTGTAACTCTATTCATCCCCGGAGCAGCTGCTCATCGGACAAAACAAGGAACTACTATTAAGGATATTTCATACCACTACCCATAAGAGTCCAACCACAAAAGTGGAGGCCCAACAATCATGGCGAGGGTCTCCCGTCCCAAAAGTGCTCGGTAACAGGCGACTCGACATCGAGCCATTACCACACATTGACAGTACTTGGCATGAAAATCGAAAAACTGAAAGTACTGTCATACCTAAAACACGAGGAGAAGTTCACCTTGTTGCGGGCTTCACGAAAACAAGAGTGTATTCAATGTTGTTATACACAGTCGGTATATTATGAAAACGCCACTGATGAACTCAAGTGATTCTGTAAACATTCTGCAAGGTGTCGAGTGGAATCATCGACGGAATACCAAATAACAATTTTATATCTTTACGCCCACATTGCGAACCTTCTCCTCTGAATAACAAAGTCTTCTCGCTTTGTTTGTTCAGCGGTCGGTCGAAGACGAATTAGCATCTTGGCCCAGTTAACGTTGCCGAGATATGGATCGTGTAGCGGTTTTGTTTGTAAAGACTTCGATCGATGGATGAATGGATAAGAGGTCTGATCCGCCCCAAACAAATTAGATCGACAGACTTCATTTTTTTCACAACATCATTATTGATAATTTAAATGTTTCAGTGATCTAGATAAGACAGTTCTCAGCCGAGTGTTTAATCATGAGAGGTTTTTGAGCCGCGGGAGGCGACCGCTCGAGAAGCAGCAATTAATAAATGATCTTTGATTAATTTGCGATAGTATGGAATATGGAATTCTTTCTTCGATAATTTATGTGTTTTTGTTTTCAGACAATGATTTTTTTTGTCGAAATAAAGTGAATTTTCTTTCGAGGAAATTTAAAAACTCGTTAATTATAATTTTAATTGAGCACCCATGCCGCGCGAAACAATGTTAAATGAAATTGATTTTAATTCTGAAAATGTACATGCATACATATCATAATGCTCTATGACTTCTTCTGATATATGCAGATATGACTGCTTTTTCTTCTAGGCTTTTTCTTTCCGCTGTTGGTTTTAGCCTCTTACATCCCGGTTCATCCAGGTTCTGCCACCTTGTCATCAGACCACTTTTTGAGAGATCTTTTAACACTCCTGTTATTTGTCTGTCATTGAAGAATTATTGAATGTAACTGAACTAACTGAGTTAAATAAATTTGGATTTTTGAATGTGTAATAAACCGATTTGGTGTTCGAAAGGAAGATATAAAGGAAAATCTTTTGCCCAACTAACGATGGAGGGGCCTGGAGAATACGGTATAATCATGAGCTGGAGGCAATGTACAAAGAAACGAATGTAGTCCAATTTATTAAAATTTAGCGCCTACGTTGGCTTGGACATGCTTGCCGGATGGATGATGACCGTATTCCTAAAAAGGTATGAGACACCTGTCCCGAAGGCAGAAGAAGTAGAGGTTGAGATGATTGGATGACGTGCTGTGTGATACAAGAGAAATGGACCTGATAAATTGGAGAAGACTGGCGGTCGACAGGGAGGCATGGAGACAATTTCTGGAGGAGGCCAAGGTCCGTAGCGGACTGTAGTACCAATGATGATAATGATGAATAAACCGATTTAAGATGGAATAAGAAATGAGGATTTTATATGAACATGAATGATTCAGAGAATTTGGTGACATAGAAGGAATGAGTGATGATTGTTAAATAAAGATTGTTTAAGAAAGTAATAAGGAAAATTAGGAATCGGCTGAAAAAATGTTGGCATGATCATATAAATGAGATCCTAAAGGATGGGAAAGTAAGATCAACAGAAGAGTTTGTATGATACGATATTTGGACGTGAATAAATCAAGAAATGTATGAATTCAAAGGGTGTGGAGTCTGGATTTCAGTTCTCTCTGCCTACCCCAAATTGGGAAATGAAGTTATGGTATGGAATCTTAAGAGGGCATATAAACCTAAACATCGCATTTTGATATCAAATATGTTAAACAGTGTGTTTCTAAAAAAAATCCATTAGTATTTTAGTCACACAATTCTGAAATTCGGCGTGAATTACCCTTTTGAAATATTCTTTTTTACATACAGCATTTTTTAAAATGACTTCTTATCTAACTATATGTCGTAGAAAAATATTTTTTTTATTATGCGCTTAAAGAATACATAAAATAAAAGTGAATGACCGATAAAGTTTTTTCATTTCAAGTCAGGCTACCTAGACTTGTGTCATTTAGCACAAAATGACACAAGTCTAGTAGAAAAGATAACTCAATGTATGGATGATGATAGACAATGACAGGAAACTGTCACTTCCATACATAGAGTTTTTTTTCTTAATTATTCTCTTTTATTACTCTTGTGCTAAAATAAAATTGATGACACGTTGAAGCGGGGTAGGTTAGTTCTTAAAATTCATAAAATTCCAATAAAACCAATTCGGATTTTTAAATAGGTATATATGGTCTTACTTACTATTTGCAATTTGTGTTTAAGCTGATACTTACACAGTTTTTTGTATGGCCAAAACTGACTTAGCATTGGATTTAACTCGTATTATAAATAGTAAGTAAGGCCCATAGTGTTTTCAGTCACTAGATTTGGTGTTATATGCCATCGTAAGATTCATAAAGATTTTGTTAATTTTGCAAATGATTCGAAATTCATACAAATAACATAAACTGCGTGCTTATTTTTATTATTTGGTTCAATCATATAATTCTATGGTTCAAACATTGGTCGATTTCTATTTTAGTGCGTCGTTATTATATGAATAATTTATTTTTCATGGTCGATTTTGCTGTCGAATTGTAATTAAATGATCACATGTACATACGTATACAATAAGTTACTAGATAACATTATTATATACATTTTAATACAAGGTCAGGCGAAATCTTTGGGATTTAGCACAAAATAATATACATACCATTACGCCATTGTCCCACGCGGGGTAGGTAGAGAGAACCAAACGCCATTTTTTCTATCCTGGCAACTGTTCTCTAAATCTTAATGAACAAAGTGTTTTTTTGTCGACAAATAAATCCGAAAACAATTCACATCAGTCGTTATTCTCTAAAAAAGAACGACGTTTTCTGCCCAGCTTGTTGTCTAACGTTCCGCGGAAAAAAATCCTATATTATATGAATATCTATGATTTTTACGTACCTATTATATTTTTACCATCGCACAATGTAGATAAATACCGAATACTTTTTGGAAAAGGGATATGAATTTCGTGTAATGTATTAAAATTACTATATAAATATTACGTATGTGTATGTTATGTTCAATCGAAGTATTAAAAGAGTCTATTCAAGGCTGTATGACGCATTGGTCGATTGAAAGAGATTAACTAGTAGTAAAAATTTCTTTTAACATTTTGTATAAATATATAAATATAACTCTACAGCATAGATCTTCAATGTGGGAGATAACGCTCACTTGTGGGCGTTAGGGCCTTTCAGGGGAGCAGTAGGAGACTCAGAGAAAAATTGAGAGTAGTTGAGATGGCACAGTGAGGGAGTGGGCAGGTTACAAAAATATAATTTATCGATACAAACATTGCAGGAATGAAATTTTCTCGCTGCGCGGCAATTTCCGTTTTATTTTAATGATCAAAAGGTTCGGAACTTCTGCTCTACTATAATCCAGCTAACCTAGACACAGAAAATCTTTATTAGTGTTTTTGCCTCGTTTTTGAAGTAAAAATTCATTGAAATGTAACGGTAAAAGATCAAAAGTGTATATATTTGTTATTTAGTTTAATCTACAGTTGAGTTTAATTTAAGTATTAAGGTCAATCTTAACAATGCATTATATGTATCCATATATAATGTAGCTGGTACCTACTTACTTAGAGCGGCATATATGTTCTATAGAGCGTATAATAGATGCAGTCATCTCAAGTTCAGTACCATTCGTATTCCTGCTACCTGTATCATCCTTGTTGGCAATGATTTTACCTTAAATTTAAAGTATTTTGATTGGTTTTGATCCTTACACATACAAACCTAGGGAATTATATAACTTCGACTACCGTACAAGCGTTATACAAATTATCGTTCGCAAGCATTCTTTTTTTATTATTTACTAAGATAAGATCAATTTTGACTCTCAAAATCAAATGTTTTTCTTCAGTTATTTACTGATAAAAATTGAATAACTCTTTTGTGCTCGAGTAGTTTCGAAAACTACCGTTCTATTCTTCAGGAGAGAGAGAAAGAACAACCAATTCTCGAAATTAGTACCTACTTCGTGCATCGTGCGACTTCAAATGAATGTATAATATCAAGATTGAAAAACGTGGTGTTCGGTTCTCTCTGCCTTTCCTACGAGGGACATGACGTTATGTATGTAGTAATATTATCTTTCATACAATTCACCTATACAATAATACGCAAATTCTTCGCAAATTGATGAGTTTCAAGATTTCTCATGATTCCCACCATCAGAACTCCTGGCTTAGTTCGTATGAAGCCATCTCAGAAGTAATCCTATCTAACTAAAAAGGAATCACCGAATTCGAAAGACGTGGTAAAGAATTATTATTAATTGCAGACTACTTCGCAAATAAAAGATTTTTGATATTTTTTTAATAAGTTTCATCATGAGAACTCGATGAAATTCATGTGTAATCATCTCTGAAGCACTTCCTATTAGAAAAATAAGTCATTAAATCCGGGCAATGTTGTATAGAGTTCTTATCGCTGAATTGCAAGAGTTTTCCTTCGCTGGATTGCAAGAGAGAGCCTTCTTATGGACTACCCCAGTCTCTGTACTTGGATTGCGAATTTTTTAAAAGATCGCGAAGTCATAACTGTAGTGGACGGTTGCTCTTCTTCTCCCAATTCCATTAATGCGGGAGTCCCTCAAGGGTCCATTCTATCTCCAACCCTATTCCTCCTACATATTAATGACTTGCTCTTACGCGCCCCCATCCACTGTTACGCTGATGACAGCACAGTCCATGACAATTTTTCTTTTGACAAACCTCCTAAACAGAGTGAAATATCAGAAGCCCGGAAAGACCTTCATCAAAAAATAAATAGCTACCTCCACTCAATCAATACCTGGGGTGAAAGTAATCTTGTTTCATTTAACGTCTCAAAAACCCAAGCCTGTCTAATTTCTGCGAAGAGAAACCCCAATGAATTGCAAGTGTCTTTCGACGGAAGCACCCTACCTAACAGCAGCTCTATCGACCTTCTTGGAGTATCTATAACGAACCAATTACACTACAAGGGCTCCATCGAAGCTAAGGTGAAACTCGCCTCCAAAAAATTGAGCGTAGGTACTATATAGAGCGCGCAGATATTTTACTAAGACCCAGATCTGTATACTCTACAAAGCGCAAATACGTCCAATTATTGAATATGGCAGTCACCTCTGGAGTGGCGCCCCCCAATACCTACTGAATACCCTCGACGCTGTCCAAAGGCGTGCTATACGTCTGATTGATGATCCATCACTGACTGATGGATTGCAATCACTAGAACACAGACGCAGAGTCGGTATTTTAAGTTTATTCTATAGATACTACCACGGGAACTGCTCAGAAGAACTTGCATCTTTGGTCCCTCCTCCACCCACTCGCAACAGAGTCACTCGCTTCACTCAATCGCAGCATCCATTCACAGTGGACCTTCAACATATACGAACAAGTCGCTTCTCGAACTCCTTTATTAATACAGCAGCCCGACTGTGGAACGATCTTCCGAATTCTGTGTTTCCATCTTCGTACAACCCGGGTCTTTTTAAAATCCGAATAAATAAACTCTTTTCTATATTGCAAACCCCTCCCAACGCTACGTAATGCGCTTCTTCGGAAGAGTAAAATGGACCCAAATCCTAATAGCTGGCGTCCCCTACGTAGACATGTTAAAAAAAAAAAAGTTTTATGAATTACTCATGGATCCCATGATCATATCTTGGCCAAATTGTAATGGAACCAATCAGAAGATATCCCCTTTCTAATGAAAAAAGAATAATCGAGATCGGTCAACGTGGTAAAAACAAATCACTGAACATAACATAGGTACCTTTATAAAAAAAATCTCGTCGAATTGACAACCTTCTCGTTTTTGGAAGTCAATTAAAAAGAACAAAGAGATAGAAATAAACGAAGTTATTTTATTTATTCTTTTAAGTGAATTGAAAAAAATAACGCCTCAGTTTAGAATATTTATTTACTAAGAATCTCAAAATTACAGTTCACTTAGGTCAGTTCAAAATATACCATTTCATAAATCAGTTTATACAAAAATACCCTGTTTTCACCTTAGAGTCAATCCTGGAAGGGGTAGGGCCGCGCTGGCAACAAGACATGGCCAGAAGCCCCTGGGTAATATAGTTTTCGGCAAATAACTTGAACTTTTAGCCGAGAAGGGGGGGCGATTTGCACGTAAATCAACGAAGCAAAAAGACACAAATTTGCGGTCTACGAAACCGGAAGCTCGTTCAAGATGTTTGGCGAAAATTATACAATTGTGCGTTTTGATGTTATGCGTTAAAACTTTCCATATTAGGTACATAACTTTATTTCGATGACGCTCCCAAATATAAAATGTCAAAATATACTGTTATCACTTATCACAATGACACGCCATTTGAGATGTACAATGTACAGGTTGGTAATATAGCATTTTCAACATTCGAATATTTACAAATAATTAATCACTCGTTCCCATTTCAATGTCGGTGGCAAACAGATTCTGTCACAACATTAAATAAATATTATTATTATTGACGTTTTGTAAATAAAATAACGTCGAAACGAGAGAAATGTCATTGCGCAACCGAGGGACGCCATCTTTTCCCGCTAATTTTACCGGTCGAGTGTTGCCTGGTTATGCAAATTTAACGGTCTATGGTGCTTGCAGTGGGTACCTACCTACCTTCTTAAGTACCTACTCAGTACCTAACCAACTACCACTGCTCATTACAGGCCGACTTACCAAGACGGCCATATTGTGTAATAATATCTCTCTGGTTTAAATAGGTATCTACTTATTCTGTTTACCGTACCTACTTGATTACAGCATCAAATTGTTTTTGAAAAACGAAGCTTCATTTGGCGCAGTTCGTGTAATAGATAATAATATTCTCGAATATTGAAGTATTTTTTATTTTACTATCCACTATTATATGGCATTGTGGAGAGTTATGATTTCAAAAATTTAAATCATATTTTATTTATTTACTTATTTACTTTCTTTACCCCGTGCTTTAAGTATCGAGTTTATTAAAAAAATAACAATTACTTGCAACTGACCTGTGTTTCCAGTTCAGAAATGCAAGACATGCGTGATAAATAATTTTAAAGTATATTATTTCTCTTCTGCTGGTAATTGAACCTAGGATACCGGCATAGAAGCCAAACAACTTACCACTATGCCACAACTTCTTCTTCTTCAACCTGTTTTTTTACATTCTTGGACATAGGCCTCATCCTTGATCCTCCACAACTCCCTGTCTTGAGCACACTGCATCCATCTCCCTCCGGCACATTTCTTGATGTAATCAGACCACCTTGCCTGGGGTCTGCCGACACCTCTTCGGCTTTTTCTCGGTCGCCATTATACGATCTTTTTGGTCCAGTGTGAATCCTGGCATCAGGCAATATGCCCAGCCCAGCTCCACTAGAGACCAGCAACCCTTTTATGCCACAACAGTCAAAGTGAATATAAATGTCTCAATAGGTTCCACACTAATTTCTCAACATGTATCATGTAGAATATGCATACTATGAGTTTGTTACGATGTCTTTGTGTATAATAGCGTTCTATATTTTGTATCCTCTGTAGGTAAAGGTCCCAAAGTATACATAAGTTCCCCTTTATACAATACCCCTTTATAAAGTTCCCCTTTATATCCATAAAAAAGATTCTTTAAAAATGCATTCACGGATTGTCAATATTTAAGAAAAACAAATTGAATACTTTGTGCTATTCTATTTACATATCATTTTCGAATTATACACTTACCTTGTAGTGAAGATTTAAGCGTTGACCACAACCCACTCGTTTTTTTTTATCCGTCTCTCTCTGGCGATAACATCATGAAGTATCTTTTAAAGTTCTTTGTGGTCTTTTTTTATGGCTCCATTGTGTTTATCGGTGCGCTCCGCGCTCGTGGAAAATACAATGTCGTGGAATTTCAAATTATTCGTAAATTAGAGTTTTTTTTCTATTTCTTCTCGGTAATCACACGTAACTCGTCTATTTTATGAACACTCGTTTCCTGCTGTACACCTGGAAATTTCAACAACAATTTCAAGCATATTTAATACGGTACAAAACAAATAATCATACAATTTTCTAAATATAATGCTTTACATTCTTCCTTTTCTTCCTCCTTGATCTTTTGGCCTATGACGGCGGCTTAACTCAATCACTCGACGAATAATCTGCTTCCATGTAGGACGGTCACGGGGATATTGAAGATCCTTTAGAGGATTAGACAAGCTCACTCCATTGGGTGACGTGCCGTGCAGATTGTCGATTCGATCTTTTACCAGTGGTAAATTCAATAAGGACTCATTAGGTCATCTATCAGGTTTTTTTTTAGCTAGTGGCAGTTCGGCCAATTGGCTTTTTGTGATACCACAATGGGGCTGTCCTCCCCCTTACTTATCCACCCTGAACCAGCCTTAGTGGCTAATGAATGTCATAACGTCTCCGGCATCGGCTGATGCTATGTTTATAAAGATCATCATATATAGAAGAAACTTCCCAATTGGCTTCTATTTCTAGAGAGTGCAGGACAGTGACAGAGGAAGTGGACCAAAGTCTCTTCTTCCTCTTCGTCTTGGTATAACCCTTCAGTAATCGTATACCTCCAGTCCTAGCCTTCTGGCATGCTTTCCTATGAGCCAGTGTCCCGGTAATACCGATATAACTGTGGCGAATCAGTCTCTTCTGAATGAGTAGTCCTTGGTATATCCAATATTCTCCGCCAACACCATATCTCGAAAGCGTTAATCCTATTTGAGGCATATGTTAAAAATATTTAATAGTTTAGAAAATATATGAAAATCCCATTACTAACGGATTCATAAGGAATATTGTGAATTTCTTTACGTAATCCAAATATCAACACGAAGTTATCTACGATTAGGTGTATGAATTTGAAAATGAAACACTGAAAACGATAAAGAATGGATTTAGTATAACTTAATATACATACATCGGTAGATTGTAGATCTTTGTACCTTATATTTGATAAGCACTGAGTTCGCAGAAATTTGTTTTTGTACCTTACCGTATTTTTGAACGGATATTGTAATATTGATTGATATTGATCTATAATTTATCAGGAAACTCTAATATATTTGATTTCTCTTTAGAAACAATATTATTATAATTTAATTTGATTTATTTATGAAACTATAGGTACAATCGATCATTGTCCATTCATTGTACTGTTTTTGATTCGGTGTTTTGAACGATCCGTTATAAATAATAATAAATAACCCGCAGTTAACTTGTGTAGGTATCTCAAATGCTTATCATAATTTCTTAGAAAGTCATGACCAAGAAGAATGCACGGTTATTATAATTTAACATAATATCTACCTACAAACGCCGGGTTTGCATTATAATTCATGATGAAACACGCACTGCACTGCCTTTGCCTTGTCTATATTTAATATTATGGGTATATCATTATGCACCGATTTCTGGGTGTCACACAGGGGTCAGTAATTGGGCCCAATTATTATTATTGTGATAATTCGTCTCAATATGTTTAAATATATATAAATGAATTTTTACTTAGGTAATATGGTAGCAACCACAATAGTAAATACATTGGCAGCAAGTGATTAAAAAAAATAGCAACCAAAAAATAATTAACGATAAAAAAGTACTTATCAAAATAATGGAATATAAAGCATCAACGAAATATGGATTGGACGAGTGACATCTACAAGGTTTATTTTCTTTTGAATAATTTTCAAACGGTATTACTTATGCGTCGTTAGATTTCCTTGTTTCGTTTATTGTTGTGATAGTCTGTTTATTACATTCTTATGTATATTTATGTCTCGCATTTTTTTTTTTTGAAAAATGTTATTCAATGCTGCGGCAAAATACTTTATTGGTGCGGGAGTAGCGATGTCATTTATAAAATAAAATGAAACATAATATTGAAACAGGACAAACTTTCGCAAACAAATATTATATTAGAGACTTGTGAATAAATATAATTGATTATATTAATAATAATGGTAACATTTTGGTTGAAAAGCCCTTTCTCAAGACACATCTACAGCTATAGTCGTTTTGACTTTCGTGTCAAACAATGGCGGACCGCATCGACCATAGTGCGTGTATAATCTGTCAAGCATATAAAATGTATAATATGTAATATTATAAATTGTTTTACATATCGTTTCAAGTTGTAATCAAAGCACGCGTTTTGATCACGAGATTTTTCAATGCGCATTTTAAATATTAATTTATACCTACATATATGCGATTGTATTGAATATTATTATTTGAATTGAATTGACGTAGATATATGAATATTTATTTCATAACTTAATAAAGAAAAATGTAACAAAATTAATCATGTCTATTAAATTAAAAATGTCACACGTGGCTTTAAAATATCTAACATGAATGTCATTTAGTGATAATTTAGTGTGTTAATTATGATTTTTTTATATGATTTACGCGGTTTGTGATTATATTTAGGATTGAATTGAGTTTATTAAGATGCAAGAGTGTTTTTTTTCTGAATGGACTTATAAAATTAATATACATACATACATACATACATACATACATACATACATACATACATACAAAATACATACTGTGAAATTTGAAATAAATAGTACATGATGCAAATACCAGAATAATAATCTAAATTTAACCCACATCAGGGTTTATATGACGAAAAATATCCCAATGCGCTGAGGTATACATTTTCGGATGTGCATCAAAAGAGACGAAGAAGAATGGTTTGTAGAAAATGGTAATGAGAAATTTAGTAGAAATGTGATCGAATCCCTTGTATTATTTGTGAAAAGTACATAAAAATCTTCATACATCCCCTAAATTAAGCATAAATGTTTGTGCTATAGGTGAACGAAATTGGTCGAGGCAGGGCGGGGCTCGATGTCTATCGATTTTATTAATTGAATAATAATTAAAATATCTTTTTTTTCAAATATAAAATGAACGAAATAGGTCCAAGTACTGATCCCTGAGGTACTCCAATTTTTTATTTAAGGAAATTTACTTACTTGTTCGACTTATGTCCATACATACACATTTCATTTAATTATATGATGTAAATGCAAATCACTCAATTCAAGGAATGTAAATATGTTTAAAATATATGTTTCAATTGTTCCAGGGTTCCGATCCTCGTGTGGCAACATGCAGAGGGAAGCTGCAAAATAGAAGATGCCAATTGAATCAAGAGATAAACAAAGAACTCAGGCTTCGTGCTGGGGCAGAGAATCTCTTCAAGGTAGGATTAAAATTATATTCTATCACTTATTTCATTGAATTTTTTAGCATTACATTTAAAAAGAACCAAGAAACAAAGAATTAAGTTCTCCTTGCCGCCCCTATTGAAGCCATCACGTGTTGGAATGGTGTTATTTTTAATGTAAAAGCCAGATATATACCAAAGTCACTCAGATGTTTTATTACTTAATCAATCGAAAGTGAATGGCTTCACTGTTAAGTTTGTTTTGAGAAAGAATTGTTATATTCAATATTTTATTACATAATCATATAACATCCACGAAGAGGTCATTTAAGACTATTATTGTATATTCTTATTTGTATATCTAGCACATATTTTTTTCCAACTGGCAAATTAAGTGATGCCATACTACATAGGTATAGGGCATTCCACATATTGACTACTTTCGTGTTTTTGTGTTGGTAAATTTGCGTAGTTGACAATCGGGCGAATTTAAGTCTATGGAGTTGAAAACATTTTGAATGTTTCGCTACTCTGTAAATTTACGGAATGTTCCTTTTATAAAAAAAAACCATTTTAATATTTTTGACAATTTTTCAACATCTCAATAGACATAGTTGAAATATTATAGAAGAACCAGGAACTCAAGGTACCTACAGGACTTACGAACTATCATTGGCTGGTTTACGCGATCAATTTATGCGCTTGCGCAACGTTCACCGATTACGCCTTCTTATTGAGTTCCCTTATCAATGCAATCTTTGAATGATCTATAATATTTCAATAATGGGATATAATTCGTTTCAAAAAAACACATTTTTACAATCGCCATCTATGAAATAACGAAGAAACCTTTTTTGTAACGCTATATATTGAGAAGTTGTATTTTTTATGTAAACAATGAAAACAACAATTCTTATAAATGAGGTGACGGTGTCTCGCATAGATGTCACTCATGAATTGCGCCAGAAATATTATTTCATTTTTGGCTTGTTTACCCACTTTTTACCAATGTGTTTTTTTAAATCGAATATTTTTATAACTTGCATATACGCAAAATGTCCAATATTTACAATATTCAATGTTTGCGTATTATGCAAGTTTTAAAAATACTGGCAATGTTGGCTGTATTGATATTGTATAACGCCATCTTAGGATTTAAATAAAATCAAAATAACTGATTTTATTAAAATCCAATCCAAATCAATATTTCCTTTTTATTGGAAGAGTGTTTCGGCTGATTTGACAAACGCCTGTAAAAAGGAAATAAATCTTTCTGAACATTATTAAGTGAATTTGATTTTATAAAAACCCTAGAGTTGAGTTATCACTAGGAGTCGATCCTAGATTAGAAAAGCAAACGACTAACACCTTTCTACATTCTCTTTTGTGCTATGTAAGTTGTGATTTTTCTTTTAGAATCCTTTGTATATGAACACGTTCAAAACACTTGTATACACTTCGCAAAAAACTGTTCGAAATTAATCAAATTTTGTATATTTTTTATTCCAGGCAACACACAATAGAAAATTACGCGAGACAGTGGCTTTGGAGCTCAGCTTCGTCAACTCAAATCTTCAGTTACTGAAGGAACAGCTGGCAACTCTCAATTCCTCCGTAGAACTTTACCAAAATGACAGGTGAGTGAATCCGTTGTTATAAAAAAAAAACAGATTAAAATATCACTAAAACAGTTTCAGCCATCCAGTGTTGAATAGGGAACTGTCTCCGCAGGGACCTGCAGAATGTAGATGTGGCCGGAGACTGCGATGACTCACTCACTGTTCAATGTTCAACTATAGACAATGAACACAGGAAAATTTTGACTGAGCTGCATAATTATACATCCATCTATCCATCTTGGCACTGAAATTCTATATCCATCTGTTAATATTGTTGTATCATCGTTCCATATAATCTTGGGTATTTGTCAGTGTTATTTTCGACTATCAAATTATTTATGGCTATTAAAAATATATATTAAAATGATTCGCGCTTTTCAATTTAAATAACATATCTCCGCCTAACAAATCTTAGTACATTTGGGCAATCGTCTAATTACAATTATCACGTCGAGGTCACCACTTTAGGATACAAATAATAATGAAGGAATCGATATAACTCGCAGAGTAAGGAACATACAGAGCTGACATAAGCTAAGAATTTAGGCCATTAAGTGAGGTGGAATGGGGGTACCCAAAACACATTCGATATTTAAATATAAATCGAATGTTAATGACGCATTTATATAGCAGTAAAAGTTTTTGTGTTCGAAATTTAAATCTCTTTTTTAACGTTGTCGGCCTTCGTGGCTTAGACGGTTAGGTGATCCAAAGGTCTCGGGTTCGATTACAGTTCTTAATTTTGTTTTCAGTCTGGATATGTGAGACGATAAAGCAGCATATTTTGTCCAAATATTCCGTGCTAAAAGAAATGCCCTTCTTCAACTTATAGTGAAGGGAATACGGAGAATGGGGAGTAAAATAATATCGATATCGTTAGTCTCCAGAATGTTGCAATATGTTATTGGGTGAGTGTTAAATTAATATTTGACATAGTACATTGTGGCTGCGCTCCTGTTTGCGAGCTGCAATATGTATAGCCTCAATAATTCCCTAGGATTGCCGACAATTTCCGAAGATTGACGAACCACAGCCCATCGCTGTCGATGCAGGTCAATGCGCAAATATTCATGCGTTAACCGTTTAACTGAGTTGTGTTAATCTTAGTTTTTTAGGTCGGACCCCGACATGATGGTGTTGAAAAATATAAAATCTTTTTGAACACGCACATAAAACTTCTGATTATAAATCGATAAACATTTATCCCCGAATAATTGGTGACCCCAACGTGTTAGTTTCCCGAGAAGCATTGTATTATGTTAAATTAATTAAAGTATTATATTAAATTAATTAAATATTGAAAGTACTTAAATAAAATCTATATTTTGATAAAAAAATATATAAAAATCTTGTTTAACAATTTTAATTAGTGGTTCACTTAGATCCTGGATCCGCCCTTGATTGTGGTTGGTGCGATTAGTATGTATGCATATTGTAACTGACATAATATATTATGTAGGTATACTTTTGAGTCTGGGTCTACAGAATTGTCTATAGAATTTGTTTAGCATATGAACCACCGACCCATTTACTTGTATACCTTCGTCCTTGTCATAGTTTTAACAGAAATTTCTCATTCTTATTTATATATGTACTACCGGCTAATATCTTTCACAATCGTTAAAGATAATATTAACTTTGGCAGGAAAGAGTCAAGGGCAACGGCCATTATTAACACTACCAACATTTTTGTGTTAAGCATTTTGTACGAATTTCGTTATATCCTTTATCTGAATAATAATAATACATATTATTGTTACTCAATGGGATGTGAAGGTAATTAGACGCGATATCTTTACTTAACAACAATAGGAGAATAAAAATATAAGTATGTGATTAAACAAACGTGCATGACTATTTATGTTAACTCTCTATTACTGTATTTAAAAGTATTATTTGTATTCTCTGCTGATTATTTTTTAGTTGTAAAACATGCAGACATATATTAACCAATTGCAATATCAAAACCAAAAAGTGGGATTGGTGTTAAATATTTACTTGGGATTTCAAAATTATACAGTGATCGAAAAACGTATTAAGTGCAATTGTTAGATATTCAAGTTATAGTGAAGATCCCAGTGTAACATTGTATGTACCTACTGTATTATTGTGGAGAATAATAGACACAGATATCTCTCTATATAAGGGGGTATAGATTTTTATAGTTAAAAATAAATCATAATCTAATGCGAAATGACTTTGTGGCTCCATCATCAACAACAACAAAAAATTTTAATTTTGTCAATGCTGACGGTGTTGAATATGTAGAATTCCATAATAATGGGTAATCTAAATCAAACAAATGACATATTTATTTTTTTCTGAATCCAGGACGACCGTTTCAGCTTATTGAGCCCTTATCAACTGGTAAACATATAAACTCTGCTTTTTCTTATATACTAAAATTCGGTACATTTTTGCAATTATGAATTGTTCAAAACAGTTTAATTATAGTTTATGTTGGGAATTACGTCGATGCAGGTGTTTAAGTAATGAAAAAACCTACATTACAGCTGTTTAAAAATAATAAAAAGTCTTTAACCGAAAGGGTGAAGATCGGTTGTTTTTATTGTGGGTTAGTTTTTGTCTGTATACCAGTGGTCCACTTTTCGAAAAACCCGCAATAAAATAGGTGAGGCAAAATTATAGGTATTAGGTATACAACCAGATTCACAAATTTAAATTGAGATCAACAACAAAATTACTTTGTATACACCACTTTATTTGACAATAGTCAACATGTTTCAAGAACGATGTTCTGTTCCTCAGGACACTTCGTATACTAGTTAACAGTAAGCAAAAAATCAATATATAATCGTGAACACAGCGAACAATAGGTATTAGCAGAATGAGAGAGAGAATGGAAGGGTTAAGGAGAGTTAGGTAGGGTTGTTTCAACAAAAGTATCAGTAAAAGTATAGTTAAAATACTCCATAAAATTGTTCAAAATTGTGCTGTTGACGGCATAAGATACAACCAAAAGTATTGCACAATTTTATGAAATCAAAGTATTTCAACTATAGTTTTACTTTAATCTTTGTTCCAGAAACACAACCTTAGAGAGTTTGGGTTAAAAATAAAACGCAGAAAAATTTCGTTGTCTTGGTGTAAGTCTATTGATGAACTGGGTGAAAGATAAAGAAGCGTTGTTCTTAAAACCAGACTTTATATTATTGAGCGAATAGCAATGGTAAAATGGCAAATCAAACTGAGCACAAATCAGCTGAAGGTTTTCAAATTGTTTGTGTTCGGAATTTTAGTTGCCAACCTTAGACATGGAACCTGAAAATCAGTAAACATGCAAGGAATGTTGTATGAATGCGAATGAAGTAATGAGCGTACGCAAAGATAACATGAAGTGTGTGTGTGTACATACATGGCGTGATTTTAAGAATGAATGTTAGTTGGCAAAATTACTTATGTTTAATAATAAGAAACATACATTATAATTAAGGCAGTTAGAGCCGATGCGGTCAAAGACCAAAATTGGAAAGTGAAAATGACTACTTATGTTGCGTGTATATATTAAATAAACATTTCACACCAATTATACGTACACCTGGGTAAACATCATTGCAACTGAATGATTCTTTGGGTTCATTTTGACTAAATACACAATGAAACTAGTTAAATACAACGTAACTACATAGTTTTCTCAAATTAGTTGACCTGATACCATGTCACATTGTAAGTCATAAAATATGAGCTGAAAAGATGACTTGACAAGGCGTGATAAGGTAATCTTTCAAGGCAATCAATGTATGTAAATTACAAAGATCGACTGTATCCCTGTAGGTCAACGTCTGCCTGAAAGACTGCCAAAAAGATGGAAAGATATGTATGTAGTTTGTTGGTCATCCGTATCCCATGAGTGAGCCGATTAAAACAGAAGCTCAACTCTAATTGTACACCAATGAGTGTTTATGCTCTTATAAACACCAGCAAAGGATGTTTCATAGCTAGATTTGTTAGATTTCAGAAGCTCGATTTTGTATAAAGACCATTGGATGAGATAGCAGTGAACTACTTCTATTTTATCTGCGGCTTAGGCTCGTAAACGCAATGTATTTATTTACTAAATCAAACAATATCCTCGAGTATTTTGATTAGGTTAAGAAGAGGAAAGAAAATTCGTTCATAAAAGAAAACGAAAATATAAATACATTTATTTATTTATTTATTTAAGGGACAAATACAGTCTTATAAAATAAACAGAGAAAATGCACTATGAAATAAAAAAAAGATAGACCAATTATTACTTTTGTCCACAATTGATGTACATTAAATAATCATAGAAGTATGTACCTACAATACAACAAAAAATAAATTTAAATATACTTAAAATTATTACATATTCATATATTTCACACATTTGCCCGTGACGAGAAAGGAAGGGAAGGAAAAAGGAAGGGAGAAGGACCTAATTTGTTACTGCTGTGAAAAACAGAATTTGCTAGATAAAAACAAAAATCAAAATAAGTACACAAATACAATTTTTTAACAATGCACAGGTTTAGATGGCGTTTAAGAGCGTAAACCACAAATAAAATACTACTTAAATCCATAAGTTTTCATATAATATACTATATGTCACATTGTTTTTCTATAGAAAATAACGACTAATGTGAATTGTTTTCGGATTTATTTGTCGAAAAAAACATTTTAATTGTTAAGATTTAGAGAACAGTTATCTAGGATGTGTTGAAATATAAGGAAAACTGAAATATGTTGCCTACCAAAACGTCAAACGCGCGATATTCCATGACTCACTTTTTGCACGGAGTACTTCATCTAGTATATTATAATAAAAATCTATGTTTAAATCTTATTTTCTTCTATGGTGATTATACAAAATCGAGCTTCTGATAACAGTTTCATTCGAGCCAGCCGCGGCGTGAAACAGTTATTGCATGGTGTTGACGAGCCTTAATACCTTTGGAGTTAATAGACAATGTTTATGTCTTGGATCAAGAGAAAGAAAAAGAACTAGGTAAAGAAAAAAATCTTTTTAATTGATGAGGGAAAGAAGGAGGGAATTTGAAGAAGTAGGTAACGTTCAATAATTATTTAGGATTTGGGGGCAGAAGATTTCACCCTTTTAAGAATTAAAAAGTTAACACCAATTACATATGTAGTGGAGTATTTGGACCCCACATGTTTGAAGAAACCAACAAAATTTATTTTGTACTGTTCACCATAACATGAACCTTATATAGGTTCATGTTGTTAGTACATTGTTCCTACGTTTCCTAGACCAGTCTCAAGAGTTGAATACACTCAACTGAACTCTCCTAGTAATATGTACATTGTACATAGTTCATCCCTTCCTGATGTGTGCATATTATAATCCTGCAGCTAGTTTTCAACTCAAACAACTGGATATTATATAACGGTATGCAATTCCTTGTAGGTAGTACGTTGCACCGCTAGCAACTCATGGCTATAAAATAAATAAGTACTGTTATAATTTAATACTGCAAAACATCAATATAATGAATGAAATGGTGTATATTTCTGTATATTCTTAACTGATGTGTATTTCATAATTTACAAGCAACGTTTGAGAATGTTTATATGTGCAGCTTTGGAATTATGAAATTATAAAAAAGAGTAGTTAAATGTTAGTAGATGTTTTTGTGGAAATTATGAACCATTGATAAAACAATTTCTTAAACTTTAAAGGTGTCTGACAGGGAGTTTCCTCCAACAAAAATGTCTCTAAATGGAAGGCGTGATTTCAAATAGTCTTCCTTAACAAATATTACAAAAACACGCTTTATTCCAGCCCTGGGCCAACTGTAGCCGGCGAGCAATATGCGTCAAAAATCAACAAAATACATTTTTTCCAAAAAAAAAGCGATTTTCGCACGCATTGCAATCGGAAAAAAAAGATCACAGGATTTTTTTCGCATTGCTAACTTTGTTTTATCATAATAAATAAAAGAAATCTGAAATTATCTCGCTGCGCGGAATTTTCTGACTTAACGAAAATATAATAAAACTGAAAAATAAATAATAATAAAAAAAAACATAATATATATTTAAAAAAAACATAATATTTAATATTTATAAAAAAGTGTCTATTTTGCAAATTTTCAAAGATAATGTTATACAAAAAATTGAAAAAAATAAGTCTCTGCGATTCCAAAATGATTTTAAAATACCCAAATGTAATACAGGACAATTACAAAACAACTACATTTATTTGGGAATAAAATTTTTCAATTGCCTCCCAAATGAATTAAAGCAGATAAAAGAATTTAAAAAATTTAAACATAAATTAAAATTGCACTTAACTTTCTAAAATAGTAGTTTTCGATTTTGTTGTTTTGATTTGTTTCAATTTCCAGTATTTTTTTTTTTATTTTTGAATATGTGTTTTGATATATTTGAATCGTCTATAATTCTATATTACTCATTTTTCAATTATTTTCATGTTTTTCTTTTTTTTGGTTTGAATATGTATTCTGATATATTTTCTCATTTGAGTATTCTTCTTTTTCATTTATTTTCAACCTTTTTATGATGTTTATTTGATTTTTTTTTGTTCATGTATGATTTGATTTAATTACTTTTACTTTTATGTTGACTTTGCTTTGTATTGATATTTTTTATTTTTTTATAAGTGCTTCCCTCATCAAGCACAAGATTGTAATCTTTTTGATGAGGTACTGCAGGGAAAAATATGTAAGAATATTATTACTAGTGAATATATTGATTTTTATATTGATTTGTATTATAAAATATATAAAAAAAAAAAAAAAACATTTCCTTGCACCCTGCGCAAGTAGCGAGTATATTGCCGTATGGGAATTTATTCTAACTAACCAGTGTTTACAGCCCAGAAATTCATTTTTTCATTGCGCAGCAACTTTTTTTGATAGTATTTTTTCTGCAGCCCACCTTTGAATTTCTGAATTTTTGTCCCAAAATGTTGCCCAACCCTGCTTTTTACCATTACCGACGTGTTAAATTGCAATTTTCAACACTTTGAAGACTGTTACCCCCGAAAGCCACCATTACTCGGGGTTCATGTTTATTATCCAATCGTTGTCACCTGTATCATCATCATGACCACTGGCGCTGCAGCCCATCATGGGCCTTGGCTTCATTAACAAATTTCCGCCATTCCACCAGTTCCATCGTCCGCACCTTCCAATTAGCTACACTGATTGCTTTCATGTCCCTTTCTACACCATCCATCCACCTTAATTTGGGTCTTCCCACGTTTCACCTCCTACCTGGTCGTGTGTTGAGAATCTTCTTCGGAACTCGGTTCTCCTGCGTACGCTGGAGATGTCCCAACCATCTAAGGCGATAAGTTTTTATGTACTTTACTATATTGGACTCATTGTACATACGATCTGGCTCATGGTTGTATATTATCCTCCATGTTCTATTTCACAGACAGGCCCGAAGATTTTTCTCAACACCTTCCTTACAAAGACCAGAAGCGCATTTTCGTCTCCTTTACTCAGGACTCAGCACTCACCTCCGTACGCAAGTGCCTGGTCTCAACAGCGTTTTATACAACAGTTACATTGTGCTTCTTGTCAGCAAACGAAATTTAAGGTGCTTGTGGATTCCATAGTAGCACTTATTTGCTTCTGCGATTCTCTTTTTAATCTCAATACGTTGCTACCTGCTGTGGTATTTTTTTTATAATATCAGGCAAACCACCCTTAGAAGAGTGATTTGTGCCAAATGGAAGAAAAAATAAAATATATATTAAGTGAATGTTACGACTTACAGATTAATACCATTGATTAAGATAAATTTAGATATTGCGGAATACATAGGAAGAGAGTTAAGTGATAAGAGATGCGACATGTTTACTTGTAGAGAGACTTGTAAGTTGGGATAGATGTCATATTCGTAGTGCATCGCACATTCAAAGAACACGGGATCGAGTGTTTCCAATTCTGCCCCGCATGCACAAGAAGGGTTTTCTTTTATATTTATTTTATATAAGTGAGAAGCAATTGAGCAATGACCCAATCTCATTCTCGAGATATAAGAGATCTTTCTTTTGGACATTTTATTTGTGAAACCAAGGGAAAGATGGAATGTTTCAGGTATTCTTTTTTTGTATAAAAATCAGCCTTTGTGCTATGACGTAAGTCTGGCAGTCGCTAGCTCTTACTCTATAATTTATTAAAACAATTTATCTACAACGAAGAAACTATATAAGTAAATGATATTATTTATAATTAATCCACTTTTTATATTCCACTTCTCGTTCTGATGCTCCGTGCTCAATTGCAATCTGTCAAACTGTGACTGCCGAAGTCATAATAATCATTTATTTAGTGCGCGCGGCTTTCATGCACTGCGCATTGCGCGCGAACCTGACAATTACCGCCAAAAAGAAAAAAACAAAATGGCCACTTTTCCGGCTATTGCGTGCGAGCGTATGCAGCCGGCAACATTCTTCTTATTTCTTTTGTGCCGTTAGGGACATGCGCACTGAGTAAAATCTTAGTAATTATACCAACCTATCCATTTGTCTTGTACTTACATACATACATAATATGTATAATATTCCACCTTCTGTTCCAACGGCGATTTCATTCTCGCTTCACGAACTATAAGACCTCCAAAAGCAAGGAGGTTATCAATTCGACGTGAACTTTTTTTAATGTATGTTCAACGATTTTTTTTACCACGTTGACCGATTTCGATGATTATTTTTTCATCAGAAAGAAGATTGATTCCGATTGATCCAATTTCAATTTGGTCAAGATACGATCATGAGACCTACGAGAAATTCATCAAACTATTTCAATTTGCATTTCAGCGATAAGAACTCTTTAAAGCATTTCTTATTTAATAGAAAGGGAGTAGGTACCTATTTCAGAAGATGATCACACATAAATTTCATCGAATTATGATGATGGAACTCGCGAGAAAAAAATATCAAAATATTCAATTTGCAAAGTCGTCTGCAATTAATAATAATTCTTTACCACATCGTTCGAATTCGATGATTCCTTTTTTATTAGAAAGGGATTACTTCTGGGGTGGTTCCATCTGAACTAAGCCAAGAGGTTTGATGATGGGAATCATGAGAAATCTGGAAACATGTCAATTTGCGTATTATTGTATAGGCGAATTGTATGAAAGATAATATGAATACATACCTATGTACATACATTCTCATGGATTAGGCAGAGAAAACCGAACACCACATTTTTTCTATCTTGGCATACATTCATTTTGAAGTCGGTGTTTTAAATGAAAGATATTAATATGTGAAATGCAGTACACCTCATATTTTCTTGATTTTTTTATGCTTAAGTATCAATTCATTTCTTAGAAAAAAATAAAGGGCATTCTTTTGTGTCGTATGTTCTCTCCAAAATAAGAAACGATGCAGTCTTCTTTCGACCTTGATGGGAGCATCAGTAAGAATTTACTAATGAGAGAATGACGAAATACTTGTGTATTTATAAAGTACCAAATTGCATATTGACGGACGCAAATCGAGTATATTTATCGGTATTGAAATATTTTAATGACATGAAATATCCGCTTTTTAATTTGGCGTATCGCGATGTCAAATTTTTTAAGACTTGTCTCATTATATTGATGCAATATTTCTTTTCCTGTAGATTCCACAGATTACATCGGTCATTTTATTTCTCCTGTAGGTAGGTACTATAGCATAGTGAAGAATATTGTGATTTTTTTTAAAACATACATATTTCACATAAAATTATAAATTATAACAGTTATTACACATGCCGACCTCTGACGCATTGTGGTTAGTATAATAGTTTCATTTAAGTTATGGCGTTCTGGGTTCTATTCCCGACAGGGGATTAATTTATTTTAAATTATTTTTAACGCAATTAATTTTGGGCTGTTAATTCAAATAAAAAAATAAAATAATTAAGACTTAATAGATTAATGTATGAGAAAAATTAGTACATATAGATACTCAACCAACATTCATTTGATAATTTTATCTTTTTTTTAAATATATATATATTTTTAATTATTTCATTATTTATTTGACTACAAAGCGTTTCGTGGTAAGTACATTTTTAAGTAGTGAAACTGGTGACAGGTTCTTGTTAAATAAATAGAAGAATAATTAAAAAAGTTTTTTTTAATATTTTAAAATTTGTTTTAAAAATTTTAAATCTAAAGTAATAAAGCAATCAAAATGTTAGTGTATGTGTGTGTGTATGTGTGTGTGTGTGTGTGTGTGTTTGTCTCACGCCTTCTGAAAAACCAAGAGCATCTAAAAATCTAATTTAAGTGCGAACATGTACCTGTATACCTGATGCAGTGTCACGCTAAAAAGAATGCGATAAAAATGCTGAATTTTAAAAATATTTCAATAATTATTTTTTTCATACAAAATTTTCCAAGTCGTATCTGTCAAAAAAGTGTACATTTTGCACGCAAATATCTGTAAGTTTAAAAGTTAGAAGTAGGTATTTACACAAAAAAAATATATTTTGAAGTATAACTTAGCGTTTAAGTGAAAAACATGGTGAATATTTGGTATAATTATAATGTTTAACTTATTTTTAAAGTAAGCCTTTTGTACATAAACGCCGCCATTTTAATATCTTTTCATACAATATTTCATTTTCCCACCGAATGAATATGTTCTTGAAAATAATAAACCTTTGAAATAAATGTAATTATGAAATAATAAAATGAAACACAAGACATTACGGCAAGTTTTAAGACATATATTGTAAAAATATGTTATTTATTAGTAAAGATATAGGCATAATAAAATTGCATAATTTGTAAATAATATTTGATTTTTCTGACAATTTTCATTTTTATGGCATCGAACAAACCAATGTAGGTACCTACATATTCAAAAAATGTATCCCAACCATTCGATATTACTTACGTGTTCGAATCGTTTCCATGGCTACAGAAAGAATGTGATATTCAAATAAAATTTGTTAGGAATCGAATTTATTTAGAAGGTTGTTGTAGGTAGGTACCTACCTAATACTATTTACTTAAAAATCAACAATAATATACCTATACTGATTTCCTATAGGAAAATTATTTTATTTATTTATTTATCAACCGTTTGTCCGATTATAATGAAACTTTGGTGAATTGTCGAGCGTATGCCCAGGATGGTTTTTGGATTTAAACTTTTTTCTTATTCTTCTTCTTCTTCGTGTATTTGGTCGTTTTACCTATGAAGGGGGAGTATCCTGGGAAAAGAAGGTCCGACTGTCCCTCCATCTCTTCACAGGTCTTCCAGGACGGGTTCTGCATATAAACTTTTTTCTTCTTTTTCTTCAACGTGTACTTGGTCATCTTACCTATGAAGATGAACTATCCTGGGAGATGAAGGTCCAATTTTCCTTCCATCTCTTCGCAGGTATCTGGATTTAAACTTATTTCTTCTTCTTCTTCTTCATCGTGTATTTTTGGTCATTTTACCTATGAAGTTGGAGAATCCTGGGAGAAGAAGGTCCAACTGTCCTTCCATCTCTTCGCAGGTATCTGGGTTTAAACTTTTTTCTTCTTCTTCGTGTATTTAGTCATTTTACCTATTAAGTAGAGCATCCTGGGAAAAGAAGGTTCTTTCATCTCTTCGCGGTTCTTCCAGGATGGTTTCTGGATTTAAACTTTTCTTAACCGACTGATGGGACGGGATGTAATGAAGGGAAGGGAGGCACTAAAGGGCCTGAAGGGACGGGAGGTATAAAACTGCCTGAAGGGACGGAAGGTACTGAAGGGCCAGATGGGAAGGGACGTAATGAGGGATTAAAGGGACGGGAGGTACTGAAGGGCCTGAAGCGGCGGGTCCTGGAGTCTAATTCTTTTTCTTCTTAATTTTATGTAGACCTTTAGGGCAGTTTTTATACAAACTATTTCCTATTGTCTAATTCATCTTCTTCTTCTTTTATGTATACATTTGGCTCATTTTTTTATAAAAATTATTTCCTTTAGTCTAATTATTATTCTTCTTCATTTAAGTACGTAGACTTTTGGGAGAGTTTTAATACAAACTATTTCCAATAGTCTTATTCATTTTCTTTTATGTAGACCTTTTGGTCAGTATTTATACAAACTATTTCCAATAGTCTAAATATTCTTCTTCTTCTTTTTTGTAGACCTTTGGGTGAGCTTTTATACAATCTATTTCCAATAGTCTAATTCTTCTATTAGGTATATGTATTTTTACTTATTTTATGTAGACCATTGGAATAGTTTTTTATACAAACTATTTCTTATAGTCTTATACTTATTTTTCTCTTTTTTATTTAGTATTTTGGGTTAGTTTTAAGTCTAATAGTCTATTGTGCAGAAATATTATTAACGATATGCACACTTGATGAAAATACATATGAAATGAATGGGATATGGGATGTGACGATATAACCTGCACTAGAATCTTTTCAATACTTTTGTTTAATTAAATTTAAACCATTTATATCATCCTATTTTGAATAATTTTCAACACCTAATATTTAAAGAATGGGGGTTGTGGCCATTACTGAACTCTTCACAACATTTATATTCAAATTAAAAACTATTTACTATAGTTCAAGTCTTCTTCTTCTTCGTTAATGAAGACTTTCAGTCAAATTGAGCAAAAATATAATGCACACTTGATGAAAAAATATAAAAACGAATGGGATGTGACCAATACTAGATCTTTTCAGTACCTACGTTTGTTTAATCAAATTTTAACCACATCCCAACATCCAAAATTACTAAATTTTCAATAGGTACACATTACAATTTGTTTTCGATGATAATATTTAAAAATGGGGGTTGTGGCCAAACCAATCTCTTTACAACGTTGATAAACAGTCATATTTAAAACCATTACGCATAGTCCATGCGAGCAGAAATTGTATAAATATTATACTTCATTCACACTTTATAGCAATATATAAAAAAGAATGGGTTGTGGCCATCACTTGAACATTTTACAATACTTAAACTCAATCAAATTTCAAACCACTTTTCATAGTCTGATATTGCAAAATAATTGGGTGACAATATTATAAAAACGATTGCTTTTTCTTTCACAATTTTACATTCTTGGCCAACGGCGGGACATAAAAGCTAGTCGAAAATAATTATTTAATTATTTGATTTTTTACTATGTATGTTCCTGAAGTCAAGTAAGCTTCTTTGGAAGAGAATAATGGACCCAAATATTTATAGCTGGTGTCCCATACGTAGCTATGTTAAAAAATATACCTATACCTATATCAGAAATAGGATGATTATTGTTAAAAAACTAAACGAAAAAGCCTTTAATTAAATAACATTTTTTTTTGTCTTACTGTTTAGGTTTTTTTTTTGCCAAGTGTATACCTAATTGCTTTTTTTATTCTATCTATTGTTATCATCAATATGTGTTTTTATCTATGTATGTAAAAGGCATTTTATGCCGTTTATAAATAAATAAATAAACATATTATATCAATATTCTAAGTTTTAAATTGTGGAATTGCATTTGAAAAAAAAACAACATAACTTTTTTTACTTCACAACAAGTTTCAAGAACAACCGTTCTTTTCTTCGGGTGAGTTAAAACTTAAACTAAAAGTTTTTTTTTTAAGTTATGATTATATCAATGTTGGAATGTAATAGCATTGAGAGTTCTTTCAATTCAATATGAACTGTAAGTATAATTCAAAACTACAGGTTATTTTGATTCAATTTTCATTTTTTTTTGACAGTTCTTTAATATAATTACTTTTGAATGCGGAATAGAATAATAATTCCGTTCAATTTAATTATAATGCACAGATAATACCGCATAATATCTTCGGTTAATAATGCCTCTTCCATAATCTATGGGAAACTATACACGGTGTCTATGGATTTTGCAGGTCGCTATGTTCTCACATATATTATTTTATTATGATATATTCTCCATTGTTTTATATTCTATCTCATTTTGTGGATCTTTTCTGTGCCCATACAACGAGATCTCAAATCAATTACAATAAAATTCGTATTGTTCTCTATTTGAATGCCAAGTCGTGAAGTTAGTAGCGGTACAAAATTCAAAACATTTTTCTCGTTCCATTTGACGTTCAAAAAAATGGCGGATAGAAGTTTTCTGCATTTTTAACGATTAAAACTAAATTGTAATTTCTTATGTAGAATTCATACATAAATAGCTACCATCAGAGCATATTCCACAATTTAAGGTTACCAGTGTTAGGTGTGCGAGTGTGCGTTACTAAATAAAAGAAAGTACTATAAAAAGACTAATTTCAAAACGGTTGGTAAACCTCCTTGCAGAACTATGTGAGATGTTAATGTTGCCTGTTGTGTTTTCGATTACCCAGCTCTTACGGGACACCCGAGAACATAAATAATTAGTTGAAAAGAGCGGATTTTATACAAGTTCATCTATTTTTCTAGCCATTTAAAATTCGCTTTTTTACAATGTCACAAAAATGGTCGAATTCTCGTTTTTTTTGACAAACTCAGCTTCTCGTTTCGTTCTCTCCGAATTGTATTTATTTAGGCAGTTTTTCTTAATTTATACTTGAACGTTCTTCATTTTAATATGTCAACGAGACCAAAACGATTGTATTACAAAGGAAATCAATTTTCAAGAACTGAAATCAGTCTTGAATGCAATTTTCTCACTTCCATTGAAAATTTATAATGTGCGAAAAGTTTGCAATAAAAACTGTCAAAACAAACCAATTTAAGTAAAGCTTTTTCAATAATAATCTGCAATATTCTCATTGCATCTGAAAATGCCATGGTAATTGGAGTGAACGAGTCTTCTCATTTTATTATTTATAACAATTTGACACTGTTTATTAACATTGTCATGTTGGCAATCGTTAATGAGGTTCTGGTGAGATTGTTGCAATCGGCAGATGGTAATTATTTATTGGTAACTTGTATTCCTATTATTATTACTATTACCCATCACAGTGTATTTCTATACGCGGAAGTTGTCAGAACTGTTTGAAAGATTGGTCAAACAAAATGAAATATTGCGAGCGTTGCCCAATTTAGGTAAATAAGTTGCTTTTTTCTGAGATGAGAAAATAATTTGGATGATATTATTACCCAACAAGATTGTTCACAGCATCTTCTGTATATGTAGTTTTCGATACCCAAGTAGAAGGTGTTAGCAACTCTCACCACTAACGGTTCATCTTATATTATATTGTGAGGACTGTAATCGGCCCATTCGCAGGACGCTGAACAAAATCGTTCCAGAAGCAGTGGCTCGTTGAACCCTCAAGAATGACTATATTAGAACCAATAACAAACACAACATACAATAAAACATTAAATGATATTGACGTGTTTCACATAAAATACAAACCATATCTTCATAAAATCAAACAGATCCTCAGCGCAGGCCATGATAATATACATAACTGTATATTAACTTCACTTTTACTCCGATTTTTTTCATGAAATTCCTTACGTACATACCTAAGTGTTGAAAGATGTGCATCTTGATTCTTCGATTTATTTTACATATTCGATTTATTATGATTTGTTTTCTATATAATCATTTGTTGTTATTTCCTCTATCACTCTAGTTTTGTTTCTTTATTTGTAGAATTTATTTAAAAGAATAATAGTAATAATAAAAGACTTTTATTGAGTGGAAAAACGTGGCGGACCTATTGCCCGCAAGCAATTTCTACCACCATGGTAAATACAAACAGTTACAGGAATATAAGAATACAAATAGAAAAAGAAAAAAAAACTTAAGTTAAAAATACAAAATAAATATAAAAACAAATTAAATATATGTATAAATAAGAACAAAAATAAGAATAAAAAAAATACATCAGATAGATAGGTACACTATGTTTATTGGATGGAGGATAGGAGAGGAGAAAGGAAGAGGGATAAAGGGAAAATACGTGAATTTGTGTTTATGTGGATAGAAAGTGTGACTTCAGACGCTTTTTGAATGCTAACAAATTAGTGGCATCTCTGATAGTGGCATCTCTGATACTCTCCGGCAATAGATTCCACATCCGAGCTGCATGAACTGTGAACGAGTAAGTTTAAGTAGAGGTATGTAGATGCGTATATTACACATCGTCATCATACAATCCCTAAACTAAGCCAATGCTTATCTCTAGTTAAGCTTGTCTTTGATTTCTGGAAGTAAATATATTATTTATAATATTTATCAACAGACTATATGAATAATAATAATTCAACAAGTAATAATATGAATTTTTACAGAGATCAGTCCAAATATAGAAAAGCATAAATTAATACAAACAATATGGTTATACAATTCAACAAGTAGGTACTACAAACAAAAAAGCGAATAAAAGTAAAAGAAAATATTATCCCAATAGGAGTCATATTATGATAGGTAATAAGGTGCTCATTCCATAACATAATCATCTGAATACCTTGTAATAACTGTTGTTCGAAATCTGCATAATTAATGAGTCTTTGAAGAGACCCACAGACAGCAACGAGGAGCTCCAATAAATAACACAATCGATAGAAAAATTTCATAGGGTGTGTTCTGAAGGCTGGTCGTAAAATAAGAGGTATGCCCACCATCACCAGCTCCGCATATGGGGACTGAAAACGGCTCCTTCGCAGAACTCTAGTAAGAAAGACAAAGAATGCTCTAAACTCGTGGTCTCGGTACAATAAGATAATCAACGTCGGTGAAAATAATATTCACAGACATGGATTGTCGTAAGATTACTTGAAGCCTCACTGACTGTGTGAAACTGGGCATCAGAGAGTTGACCAAAGACACTCTGGAATTTCTAAATTCTCAGCAGTAATGTCAGATATAAGGGCACCATAACCATGGCGAAACAATTCGAAGGCTGTGATGTTTTTCTTCGAGACCACTAAATCCGCATGTCCAATGGGACTTTGAAGAGGCCCACGGAATGCAGCGAGGAGCTCCGTTCTGTTGTAGGACACATTTGGGTGATAGCATTCCCAGAGAAGAATAAGTTCCGTTTTTTCCGAAGTTTTATTTTTTTTTGTTCCGAAGTTTGGTCGCGGTCGAAGTTTAAAGTATGATGTAGCCAGCTTATTTATATTAAAAATATGATAATGGTTGTTGAAAAAGATGTTATGAGAAAAAATAAAGTGAATGGAGCTTGTGATTATGGAATAGGTATAACAAAGATAGCCAAACTGTCTTTACAAGCAAAACTTGGACATTGCAGAAGACGCGTGAAAGCAGAATAGAGATATCTTAGAAAAATTTCTAATTAGACGATGAATGATTTTTCATTGGAAAAAACGTGAACGGATAAACTTAGAAATTTGCAAATGAAGTAACTATTAATGCTTTAAGTATACATTCTTATGGTCAAGTAAACATTGTTTTTTTATGACAAAATGGAAAAACGAACGTCTACAGAACTTATGACCACTGTTTTACTTAATCATCAATCATACGTCATTGATTGAGTTTCCTTGTCAATTTCGTAATTCAATAAATGTTCAATAGACACTAGTGTTGATCATTTGCTGTCAATTAATTGAGTGTATTTGTTTTGTACGTACTTGTCTTTTTTGGAACTTGAACTTTTTTCTAAGTTGTTTATTGTATATATCTTCAAAGTTTTTTATTGTATATATCTTCAATATGAATTTCAAGATTTTTATTCATAGAGACTTAATAGATTACAATGCCCTTCTCCATTTAACAAATTTAATAAAACTATCAGATCGCAGACAAATATTTGACGGTTTCTTTACACAAAATAGTTTACTAGAGTTTGGATACCCCTGCACTAACAGAATTGATTAATTACAATATACCACGACAATCCACCAGAAAGACAGCACCATTTTATTACAACAATACACGTACACAGACAGAATATCACTCGCTAGTCAGTCGTCTCCATAATATTGGAAATGAATACTCTCATTTAGGTGACATTTTTATGCTGTCCAAATATAAATTATATAAACGGACGATATACACATTTTTTATGACAGAAATAACTTGTGATATTTTCAGTACGGATATGTATATTTTCGATTGTAAAATGTTTGTTTTTTTGTATATCTTTATTGTTTATTAATAATTTACATGACACTGCTATTTTTTCTGTGTTTGTTTTGGTTTTGATTGATTTTGAGTCCATATGTAGGTAGGTACTTCATTTTTTATGTTTGCTTACGTCTATTGTTTTTGAATTTACTGTTTTTATTTTTAAATTTACTGTTTTGGTTTCTTTTGAGTCCATATGTATATCTTTTTTTATGTTTTCTTACATCTATTGTTTTTTTTAATTTATTGTCTTACTGTTAAGGTTTAAGTTTTTTTTGTTGTTAAGTGTATAGGTACCTAGTTGTTTTTTTTCTTATTCAATGTATTTTTAACACCAATATGTATTGTTATCTATATATGTAAAAGGCATTTTATGCCGTTTATAAATAAATAAATAAATATTTCGATCCCTTTTCCAATTACTTTGAAATAGTATTTATTTCTCTTTATTGTTTCAGCAAGGACAGCGTTATGCCTATGGTACCCCTCGGTCTGAAGGAAACGAAAGAAGTTGATTTCCGAGAACCCTTCACCGACTTCATCTTGGAGCATTACAGCGAGGAAGCTGCACACTATCAGGATGCCATATCAGACTTCATGGATATGAGACAGGTAAATTTAAAAACATTTTTAGTTCATGCTATTCTTGGGTGAATATTGTATAGTTGTTGTTAGTATCTTTGTTGAAGGTGTTAAAGACATTAACACCAGGCCTTCCTATTTTTGATAGAAGAAGAGCCATTTTCCTTATATCCGATGCTTCATCCAGGCCGGATGAAGCATCAGCTGCGTAAGCGCGCCGAAAAAATGTGTTGCTGACGCCATTTTTTAGGTTACTTTTTTGTTGTTTATTTTTATTGACACTTGACACTTAATTAGTTTTCACTAAATCCCGCACTTGACACCATGTTGAGGAGGTGATCAGTTATGGGTATTAATTAATAGATTCATATAGTAAAGTAGACTATTATTGAATAATATACAAGACAAAATGTAGGTACATGACTGAGCGTGCCAGAAACGGAAGTGACATGGACCACAGATAATATGGAAGTAAACTTTCAGTATACTTCAGATGTGTCACTCAATACATAGAAGCTGTAACCGGATAATCATAAGGTTTCTCGCATCTCCGCTATAGGGGCAATGAATACGCGACCGGTCCATGGCAAATTTTAATTTCCATTTTTAATGTTTCCAGCTTTAAGGAATGGATTCAAGGATAACTTCAATAAAAAATAACCATTTTTCAATCATTATTTATTAAAAAAAAAACACTTATGATGGATTTTATTTGCAATCTTTCAAAAATCATGCCAAATAATTCATAAAATACATTGTTCTAAATAAAATGTGCATTGTAGATTATTAGATTTTTAAATTTATTTTCCACAAAGAAAGATTTAATACTGATTTTCGGGAAACTATATAACTTCACTTCGCCGTATTTCACTTGACAATTTATTCAAAACACAACAAAACTTGTCAGCCATCTTGCGAAGATAATCGAAAAACACAAAAAGCTGGCAATAGATTAACACCATCACCATCACATGGCGTGATAGTGTGTATGTAGATGAACACCGAAAACAACAAGAATTTTACAAAATCACACGTGTTATATTTATTATCTGGTTTACTTCAAGATTTTAAAGGATCAAAATGTTTCGCGTCACAACAAACAACAAAACACAACTGAAGTATGCTGAAGGTTTGAAAATTTTACATTGCATTTTCAAAAATACCAACATAAAAAAAAAATAAATAGCGCCACCTTTGGAGATGTAAGCGTAAAGTAAAACCAGTGCTACCAATAGAGTGCCACCGGCGTGACATGGACAATATTTATGTATCCATAGACAATGACCACTTATACAACAGTTGTATCAATGTATCATTGTTTAAATCCATTTCAAATTGATCTATGCGCTATTCATGCGCTATGATAATTTTGAAGTTTGTCTCGGCACGGCATATAAATTGTAAAACTATGCACTTAGGTATATGTTATATTTACAATAGCTAAAAAAACATTTGCGGGGGCTTTTCCTCCAGTTTTATAGCTCAGAATTGGTCCTTTTGGAATACCAAGTTTTTTACATGTAAGTATAACTGTGTATATGTATGTAGGTACCTAGATAAAATCAAAATTAATTTGTTAAGATACAAATATATGACACTGATACCCTTCAAAGTAGTCATCTTGTGTTGCTATTTACTCCTCCAAGGTTCTGCCATCAGCGCTGGCAATCCCCTTCTGGACTCCATATCCATGATATGGGTAACCATGATGATTTTGATTTCACCGTTTCACCGTGCCTTCGTAATCAATGCATTTATAATGATAATAATAAACACGTCCATGCACTCTGGGCAAGTACCAAGTTTATTGCCATGTGTCAATTTCTTCCAACAAACCAGTGTTTCCAGCCCAGAGAAGTAATATTAGCGTTAGAAATAAATCTCTCCTTTGCTGGGGATCAAAACCAGAACGCCCGCACAGAAACCAAACGGTTTACCAACTGTGCCACGGCATAATGTCTTCTTGGTATGGAATATGACCCCTTTTAAAGACGTTTTTAGCTTAATAGCCAGAAGTTTCAAGATGGGATGACTTTTTTTAATAAATTGATATGGTTAAATTTATATAAATAAAATTTCAAATAATGGTATAGTAATAAACAGACAAAACTAAATAGTCTTACTATGGCTTCTGTCTCCTCGTGCTTTTAATAATTGGATTATCTGAGGGATTTAAAATAATGAAATCCTGTTTAAAAGTAAAGTTGTTTGTCTCCAGTAGAGTATTATTAATGTCACTAATCGTTTCAAGGGTGAAATCGACCAAATATCAACAAATACTAAATAAACTGTTTTATGAATTCAGTTAATACCAAATTCCTCCAATCTCTAAAATAAATTCGCCAATTGTTTCTTGTCAATAAATATGAATTGTATTAATGACTTACACGTGTGTTATTTCTCGCAAAAATAAGTTCCAAACTAAACTATCTTTCAAATTACTTGAGTTATAAAACATAATAGGGCGCAGTACCTCTTTTACTAATATAGTAGTCAGTCTGTGGAACGATATTCCAAATTCTGGGTTTCCACCTGGGTTTCCGTACAACTCGGGTTTTTATGCCCGAATTCATATTTACTTGAGTAGATTGCACATCCTCCCCAACGCTACGTAGTGCGCTTAATCGGTAGAGTAGAATGGACTCAAATCCTAATAGCTAATAATAATAATAGGTATCTGGATATCAGCGGCTGGGGCTTATTCTTACGCACATATTGAGCGTAGTCCGTTTGAGATATCATGTTTTTTCTAGGTATTTGGTACCTACACTATTCGTTACTTGTGTAAAAAGCATGTAAATAATGTCGTATTAATCTTACTTCCTGGTTGGGTTCTTCAATCCCGATGATCGTGTTCATCTTGGAAAGCCATCGTTACCTGTTCGACGCTTCTGACCTCTGCCTTTCTTAGGGTCATAACGACTAAGAAACCTGATTCTTTTTCGTTTCGTCATTCTACCAAGAAGGGGCTCGCTTCTCCACCAACAACCACCAATTTATCTAAATTTTCAAGTACCTTCTTGTTACGCGACAAGTATGTAGGTAGCTGGTTGATAGCTTGGTTTTTTTCCATCCTCAGTTGATCAAGGGTGGATTAATTTTCCGTTTAGCTATTCACAGAGAATACAGCATTGTCGGTAACACCATATTTCTAAAGCATCATTCGCCTACCTAAAATAAAGTACTTAATTGGTAAAAAATGTTTAAAATTAAACAAATAGTTTTTAGTTCCACTGTAATCTGACTAGGATCAGTGTTTAGTGTTCAGAGATATTAAATTGAAGAAACTATATTATTACTAGTGGATCTGACACACGATATCCTATCTGAACGTTGGCTCGCATGCTCTTTCGTTAAAATTGGTCCACCCGTGAAACTCCTGTTTAGCACTTTATTGCATATCTCAAAAGTTATACTGTTTGCATAATACCAGGCGTACATTTTTTTACATGTTTTTTGCGGCGCTGGCTCATTTACTAATGATATTAATAACAATTAAGCACTACAAGTAATAACACTCAATTATTATTATTACCATTATACACTTCCTCAAAAGAATTAGCAGATCAATGCGTAAATTGTAATTTATTTAAAAGAGCAAAATAAAATGCAACAAACGCATCATCAAGCTTTCAATTGGGAATAGTTCACCCATCCAGATACTTAACATATTATTTTATGTTTATTATTATTTTTACTATTACAATTTTTTATTCGAATTGTGAATCTTAACCATCCAGTGACCCTACCAAACAAAAAAATTCATCAAAATCGATCCAGCCGTTTAGGAGTTCAGTGACACACACACGTACTAAAAAATTATACTTATATAAAGATAAGTATATAAGTACTTTCTCAAATACAACAACGTATGTAAGTTAATGTTCTTGTTTCGTAAAAACTCTTTAATTGGATGCCCCGGGACAGTGTTAAACATCTAATTGTTAACATCATGTCGGTCTTATAATTTGGCCTTTGTTATTTTTTGCAAAAGGTAATTTGTTTTAAAACGCGCACCCAAAACAGGCCAAGAGTTTCGCTATGGTCGAGAGGTATTCATTTGTAATATGTCGTTTGTACGATGTGAGCTACAATATAAACCTTCCACTTAACGCCTGGGCTAATTTTACCCGGAAAAATAAAATTGTTACTCGTGCCATATTGGTATACATATGTACAATCTAGGAACTAATTATGTATGATGAACTATAGAAGAATTCTCCAATTAGGTAATAATTATTTATTATATCTATAATTAAAAGTAAAGACTTTTTGATTATACATTAATTTTATTCTACGCGATAGGCCTATTTCGCCTTGTTAGGACATTAACTAGCTTATTAATAAGCTAGTTAATTTATTTATTTATTTATTTAGGGACAAATACAGTCTTAAAATACTAAAATGGAATAATACACTATAAAATAAAAACAAACAGACCAATTACATATGTCCACAGATATTGAATATAAAACATTTCAAACATCATAAATTTAAATATAACTAAGATGTATGTTTGCCTGTGACGGGAAAGGAAAAGGATGGGAAAAAGATTATGACAGTTAAATTGTTATATTTTTGTTACAAACAACAACTCAAAATGTAAATAAAAGTATACAAAAGATAATATTAGAAAAAACAAAAATAACTAACAAAAAAAAAAAAAAATTCAACATACGAGTTCATGCTATGCACTTATAGAGAGAATTTTTGTATGCGTTATTACTAGCGGTGAATATATCAGAATGTGTGATACTGGCTGAGAGGTTGACATTATAGAAGTTATAAGCCCTTGTTAATGTCCTAACAAGGCGATATAGGCCTATCGCGTAGAATAAAATTAATGTTGAATCAAAAAGTCTTTACTTTTAATTATAGATATAACTTATAATGGAATTCTACCAAATAAAAACTTCATCGATAATTAATAACTTATTTATTTTTTCTCTCTATAACTCAACAAAATTTTAATTTTACAATCGACAAAGTAACATTTAGATAAATTAAGTCTTTAATATATTTAACCAAGTTTAGTTTGTCGATCGACAATTCTTGATAGAACTCCATTGTATGTAGATATGTTATAAATATAAACAAATACTTGGTAATAGTTCTATTGTATTTATTAGATTATCGACGCGTTTCGTGTAAGGCACATCGTCAGAATAATCTGACGATGTGTCAGAATAAAGAACTATTTATTTTTCTTTATTGAATTATTCTGACGATGTGCCTTGCACGAAACGCGTCGATAATCTAATGAATAAAATAGAACTATTACCAAGTATTTGTTTATATTTATAATATATCTACATTTAATATATTTATTTTATTGATTTATTTATTTGTCTTTATGTACATACATAATATAAACAAATATAATGCACACTGGTAGGCTTATTGGCGGGCAGGCAATCAACCAGGGGGGCAAGTCTGGTCAACAGGCGGAATCTAAACCATCCATGTTTACCCATATCATGGAATAATTATAATACCATAAGATGTTATAGAACTCCATAAGAAAATTACATCCATGATGTGGGTAAACATGGGTAGTTTTGATTTCGCCGGTTGAAAAGACTTGTTCCCTTGATTACAAAGTATGACAATATATTGCACATCAACAAAAGGATGAAAGCGAAAAAAAACAATGGAAATTAACATTATACTAAGATAAATATTAAAAACAAAAAAAATCACAGCAAAAAAAGGATTGGAAAACAACAAGGAGAGGAAATCTGGATCAGGTGTTTAGGGATAAATATTCCTTCTTTAGGTTTTTTTCTTGAAATACAAAGTTAGCTAGACAACGCAATATCCGGACTTATGTAGACTATTCCATACTCTTGCTGATTGTACTTTGAACGACGAGCTGAAAAAAATGTTATGGACAGGGATGGATTGTATCGAACGTTCAGCAGATTGGAGTGGAAGGCGATGATTGCATTAATAAGCGATTTTTTTAAGATACAATGATAGGTTTGGTTGTATTAATATTATAAGTATCTCATTATGTTGAGATGTATTTAATTTTATAATGAATATTGAATACCTACTACTGATAGATCTGAAATATGATGACATGGAAAAAAACGTTGTTTTTCTCACAAATAACCATGGCTTCTCTCATGGTATTTTCATATAGGCACTTTATTGACGTTCTTAGCAATTATTTTGAATTAATAGCAGTCACATCATGTTAAAACTTAAGCAAAAACAAGATGTATAAATGTAAGTATAAACGAGTTTAAAAAAAAGAGCGTACATCTTATTTGATTTTTCCCAAAATAACGATGATAATATTTGCCAGAATGAGTACATGGTTCTCTGTCTTCTTTATTAGATACATGACGTGATCTATGTATGTTAGATTGTGATTATATATTCAGAGTATCCAACGCAGGGTTAAATGTCACATCACCTTCGACTTGAGTGAGTAAACTCATGAATGATAGTGTTCTTGCACGTTTTTTGTCCAAATTAATTTCTGGTCGATTTTGAACGTTTTGAGCTTCAAGTGGTAGTGATGTAATTATTTCTACATTCCGGTGGCTTTCACTGCCATTAAAGCCAATTATTTTCGTACTCGAACTAAATTCGAGCTTTGTCTGACATCGCTACTTAAATCTCTTTCGTGCCAAATTTACCGTTCCTTCATATTGTTTGCTCATTTTGTTTTGATTTTTTTGAGAGGAGAGTGTTTTTATGCCGAGTGGTTAAAGAAATAAAACTATACTTAAGTTTGATGTTGGTTTAAGATTGTTTTCTGATATTTCGAGGCGTTTAATTTGACTATTTGTTTTTGCTGTAAAACAAAACTATTTCTATGAAAATTACTTTCATAATATATGTTGGCATACAATTTTTAAACTTAGATTTAAAAGATGGCGAGAAATGCTTTAAACAGTGCCGTGATTCACAAATTTTCGATTCAAATGTGAGTAATATTGATTTTTTTCAACTCCTAGGAGGTTGTGGTCATTTAAAATCGAAATTATTAGTAGTTATAACTTTCAAACGTGGGTTTTATTTCAATATTAGTTACATGATTTCGCTTTTATCACTCAAATACAAATATACAGTGTACACTATACCTACACACATTAAGCACGATAAATGTAAAAATATATTTAAAAAGTCTTTATAAAGGAACCTTATATGTGTGCAATATAATAAAATGAAATAACTCCATTGTGCATTTTTACCTGTTAAGTCCGTAAAATGGTAATTTCTGCTACAAATTGGTGCTTCTAGACCGAGAAAGCTCAATCAGTTTTACATAAATATATCCAGCTATTGCTCTCCTTTCATTTTTTTTATTTTATTTTCCATCTAGTCGAAGAACACAATCTCTCCATCGTCACTGAAAAACTCAATAATTATTGGTATTGTTCTTTATTTCCAGGCTATCAGAACTCCTGTTCGACACGCATCCGGAGTAGCTCTTCTGTTTCGATATTACAACCAACTGTATTTCATAGAGAGAAGATTCTTCCCGCCAGATAGAAGTCTTGGTATCTACTTTGAATGGTTCGACTCCCTTACAGGTCAGTAATTATTCTAAGCATCGACAAGTGCATATTATATTGGTTCCTTTGAATCATGATAAATTAATTGTGTTTGGCGCCCAATATGGGGCACTTTAAATGTTTATTTTTTAATTTCAATTTTTATTGTATTTTTAAAAATGATCGTATAATTCACTTGATCAATAAATTGTTTCTGGAGATTGCAATAATATAAATTTTTATACAAATTGAAAGTCACATATAAACATAAATTTGACAAAAATACAGAAATTGAATAAAAAAGTTCCCTGGCAGCTGATTATCAGCATAATTCAATTGATCATCGATTTATTCTGTAAAAAATAAAAATATTGCGTTGATTTGTTTTTTTTTTTCTTATTTAATTTAATGTGTTTTTCAGGTGTACCATCATGTCAGAGGACAGTCGCATTTGAAAAAGCTTGTATCTTGTTCAACATGGCAGCTATTTACACACAAATCGGAGCTAAACAGGTACATTCTAATAATATATTTGAATTTATTTATTTGTTTATATGTTATTTTTCAAACTACAAAGTACCTTTTCAATAGAAGATAATTTAAGTTTCAATGTTGTTTTGGCTATTGTCATGATTTTAAATTTCAAAGATTTATTTTTCTTGCAGGATCGATCTGAAGCAAAAGGATTGGATTCTGCTGTGGATTCTCTTCTTCGTGCCGCTGGCATGTTCCGTTACATTCACGAAAACTTCACTAACGCTCCAAGTATGGATCTTGGACCAGATATGCTGGACATGCTGGTTAATCTTATGCTGGTAACTTTCAATTGCATACTAAAAATTTAGGAAATTCATTATGTTATGATTTTGTGTGTAATGCATCATGAAAGAAGAGATAAAGTTAAGCTAAGCAAGTCTACCTCTATCTGATGCTATCGTTCCATATCATAAATTTATATTCAATTGGTAATGGCTATATAAATATTGGCCTCATTTTTATTATTTAATTTCATTGTTAACAAAAAAGCATTTAATACCCTTTTCTTCTTTGTAAAGTAGACCTGTTCGTCTTCAATTCAAAAATTACGTCTCCTGAGATGACAAAGTCCAACTATGCTTCCATTTCTAGGGTTGTCTTTCGAGTAGACAGCGACCGGAACGGATTTCATTTGCTGCTATATATGCAAGTCTATCACTGTCCATTCTGTCTACGTGGTCCCTCCAATGTTTTCTTCTGGATCTACTCCACCGAATGATGTCCTCTATTCCACACGTTTTTCTTAATTCAACATTGCGATTAACCTTAGAACCAAAAAAATCATTTTCGTTATCCTTAGGAGCCCCTTAGTTCGTACATTGTCTAATACCTACTATTTATTTACGACACGACAAACATTTTCTACATGATAAAGGACCCTCTTACAATTGATAGTAAATATCCCATTCTAAATATTGCATCCCATTTAGATTTTTAATTTCTACTCTTTATTTCAGGCCCAAGCCAGGGAATGTCTATTTGAGAAGTTGATTCTTGGAGCTGAAGAAGAATGTGGAGCTAGAGAAAAAGAGTTGTGTGATGATCTTCCACTCTGCCTGGATCTTTGTCAGGAGAGTCAGACCTTAGCCCATCAATATCAACTTCTAAGGCAAAAGGTACATTATTTATTAATATTTTCGACGGACATTTATTGGTGAAATCCTTTTCGAAATAGAAATATTTGCACACATTTTAATATCTCAATTGTAATTGTCACAAGTGCTTGTTTTATTTTTGTTATTTCAAAAGGTAGGTACCCAATTTTTTTGTATTCAATCAGATATATTATATTTCTTAGTGCATGTATCAAAAGTCGAGTCAGTTCAATGAACTGATAATCCAGTAAGGTTATTCTCTTTATGATCACATACTCAAGTTAGTTCTCTCTAAGAAACCCTTCAAGGGACAGGATAGGAACGAGTGAAAGCAGTGGAGGGATTAAGAAGTAACTACTCTATGTATAATAATGACTACAGACACTAAGTTAACCTCTCTGTACCCGTACTATATAAGATTCATAATATTATTTTATGATTTAAATGGAAAGAATGAATGACAAACAAAATCAGACAAGAAAAAATGAAATTTAGATTGCTCTACAAAAAAATACAGAATGTTCGGGAATGTGCAACATAAAATCAGGCGTAATAATATCAAGATATAGAGATTGCGGAAACAGGCGTATCATATGGATTAATAAATTTGACACCACTTGTGAAGCTAATGATTACTATTATACATGTTGAAATAATACTTGATTTTGTACCTATCTTACCAATCTTTTCTGATATAAAATATCGATTAAATATGTTGTAATAATACTTGATGTTGTACATATTTTACCAATCTTTTCTGATATAATAAAATATTGATTAAATATACTAGGTATTTTTAATCAAACAAAAATACCTAGTATACCTAATGGAGTTCTATACATAAAACAAATTAAAAAAAAAAACAAAAAAAAATGATTATGTTTCTACATATATATTTCCCTTTTGATAGGATGACCGTTTCGGCTGACTAGTCCCTTATCAACATTCTTGAAAAAATAGAAACAGGGAGGCTATAATTATTCGAAAATAATATCAATTTTTTACTGATATAAACAACAATAATTTATATCGTGGCATTCAAATATAAATATATTATATAAAAAGAAAATTTCGTCAGCTCTCTTACTTGATTGTTGACTTTGAAGACTTGTGTACGTTACAACCGAGATCATATAAAGCTACTTTATTGACCTCATCCAATTTCTACAGTGTTAGTTATCCATAATCCAGACGTTCCCAATGTTAAATGCCATTATGGTGGCATTACTCAATAGAATTCCCAGTATCATACCCCACTCCATAGGGAACTTTCTAGAACTTGTAGTTATTTTCATCCCCGGAGTGGCTGCTTGTCGGACAAAACAAGAACTACCATCAAGCATATTTCATACCACTACCACTAAGAGTCCAACCACAAACTTGGAGGCCTGTCAGTCATGGCGAGGTTCTCCCCTCCCAACAGTGCTCGGTAACACGTGACTCGAAAGCGAACCTTTACCACTGTTTTCGGCCTTCGTGGCTCAGTTGGTTAGGAATCTGACTGCTGATCCATAGGTCCCGGGTTCGATTCCCAGTGGAGACATAGTTTTTAATTGTGTTTTCAGTCTGGATCTGTGACTTGTTATTGGGTGCGTGTTATATTTGACATAGTACCTGTTATTTGCCCGAGAAGTAATGTATAAAAATAAAAAAAAAATATGCTGGAGCATTCATTTGAGATAATACTATAGGTTGTAACTGTCGAAATCTTTTGTTATAGATGCAAGCCGAAACTGTGATGAGCTACGTTCCATATTCATGGGTGTCACTTGTCAATATCAAATCGGAATTTTACAAAGGTAACATGTAATGAAATATTTTATTTAAGTTAAGACGGAGCAGTATAGTACTCGAGCGCAAAATAATGCTGTAGAAGTATTATTTCTATGCACTCTGTGATGGGTGTTAGGTTTTCTAAGATCTCTAAGAGTCCAATACCAACCTAGGGGGCCTAACAGTAAAATTTGGATCATGCATCAACCAACCGCTGGAATCTTCCACCTCTTAGTACTCGTGTAAGCAATTCTTTCTGTAAGGCCCTTACATAAAATGAACATTCGCCACAGTTGACGAGCTACCGCCGAGCTAGACATTACATCTTCTGTGTCGTTCTTTCAAAAGGTAGATTTTGCATGAAGGGAGTATCAACCAGTTACCCAGAATCCTAGAATAGACATCTCCCAAATTTCATGAGCAAATCCTCTGCGGTCACTATAACAATTATTAAACCAATTTTATTTTAAAATGCACTAGTGAATGGACTGAATTTCCACACTAATTTTGTATACATTTAATTTTCCAGCGCTCTCTCATCATCATATAGCAACAGGTCTATTGAATGCCACAACCAATAGGACATCAGCTTCCAACAAGACACAAGAAAGGATAACCAATGTTCATGGTTCAGAACCCAGCTTACCCGACTGGTGTGACTTTGCTAACAAAAATGACAGGTAGGCACATGCAAACATATTCGTACCCTGCTGCCTTATTGGTTTGTTAAGTTACAGCCCTGATTTCTACAATATAATATCTAGATTCAAACGATTATTTATGGTATCAAAAAGCCACATATCAGTTAGACAAAACAATAATGTGTTCTGTTTACTGTGTTTTGGTAAAGTAAAATTGCTTATTTTGTATGCTTATATGTCTTTAATAAAATAATCAATTAATTTTTGATTATACGAGTCATTTTGACCTAATTGAGTTATATGGACACTATGAATTTGAATAGGTAATGGAACATCACAGCTAATATATAGATTTGATTCCCTAATTAGCGACGGGGAAAAATGAGTGATCCGTATTATTTGACCGGCTCATTAAATTGAATCGGTGACTCAAGGTTCACCTTGCCACAACGTTCCGTTCATGAACCAGACATCACTCTCACACTTTCTATCTCATATAAAATATATCGTTAGAATGCGATACACAGACCGACTCATCGATTCCGGATCATGTGTTCTCTTGCTCTAATCCACTTAAAGTATAGTTAGAATGCGATACACAGACCGACTCATGGCAATCTTCGATTCACAACTAATTCATTATGGTTCATGAAATCTAATTCATTGCGGTTCTTGAATATTTTAAGCAATTTTGACCGCAACACACTTTGAAAAACAAATACGTAACGTCTATAATTGTATATACTATTTTGAAGGCGATCTGTTATCTCATAATTTTTTGAGATAAAGACTGATGGCAATCTTTGATTCACGATGAATTCATTATGGTTCATAAAATATTTAAGCAATATTGACCATTAAGTAAATTGAAATGCAAACATTTTAACGCCTACATTTGCATATCATATTTTGAATCGGTTTTGTTTTCTCTATCATATTACGTACATGTTATGTACGATAGATAAGGATAGCCATATTTGAATCATATTGAATCGAAGAGCATGAATCATGAATCGATTTGAAAAGACAGGATCTTAAAAAAATATCGAACTTTGCACCACTATCCCTAATGGACTTGAGTTTACCTGTAATATCTGCTCTAAAAGATGGCGTATTACAATATGCTTCTTACCAGAAAGGTATTTTATCATGTAATATTAAAATGGCCTGTGTCACTGTATTGAATTGTGCAAGGTTCATATCCATATTATCAAAGCTTTTTAAAAAATATGTGAATCAAGTAAAAAAACATTTTCAGTTTTCCAAGAATTTTAGAAAAAAGAGCATGTGAAGAGATATGTAGAAATGAATATTATGTATTGTGTTATATTTTATATTAAGACAACTTGTAATAAATGTGCATAATAACATATATATTCATCTTTCTAGCTGCAAAATAGTAAACAGAAATTTCCAAGTTTAGTTTGTCAATTGATTAATATGACCTTTTTTTGGAGAAATGACACAGCAAGCACACAAGGCCGCAGCAATCTCAGGCTGTCTGAGGGAAACTATATGGAAGAACAAACACATGAGCACCAAGGGCAAAATAAGGATCTACAAAACATGTATGAGACCAATCCTAACATACACCATTGAATCCAGAGTTAATACCGTCCGTACCAAACAACTCCTGCGCACCAGAGAAATGAAAATACTGCGATGCATAGCTGGCAAAAGTCTTTGTGAGTCAGAAATACAGAGGTCCGAAGAATCTACGAAGCTGAGGACATCGTAAGATGGAGGCGCCAAAGGAGAAGGTACTGGAACGAACACGTCAGCCGCATCTCCGAAGATAGGATCCCAAAGATAGCCCGAGACAACGTACCGGAGGGTTTACGACCACGAGGACGCCCACCAAAAAGATGGCAAGATAGTTGGCAGTCCACATTACAGGAGGCTGAAAATGCAGCATAAAACAGGCCCTGGGCCTAATAAAAGAAGAAGAAGACCTTTTTTAAGAACAATTATTGAAGAGATATCTGATGAAAATTTGTTTCTTACATACATGTACGTAATAAATAAATTTGAATTTCAGGAATGTGGATGGAAGTCCAAACAAGAACGGCACTGTGCAAAATGGAACTCTTGCAAGTCGGGAAGAGCAGAAGATCGCCCTCGGCAAAGCCCACTTGTCTGAGGCTCTCAACTGTTATGAAGAAGCACTCAGACTACAGAGGATGTGCAGGTATTGAATAAATTTCAAATAATACTTCAGACATCTGTAGCAAATTATTAAAATTCGATCATTGGTATAATACCTTTATATACATTAAACAAGTGGGTTGTGTCCAATGCTAACTCCATAAAGTATTCAAAATTTGTAGGTACGGAAAATTTTCAGCATTTTCATGAAATGAGTTTGTTAAATTATAGTTGATTCAAATATTTTATTATGAAAACTTAATAATTCTTCAATGCCATTTTATGAAAGTGATGTGCCTTTTTACGAATTTGAAAACAAAAATTTCAAATTTTAAGTTTCCTGAGTTTGGGGTCATTTGAAATATTTGCCGGTTAAAAAAATTGAGAAGCACTGATCAGATATCTTTTAAAATCTAATGGGGTTTAAGCGAGTATTAGATATATAAATTTGTAAAATTTTAAAAGAATCGAATGAGTACTTTAGTCTATAATCGACGAAGTAGAATAAACACACTGGACATAGCATATAGTACACAGCACACTCAGATACATTGTGATGAAACTTTCAGAATACAATCACAGCTTGATGCTTGTTGATAATCTGCAATAAAAAAATAACCTTAAAAATTGTGAATGAAACTTATAATGAAAAAGGAAAAAAAGTTACTTATCGTTGAAAATAGATACATGCGGCAAACACTGGGAGTCAGGTGGTTCATCACCAATGAGAAAATCAGAGAACGCTCACCACATTCATCACCAAAGTACCTAGTACAGTTTTGCAGGTTGAACTGGCTCGGTCATATCCTCCGTATGTTCGCTGACAGCATCAGCAACATTTGTCTGCTAAATCACCCTGAAGCATATGGCCGGATTAGTAGGCAGTGATCCAGGAAAGAACATCCTAGAGAAATTGGGTGAGGACCACATGCTCCACACTGGAAGCAAACGTGCATTGATTAATGATGATTTAAAAGATATGATTTAGATGAGGAAAAATTATTTTATGTATAGGGAGATGCAGTTTTAATTATAAGATTGTTGTGATTAATTAGTCTAATGTAATTTTATCAGTGTTCTTACTCTCCACTGCAAATCCGATCCCAATATGATCCGACTCGCTAAGAACCTACCTTTGTAACGGAGAATGAATGAGGTAGGTAGGTGTATGTTTTAATAGTAATAGTCGTTCATTTGAATGTACGCAGGTGGCAGATAGGTAAGTTCTAAATGAAAATTTGAAATCGGGATCGGATTCGAGTTTCAAGAGTAAGGCTACAGAAGATTTTTTGCGTGTTCAAAAGTATTGTCAAAACACATCTCTCTATATTAGATATACTACAGACAATAAATATTGGGGCAACTGATAATTTATATAATGAAAGATAGTATTTACTCTGACAAGTATTTATTTCAATTAAGGTTAATTTTAGTCGTTTAATAATTAAGATATTTAATTAATACAAAATACGGATGTCGAGGAGAATTCGCGATACGTCAAGCCACGGCACTGGAGATAATCTCGAATGGTTAGCATAGGTGGAGACAGCTATTTATATCTTCCGCTTGCGTTGGTAGCAATGATATGTACATTAGTGATGTGTGGACGTCAAAGGGATGTTCCGCCACATTTGTATTATCAGTAGCTTAGAACTATGTAGGTACTTTATCCATTACTCTTCTTTGACTTAATTATAGAACAGAGACATTCTAAATTTCAGAGAGTTGAAAAATAAAGCATCACTCTGTCGAGTGTTGAGGATGCACCATGATAAGGCTGTCAACCAATCTGCACTACTTCCTGATGGACCAGACTTTGCTGAGATGTTGGATCCGCCCACCATAATGCGTAAGTTAACTAGTCATTCTGTAAACAAAAAAATACAGAGCTTAGTGGTGCTCGGACAACACAAAATGCTTATTACTTAATTAAAATAAAATGCATTTTATGTGCCTTCATAGGGTTTTTTACCCCAGGCAGGTTGCTCTCTCCTTCTCAAATAATAGACTTTAAAGTGAGAATTAAAACAAGAAGAAAATTTATTTTGATTATTGACACACTTTTTGTGAGACATGTCGTCAGAATAATACATTACTAGCCTGAAACTAGAAGTTATATAGCAATTTTACCAGTATATGAAACAGTTGATTTTGAGAGATTGAAAAATTATCTATGTTATGCAAAATAAATTCATACAAATCTTTATTTAATAAAATCATTTTTTTTATCGTATGGTACTAGTGAATCAAATGTTTAAAATCAAAATGAACAAAACACAGCAATGACAGCAATCAAATACAAAACAGCACGATAAATACAATAAATCAATTGAGGCTAGATCACTAGTGGCTGGAATTATTGGTCCGTTAATAAAATACAATAGGCAAAATTGAAAAATGAGGTTCACCACCCATTCTGAATGTGCTGCCTTTTTGGATAAACGAGACTAGTGAGTGACATACACGCATGTGTCGTGCTTCCTTTTATTAGGTCATGCACACCCGCACACCTGTCGCTATTTACCCCACATTGTGCGATATGTCATGATGGTATATGTATGTTTGTAAATTAATTTTGATAAAAAGCTTAATTGTTGGTTTGAATTTGCAGCTTCAACGAAATTCCAGCTGTCATTAACGCAACCCGACTTCGCTCAGCACCGAGTCGAAGACTTGTTTAAATCCTTGGGACCCGTCGCCATATTCTCTGCCAAGCGACATTGGAGTGCACCGAGACTTGTACAACTTCAAAAGTCTCAGACCAACGGCAAAACGTCCAGAAACGACAAGTACAGAGACCCCAAGAGAACAGACAGAAGCAGAACGAACGGCAAGCTGTATTTGCAAGATGAGGCTCTGTACAAAAACGGTGCCAAAGTTCTACGAAACGTGTCATTGTACGAGAAACGGGACAGGTCAGAGGACAATAGCGCATATTACTACAAAAGAGAAATTATCAAAAATGATGAAAAATACAAACTGCAACGCGAAGACTCAAACTATGAGTATTCTGATCAGAGAGGTCGAACAAACGGAAAAATATCTTCTGGCAAACAAAATGGCGTATACATAAATGGATACAACAACTCGGACAAACAAAATGGTAATTCAAACAGACACGACAGTGAATTTGTTTCAAAGTACAACGAAAAGAACATGTCCGCCAATGACTTGAGATATAACATCAAATTGGAAAGCAACAACAGAGTAAAACAAATAAAGAATGACAGTATAATGAACGGAAAAGATGTAAACGGTAAAAATGCGTATTTTCAGAAGTCAATTGGTGGAGACAACTTTGGCTACGCGATAAAACAGAACGGTGATAATGTCAAAGCAAACGGAGACGCCCTTCTCAGAAGAATATCGAGTGAATGCAATCTGAATTCTCCCGATGAATCCGAGGAAAATGGTCACGACAAGAACATGCCCGGAGATGGATTTGGATTTTCTGTTAGAGGGGATGCTCCAGTCATTATTGCGAGTGTTGAACAGAGGTCTTTGGCTGATGTGAGTATAAAAACATAAAATAATTTCAATTTAACTGAATAATAAAATGGTAAAAATATGATCTTCTTCGAATTAGATTTTTGTAAATGAATATCTTTTTGATTCAATTATTATTGTTTAAAATGCCACTTAGAGCCCATATAAAGAAATATTTGAATTTTTTTAAAGCAGATATTAATCAAGTTCTGTGGTTCAATTTTCAACATTTTCTTGCAGCCAAATCATCTTTCTCTCTCTTAAGTTATGTCATCATTTCTTACTGTGTCGTTTGTCATTTACGTATTATATCAAACATGTATTTTTCCATATAAATTGTCAAAAATAGTGAAATAACTAGCCTTAAACTACAAAAAACTGGCCTCAATTATAACGAAAAATTCACAGAGGGGTTTCATCTATTTCTGAAATATCACTGCTTTGAATATCCTATTTGATGACTTATGCTGTGTATTTACTCTATATATTTTTGCCGCTGAGAAGAATATGTAACAAGACGATGAACGACAGGGTAAGAAATAAGGACATTAGGAAAGAATGTAATAATAAAGAAAGATGTCATCAGTAGAATGAAAGTGAGATGGTTTGGCAACATGGGGAGAACGAATCAGGAATGCCTGACAAAGAAAATATACAATGTGGACAGGAATGGAATGAGAGGTCGGGGCCAGTTTTGTGAACGGCATTCTAAAACAGGGAAATGTAAGAAGCTTGAATAACAAACGAACATTCAATTCTCTACGCCTACCCCATTAGGGAGATGGCGTGATGGTACATATGTATGAACTTATATTTTAATTAAAATAATAACTTCCCTTGAAATAGCTTTTGATATCACAAATTATAATATGAATGCAATCTAATATAATTTGTATTGATTTCAGTTGGGTGGAATGAGAGAAGGTGACTTCATAGTGGCGATAGGAGATTGTGATGTGAAGTGGTCATCACACGATGAGGTGGTTAGACTAATCAAAGCATCGGGAGATTCCCTAAGCCTCAAGCTGGTCACACCCATGGACAGGAACTATCTCAAAGTAAGACTTCACTTGTTATCAGAACCATAAGAATATAAAGTTTATATAATATTATGTATGTAAGCGATATACACATTTATTTATTAACAATAATTATGAAATTTTATTTCTTTAATTAATTAATTAAATTCAATTTTTTGAACGATTGTTCTTAATGGAATTCCATTTCAAATATAATTTTTTTTAAAAGTATTTAAAATATAAAATGATTTCACGCTGCAATTGTTGTCGAGACTGGACATTCGTTCAGTTGTTTTGTGCGTTCGTTGAGTGTTTGTGTTGTGACTTAATCAACGTTGGAATCGTCAAAAATATTACTGACACCAGCTCCCCTAGACAACGTTTCATTTGGCTCAAGAAAAGAAACAAGAAAAGATAACTCAATGTATGGAAGTGACAGTTATCATGTGACTGGCAACTGTCACTTCCATACATTGAGTTATCTTTTCTTGAGCTAAATGATACTTTGTCTAGGGGGGCAGTATCGTAAAATTTACAATACTTTTTAATTTTCTTTTTTTTCTAATATAATTGATTTCTTTCTGATTTAAGTCAGAACCGTTGTATACAATGTATCATTATTTTTCTTTTTATATTATAGTTATATATTTTTTCTGTCTCTTTTGTTTTTAATTCTTTAGTTTATTTCAATTTAATTTCATACTTTACTCTAATAAGAATTATTTAACATGGATTTAGAGGATAAACTTGCAGAGCCTTCAGACATTAGCCAATATAAACGAGGCTGTGAATATATTGATCCTCACTCTCCAGTATAGAAAGTGTGATAGTATGTTTGGAGATTAAGTATCAAGCTATTGAGAGTCCCCTTAGATATTGTGTATACAAAACATATATTCTGGTTAGTTCGTGTTTTTTTATTTCAAAGTTGGAAAACCATGTTTAATGTAGGCCTGGCCATACAAATCTTGCGGATCTTGGCAGGAAACTCTGTCAATGTGTTAAGAGAAATAAATTTTCTTGAACAATTTGACAGTGTGAATACGGAATATGGAACTAATTTTTATAATGAAATATGTATAATGAACCAATAAAAAAAATATTTATAGTTTAAACACAAGTATAAACATCATTGTCTCAGCAATCGTGATTATAAAAAATATGATTGTATTCAAAAAAGTATCAAAATCTGTCTCAAAATATCCTGCGAACCCTTTGAATTATGTACGTTGAAATATATATATATTTTTATTAATTTATTTCAGGCAACACCAACAACAGATTACACGGATGGTAAAATAAGTCAGGTATGTAGGTAAAGTTTATTACAACGATAAATTTATCATATAGTAAATTTTATTTCAATTTTTTAATGCATTGAATTATTTATTTTAGTAAATAATTATACATTTTGGTTTAGTCATTTTTGAATTAGTCATTTAGTTACACACACATCCTCCCTCTACACAAGCTTATAAGCTTTAAGAGAGTGGTGATATTGTAAATTATATAATATATAAACTTGATATGTTTGCACATTTTGTTAAGATTTTAATAAAGAAAATAAATAAATTTATTTTGTCAATCTTTGGGTTTTATTGAATCAAATTTCTGATTTGTTCATCACATTGATTTGACAATAAAATCTAATAAATATTAAATTTATGGAATGAAAATAATAAAACATATTTGAAAATGACAGAACAGTAAATACAACAGAAAATGTAATTACAGCCGGTTATTACAGCATTGAGGTAAATATTGAAATGATTGGGTATTACAGTGTTGAGGAAAATATTGAATTGACTGGTATTACAGTATTTTGGAAAACATTAAACTGACTGGGTATTACAGTGTTGAGGAAAATATTCAATTGACTGCGAACAACAGTATTTTAGAAAATATAGAACTTACTGGGTATTAAAATGTTAAGGTAAATATTGAATTGACTGCATATTACAGTTTTTTGGGAAATATTGAATTGACTTGGTATTACAGTGTTAAGAAAAATATTGAATAATATTCAATTGACTGCGAACAACAGTATTTTGGAAAATATAGAACTTACTGGGTATTAAAGTGTTAAGATAAATATTGAAATGACTGCATATTACAGTTTTTTGGGAAATATTGAATTGACTTGGTATTACAGTGTTAAGAAAAATATTGAAAGGACTTTGTACAACATTATTTTGGGAATTATATAACTTACTGGGTATAACAGTGTTGATGTAAATTTTGAATTGACTGGGTATTACAGTATTTTGGAAAATATTAAATTGACTGGGTATTACAATGTTGAGGAAAATATTGAATTGATTGGGTATTACAGTGTTGAGAAAAAAATTAATTAACTGGGTATTGGAGTAGGTATGCCTTAAGAAAAATTATCAAGAAAGCATTTGACAAATATATTAATTTGGTCAGACTGTTTTCAAAATACGTTCATTTTTTTAAATAAAGCTGTTATTATTTTCAGATAAGCAACAGTCCAAGTCACAAAAATGGCTCGAATCAGGGATCTGTGTCTGCCGCCTCCACCACGTCAAGTAACGGTTCCACAGGGGCCTCCAGTCGCATCCATCTTGGAGCCAAGAGGGCGCCATCTTGGAATCCCTTCAAGAGACATAATGCTTCCAGAGACAGCAGCTCAAATAGGGGGTCGCATTCTAGCAATGTCATATTTAGATGAATATAATATTATCGCGATTGTTTTAAGTGTTTTATTATTATACCAAAATTTCAAAAATAAACAAAAAGAATCATTGAATAAAGTTTTATGAAATTTATAATCATCAAAATTATTGGTATAGTAATCATTGAAATTATTCATTTATAATATACTAATCTGTTATAGTCTTGTGTCATTTGACTACAGGTTCAATATCTCTCAAAAATATATTTTATTAAAATTATATCTCATACAATTTTGCAAGAAATAAAAATAAATAAATGGGATAAGTGTCAATACTTCAATACTATGAAATTCTATATTCCTATATATAATATGAAGATTGTATTAATATGAAGATTCTCAATAAAAATACAATGTAATAACTGAAATTTACAGTCTATATTAACTTCAGTAATTGAAAACACCACCATGCACCCTGTGCAAGCGCCATTTTTCTTCCATTTAATCAGTGTTTCCAGACTAGAGAAGCAAAAATTGAATGACAAATGTTTTCTTTGTAAAATATCTGCAAACGAGTCATACCTGGAACGCTGAAATTCTCTTAGCTAAAAAAATATTGTCTCAGGGATTTGAAAATATGTTAGTGTGACAAATTCCATTATTACAAATTTCTGGAAGTATCCTTTTATCAAATTAAAATAAATATTAATAAACGTGTAGCTATTTGTTTTCTGTTTTTGTTCATCATTTATTTTGTAAATATACCTTCCTTCATGTAAATTAGTATTATTTTTTATCAATTTTTATTTTTATATTATAAATAAAATTATTTTAAAATGGCATTTAACTTTCGTCATTAATTTTTTTTTACCTGTCAATATGTCATCTAAGAGTCGTTAATATTAAAAATCCGTTCTTAATTAAAAATCCAATAAAATAGTCGTTCTTAATTAAAAATCCAATGATTGAATTTTATTAAAATAATATCAAACTAAATTCACTTAAGTTTGTAAAAAAATATTTTCTATAATGTATTATATAAATTTAATAATTAAAAATTTCTTAAATGCAATTATTTTATTAGGTACTTTTTAAAGTAAGTAGGTGGTTTGTAAATAAATTATCGTCAAAATAAAATTGTATTAACCGAAGAAGGGAACTAAAGAATATACACGTAGTTTTTTAATATAAAATATATATTACACACAAAATAAATCAATGAAGTAATAATGACATCTATGTAGTAATAGTAATACTACTTGTACACAAAACATTTTTTTACTACTTGTACACAAAGATTTTGCGACATTAATGTAAATGCTATATTTCAATAGATGGCGTTAAATTATCTTAACTTTTTTAATACAGACAGTTGAATACCGTTGCATTGATGTGCTCAGTTATTAAATAAATCAAAATGTTTTTTGTCCATTTGTATATTATTTATTCGATTTCCCGATGAATCAAATTATTTTGTAAATAATTTTATATGTAAATAATGAAATATGTAGATAACACATCAATTAATTAAAAAATATTTATAATTATTCGAGCTGGACTCTTGAAAAGCTATATTTAATTGAAATCTGTATTTATGACAATTTAAATTTTCCTAAAAAAATCATGTAATCTTTATATTTATATTATTATATTGTATATTGTTGTAGTTGAATTGATATATAATTTGTTATATGACATAATTTTATATTAAATCAAACATAATTTGAAATTATGCTCTATTTGTATAATATTTCTATCGATTCTGTAAAATTCAGTTTTGTTTATTATGTAAAAAAGCAATTTCATGAGATTTTATTAAGATCATTTTGCGGTAAAGATGATTTGCAATAATAAGACTAATAATTATGATGTTTTAAAAACAAATGTTTAATATGGTTAAATGCATTGTTCTAGTTTTTCTATAGCGATTTTAATCTCTCAATTTTGAAACTTGTAAAATTTAGAGGATCTGCATTTTGGAAAGAACATATTATAATATGTACCTATGTATGATAACCTCATGAACTTTGATAATGTACATATTAGTCCTATTTTCAATGTGAATCGGTTAAGCAAATTGATTTTTAATTGAGTATAACTATGTTTTTTGATCTTGTATATAGAGATAGTAACTAACACCACAATATTGAAATATATTAGATACCGAAAATGAAAACCCGCCACAATTATTCACAAGGAAATCATAAATTCATGTTCCAAAACGTCAGACCTCTAATATTGTAGGCTTGTTTTTATTATAAAAAATGTATAAAATTGTATTCATTATGATTATAACTAGTTTTGATTATTTATATAATATTATTGTATATTATTATTTTAAAAATTATTTATTCTGATATTTTATAGTTTATTATTATATTGTAAAATGCCATACTGGTCAATAAGCTAAATACAAATAAATTCAAAAATATCAAAGGTTTTTTTTTATTTGGATTAATTTACAATTAATTATCCCCTTAAAACTAAAATTTATATTTATTGAACTAAAATTTATATTTATAAATATTAATAGATATATTTATTTATTTATTTATCTTTCTGTACATAATATAAACAAATATATTGTACACTGGCGGGCTTATCCACTAGGCAATTTCTTCCAACCAACCAGATAACAAACTATGACAAAATTGTGTATGTACAACAACAAAAGAAAACAAAGAAAACATATATTTTTTTTTTTTTTAACATGTCTACGTAGGGGACGCCAGATATTAGGATTTCCTTGCGTTGGGAGGGGTTTGCAATCTAGAAAAGAGTTTATTAATTCGGATTTTATAAAGACCCGGGTTGTACGAAGATGGAAACACAGAATTCGGAAGATCGTTCCACAGTCGGGCTGCTGTATTAATAAAGGAGTTCAAGAAGCGACTTGTTCGTATATGTTGAAGGTCCACTGTGAATGGATGCTGCGATTGAGTGAAGCGAGTGACTCTGTTGCGAGTGGGTGGAGGAGGGACCATAGATGCAAGTTCTTCTGAGCAATTCCTGTGGTAGTATCTATAGAATAAACTTAAAATACCGACTCTGCATCTGTGTTCTAGTGATTGCAATCCATCAATCAGTGATGGATCATCAATCAGATGTATAGCACGCCTTTGGACAGCGTCGAGGGTATTCAGTAGGTATTGGGGGGCGCCACTCCAGAGGTGACTGCCATATTCAATAATTGGACGTATTTGTGCTTTGTAGAGTATACAGATCTAGGTCTTAGTAAAATATCTGCGCGCTCTATATAGTACGCTCCATTTTTTGGAGGCGAGTTTCACCTTATATAACACTAGGCTGTGTTTCTCGAACAAAAGTATCAGTAATAGTATAGTTAAAATACTTTGATTTCATAAAATTGTGCAATACTTTTGGTTGTTTCATAGAAATCTAATGCCGTCAAACGACACAATTTTGAACAATTTTATGAAGTACTTACTAGTGAACACCCGGCAAACTTCGTATTGCCTGTATAATTAAAAATTGTCCTCCATAACCACCCGTCGCTTCAGACTCTTCAATACCTCCCATCCCTTCAGTACCTTCCGTCCCTTCAGTACCTCCCGTCCCTCAGTTACTCCCGTTCCTTCAGTTACTCCCGTCCATTCAGTTACTCCCGTCCCTTCAGTTACTCCCGTCCCTTCAGTTACTCCCGTCCCTTCAGTTACTCCCGTCCCTTCAGTTACTCCCGTCCCTTCAGTTACTCCCGTCCCTTCAGTTACTCCCGTCCCTTCAGTTACTCCCGTCCCTTCAGTTACTCCCGTCCCTTCAGTTACTCCCGTCCCTTCAGTTACTCCCGTCCCTTCAGTTACTCCCGTCCCTTCAGTTACTCCCGTCCCTTCAGTTACTCCCGTCCCTTCAGTTACTCCCGTCCCTTCAGTTACTCCCGTCCCTTCAGTTACTCCCGTCCCTTCAGTTACTCCCGTCCCTTCAGTTACTCCCGTCCCTTCAGTTACTCCCGTCCCTTCAGTTACTCCCGTCCCTTCAGTTACTCCCGTCCCTTCAGTTACTCCCGTCCCTTCAGTTACTCCCGTCCCTTCAGTTACTCCCGTCCCTTCAGTTACTCCCGTCCCTTCAGTTACTCCCGTCCCTTCAGTTACTCCCGTCCCTTCAGTTACTCCCGTCCCTTCAGTTACTCCCGTCCCTTCAGTTACTCCCGTCCCTTCAGTTACTCCCGTACCTTCAGTTACTCCCGTCCCTTCAGTTACTCCCGTCCCTTCAGTTACTCCCGTCCCTTCAGTTACTCCCGTCCCTTCAGTTACTCCCGTCCCTTCAGTTACTCCCGTCCCTTCAGTTACTCCCGTCCCTTCAGTTACTCCCGTCCCTTCAGTTACTCCCGTCCCTTCAGTTACTCCCGTCCCTTCAGTTACTCCCGTCCCTTCATTACCTCCCGTCCCTTCATTACCTCCCGTCCCTTCAGTAGGTCCCGGTCATACGCTCAACAATTCATCAAAGTTTCATTGAAATTGATTGAACGGTTCCAAGGATAGTCCACCTTCATCGGTAAAATGACCTGATACCCGATGAAGAAGAAGAAGAAGAATTTTTTTTTAATCCAGAAACCATCCCGGGCATACACTCGACAATTCATCAAAGTTTCATTGCAATCGGATGAACGGTTCTCAGGTTAGTCCACCTTCATATGTAAAATGACCTGATACCCGATGAAGAAGAAGAAGAAGAAAATATTTTAAATTCAGAAATCATCCCGGGCATACGATCGACAATTCACCAAAGTTTAATTGCAATCGGATGAACGGTTCCCAGGATAGTCCACCTTCATAGGTAAAATGACCTAAAACTCGATGAAGAAGAAGAAGAAGTTAAAATTTTTTGATCCAGAAACCATCCCTGGTATACTCTCGACAGTTCACCAAAGTTTCATCGCAATCGGATGAGCGGTTTAGGAGCGCATTCAACACATACATAGATACATAGATACATACAAACATTCAAATTTATAATATAGATTTTAACTATACTATTACTGATACTTTTGTTGAAACAACCCAGCCTAAGATACTATTAAAACAAAAAATAAAAATACTTTATAGCAAAAAAAAGGATAGGGTAAGGACAAGGAGAGGAAATCGGGATCAGATGTTTTTTTTATTTTTCCATTTTATTTTTATTTTTATTTTTTACTTCTCGGGCAACTAACAGGTACTATGTCAAATATTATTTTAACATGCACCCAATAACAAGTTGCCACATTCTGGAGACTTGCGATATTAATCGTCTCACAGATCCAGACTGAAAACACAATTAAAAACTGTGTCTCCACCGGGAATCGAACCCGGGACCCTTGGATCAGCAGTCAGATACCTAACCAACTGAGCCACGAAGGCCGACAAATAAAAAAAGAAGATGTTGAAGTGTTGAGGGATAAATAGTCCTTCTTTAGTTTTTCTTGAAAATACAAGGTAATTTAGACGACGCAATATCCGGACTAAGGCTATTCCATAATCTTGCTGATTGTACATTGAACGAAGTGCTGAGAAATTCTGTATTATGGATAGTGTTGTACGTTCAGCAGATTGGAGTGGAAGTCCATGATTGAATAAATGAGTAAATTTGTTTTTGAGGTACTGTGGCAGGTTTGGATTTGAGAGAATATTGTACAGTAGTGACAGAATGCTGGCGTATCCTGGGCCAACAAAGAAGATTCCGGTAAGATGATATGTGATAAAATTTTTTCAACCCACAGATTAGAACATATTCATATAATATATCAAATTTGTTGTGATACTTAGGACATACATAATACGAGATGAATGGATTTAATGATGCATGGTTATGAGGCAAAACATTTATTTCAAGTTAGAACATTGTGACATACTGTTTCCTTTGCCTACCTCAATTAAGGGAACGGTATGTTTATATGTACCACAGAGTAATACGTTGTATGTACGTAGATATGTACGTTGTACGTAGTGCAAAAATTGAAGTATTAAGTATAATTTATTATAAGGATTCGGTGAAGAAGTAGTAAAAAGCTATGTATATTGCATAAAATCCATTTCAGGAGTTTTATCATTATTTATTTATTTATTTAGTTGGTTCTCGGGCAACTAACAGGTACTATGTGAAATATTAATTTAACACGCACCCAATAACAAGTTGCCACATTCTGGAGACTTACGATATTAATCGTCTCACAGATCCAGACTGAAAGCACAATTAAAAACTGTGTCTCCACCGGGAATCGAACCCGGGACCTTTAGATCAGCAGTCAGATACCCAACCAACTGAGCCACGAAGGCCGACAAAATTATGTAATATTATTAGCGAACATAGTAATTGCATAAACACAAAGACAGGCGCAAATTTCCATACGTCTTGTATATATTTTTCTTGATTAATATGATTATTTAAATACCTAAAAAACATATTTGAAGAATTACGAATAAGTAAAGGCATATATTTTGGATTTAATAATTTTTCTTACCTATCTCTTAATATTTATTTATTTATTTAAAGTTTCAACGCTCATCAGAGTATTTACAAAAAAAAAGTAGAAGTACCTATATAAAAAGGAAAAAAAATATTGCGGGCATATTACATTTCAGAAAAGGAAAAAAAATAATTAAAAAATTAAGTATAGAAATAAAATATCAAAAATACAAAAAAACACTGATTAAATCAATACAAAATGAATGATCACATTACAACAATGAGGAAATTAAAAAGGGAATTGATGGATGCAGAAAGAATTATTTCTATCATTATTTGTAAAAAAATTATTTTAAAGAAAAAAAAATTTTTCGACAATATTATAAACGAGAAAAATCTGGCATTCTTTGCGTGATCATTTAATACGCTTGCGCAACATACACATTTGTAACATTCATAGAGTATGCAGTGTAGTAATAGTAAAAAAAATAATGTAGTAATTTTAAACATTTCCGTGATCACTTAACACGCTTGAGCTACGATCACCAATCAAGCCTTTCTGAGTTGTTATTGATAGACAACGAAGATTATACAAACGCCATCATAGGTATATCGCATAGTCGCTAAGGAACATTTTGTATGGCGTAGTGGACTTTTTGCATGCTAAAAACACCAACTTAGAGGCTTCGCAGCATATATGTTCCGATACATGAATTTACTCAGAATTAGGAGTAGAACATTTTATGTGAGTTTTGTGTGTGTGTGTGTGTGTGTGTGTGTGTGTGTGTGTGTGTGTGTGTGTCTGTCTCCCCCCCTTATAACTTTTGATCCGCCGGATTCACAAAGCCTAAAATTTCAGAATATATAGACAATTTTATGTTCACAAAAAATTTTATACTCAGTATTTAGAATTTTTGTTCCAGACAGGGGTTATCAACATTTTAATTTTTATAGAATTTGTCCACATATCTCAAAAACTGTAATAGGCAGAATGCTGAAATTTTGTACAAATATAGTATCTCGAAATATATTTTGAAAAACAGTTCCAGGGTTTCTCAAACTGTTTTTATGAAGAAGCAAAAAATTGGTATGACAAATTTTTGTCTTTAACTGCCTTTATTTCCATTTCTTTTAAAAATATCGAAAAATGCCCAGATATGCAAACTAGATAATTTAATTTTCTATAAAAAATGTATTAATATATCTCAAACTTTTTTTAACAATTTTTATAAAAATTGAATTTAGTGACGACATCGCTTCATACAATTTGTATGACAGTCGCCTATACACAATAATATATGTAAGAAGCATTAATAGTTTGATACTTAAATCTCCAAACATACATACATACATACCATCATACTGTTTTCATATTCTGGGTAGAAAAAAGGACTGACCTCCATACTGTCCTATCTTGACATACATACCTACATGGGTTGTATAGAAAAATAAATATCCTAAAATATTCAATAATTTGGATTTATGGGTTTATAGTTTGGTACTTATTCTTCAACTATACATACTATCGCTATCGACAGTTGGATCTCATGTGTTACATGCAACTAGTATATTAAAAAAAATTGCATCGCGAAGTTTGTAATAAAACAGTCGTTTGTTCATGGAAACAAAAACGAAGCAGACATGAATGTTATTGACTTTCAAATTTAGGGAGACCTAAGTACCTAAATATTTCTTAACGTATCACAATAAACTAGGGAGGTGTCACATTTTATAGGAATGTGAATGTATAATTCAATACTTGAACAATACCTTGTTTAACACAAATTGTTTATAATATATCTCTACATGTTTCGAGAACGATGTTCTCTTCGTCACAAGGATAGGTGCACTAAATAGATACCTATACATATTTTGCACTATATAAATACCTATAAATTTTGTTTGAACATTTACTCTGGTTGGTTGAAAGAGATTGCTGTTTGGCATCAATCTCGCCAGTGTAACTACAAAATATTTTACAGAATGTTATAAACAAATATTGTATAAATTTAACATAAATAGGATTGAAAACGTACAAAAGAAATTTTTGAAAAATGTACAATATAAATTTAATTTGCAATTCCCAGATTACACAGCTTCGATGAAGTATCATAATATGGAATCACTTGTACACAGAAGAATTATCCATGATCAAAGCTTACTATATAAAATTGTTAATAATAAATTCGATTCACTAGAATTGAATAATCTTATTACATACCGTATTCCCTCTAGAGGCCTCCATTCACGATCATGCCATCCTTCCAAATGGCTTGCTATCACTCCAAAATGCGCTCGTGAATGTCAAAACCCGCGCAGCCCAATTGGCCTGACACGCCAAAATGGAATTCCAAACGTTCGAAACTCCATAGTACCGCGACAAACGGCGCGGCGCATCCTGCCGGTAAGGCATGCTCGTGAGTGTGAAAACCAGCGGTACATTGCGCCATCTCATTGCGCCGAGCTGTTTGACACTCTCGTGAATGCAAAAACATTTTCTCTTTGGTTTTTTTCTTTTTATACATAAACAAACCGCTATTGCAGTTGTATAAAACTCATCATCAGAATTTTAACTGATTTTTCACTTGAAAATTTAAAAAAAAATAGAAATTATTAATGCGACAGCGCCGACCGCTTATGTATATCAATTTTGATGGCTCGATGGCGCGATGACGTGCCCGTGAGTGTGATGAAAATTTTACAATGCTCCAAATGGAGCCGGTCCATATGGAACGACGCTGAATGAAACGATCGTGAATGGGCTGCTTAGGACAACCCAACAAACTGATCTTTTCTATATTCCAAATTATTTATTTATTTATTTATTTATCCCAAAGACTCACCAACAGGCAAAGAGTACATGTATATTACAATGATATGAACGCTGTAATCATTTCTCCACAAATTGCCCAATTAGTGGTGAATACAATTTTAGCATAAAAAAAAAACAATTTTATAACTTAAAAACTAACATAGATAATTAACAAAATGTAAGAAAAATAAAATATTTAAAAACTTAAAAGCTAACATAAAATACAAAAAATACAAAAATCGTAAGTACCACGGGGAAAGGAAGAGGAAAGGATTTGGTGTATTAAGGATAGTGCAGGTTAGCAATCAGTAAGTATTTGATTAATGGATCTCCTAAACGCATTCAGGGAAGAGGCAAAGACATCCACACTCCCAAACTTACTATTAAAATTGTGAGTGACTCTGTATAAGGGACTTCTAACACCAGCATTACTGGTCGGAGTGTTCATATAGAACTGTCTGTAATTGCGAATTCGAGTCAACGATGGTATACAGAAGTTTACCCTAGCCAACAGAGCAGGTGCATCAAAATCAGAGTTACAGATCTTGCGCAGCGTCAATGCGTCGAGTAGCTCGCGCCTATGTGTCAGACTTGGCAAATTCATTACGCTGATGTTACGGAATCTACGCTGACCGATACGGAAAAATTTTCTTTGCAGCTTCTCAATCTCGTCAATGTACTTACTATATAGGGGGTTCCAAACAGCAGAGCAATATTCTAATTTAGAGCGAATTAAGCATTTGTATAGCAGCAATATGGAATTTACATTACTGAATTCTTTCGTTGATCTAAGAATAAAGCCCAAAATCCTGTTGCAACTTATCAGAACCTCCCGTATATGTTCGTCAAAGTGCAATTTTGAATCAAAAATAACCCCTAGATCCCTAATACTATGCAACGGTTCCAAAGCCACTCCGTCAATCTTATATATGTGATTCATTACATTTTTATTTTTTGTAAATGTAATGGAATTACATTTCTTTAGATTAAGTTGAAGCTTATTAGCATCGCAATATTTACTGAGTCTGTTCAAATCGTCCTCCAACCCCATACAGTCCTCCTCATTACGTATTCGCCGATAAATTTTGAGATCGTCGGCAAACAGCAAAAATTCTGAATTTTTAAAGCATGTACCAATGTCATTGACGAAGAATGTAAAAAGAAGGGGTCCCAGAACAGACCCTTGTGGAACTCCCGAGGTAACGGCCACGCATTTAGACTTGTAGCCATTCATGACAACAGTCATCAAACGGTTACTAACGTAAGACTCAACCCAACGCAGCAGACTACCATGAATTCCGTAAGAGCTCAACTTCCTAATCAGCAAGTCATGGTCAACCTTGTCGAAAGCTTTTTTAAAATCCGTGTAAATTGAGTCCACCTGCACCCGCTTGTCCAAGGCCTCAAACAAGTAATCAGAATATTCAAGCAGATTTGTAACCGTTGATCTTTTGTTCACAAACCCGTGTTGATTATCAAGTAGGCATGGCTTTAGATGATGGAACAATCGATCCTTCAAAATAGACTCAAAAACTTTAGAAAATTGAGATAAGATCGATATAGGACGGTAGTTCTGTATATCAGATGTACAACCCGACTTATGTATAGGTGTAACATACGCCATTTTCCATAGTTTTGGGAAGCGACCCTCAGCAAGGCTTTTGTTAAAGATTAGTCGTAGAGGTCTTGTAAGATGTGGTGCGCATTTTTTAAGAAGCATTGGCGAAATCATGTCAGGCCCCGCACCCTTATTGACATCTAAGTTAACAAGTTTTGCATATACCTCGGAACTAAGTACATGAATCTTAGATAGAGTTGAGTTGACCTCCGGGTTCACGCACGCGTCAGCTGGAGAGTGCATGTTAGTGGGAGGGTTAAACACAGATGCAAAAAATGAACAGAATAAATTAGCAGTAGTTTCTGGATCGTTAGATTTTACCTCGCTGTAGAACATATTCTTAGGGTAGCTGGCAGTTTTTTTCATGTTATTAACGTACGAGAAAAATGGTTTTACATTCCTATTCAACGACTGTTCTAGACTTGAAATATATAATTTGTGGTCCCTGCTCTGTGCTTGCTTTAGTTGAGCCCTTTGTTTAGAAAACAGCGAATAATCATGGGGATGACCAAAAGTTTTCCATCTTGCCCAGCTTTTGTTTTTATTTTTAAGTAATGTTACGGTTATGTTCGAATACCAGACAGGATAACTTAAAGATCTTGCCTTTTTCTTTGGGGCAAAAATATCAATGATATCCAGTAATACATTGTGGAAAGTATCCACCGCCTCGTCTACAGATTTTCCCGTAAATAATAATTCCCAGTCGATCATTTGGAGTTTATGGTTTATACCGGTGTAATCAGCTTTATAAAAGTTATATTTGGGAATGTTATTAGTTTGTAGATGACCATCTGCTCGTAAAGAGACACTAATCAGGAGCGAGGGATGGTGCGGATCCTCCGGTACAAGTGGCGTGTCGCAATGAATAACAGTGCACCATACATCCGACAGTATGAGGTCAAGTATTTTGTTGTTGCCATTGTTAACACGATTAAACTGCTTCAGATCAAGGAAAGATGCAAATTCTATGAGTAATTGAGCAACGGAACCGCTGTAGGACACCGGCCTTACCACACCAGCCTCCCTCGGATCGTCGGCCCATACAATCGAAGGTACATTAAAGTCGCCCAACAGACATAAATGAGCATCATGTCGAGTATCAACGATAATGTTTGACAATACGGTAAAATATGATTCGTAAATACTTATGGGTGATGACGGGGGAACATAGATTACACCAATAACTAGTTTGATTTTTGTCTGTGCTGTAGGTTCCAATAGCACACCAACGAACAAATTTTCTCCGCAAGTTTCCCAACTGGGTTCACGTAAACAATTGTATTTTCGAAGAACGGCCACGAGGACACCACCTCCATCGGTTTTCCCAGTCAGCAAAAGGTTTCTATCTTTACGGTATATTACGTATTCATCTCCCAACAGTTCCGCGTCGAATACTCCACCATTGAGCCAGGTTTCAGTTAATACTATAAGGTCATAATTATTCAACAATACATTTGTTCTAAAAACATCTGTCTTGGTTTTTAGTCCCCTACAGTTCTGATAATATATCTTCAGTTCGCCCCTAAAAGAATTATATAAGCATTATATAGGACAATATTAAGTCTGAGAATGTTAGAAGTATACAATCTCCATACGCATAAAGAGACCCCGATAACAATAACAGCACAAAAGTAAAAAGGAAAAAAGAGTGAGGAAAAAAGAGTAAGGGGGAATATTAGGATAAGAAAGAGAGGATTAGAGGTACTTACATGATTTTTGAAAGGTCTGATGTTGAGAGAATGTGCAGCACGGCTCCCCCCTCTGCCCTTCGGACGTAGACATTTGCGTTTTTCACCCATGCAAACTTGTATCCCTTCTCCTTCGCTCTGATTCGAGTATCCCTGAAGAGTAGCTTCTTCTTCAGAGTCAGGTGTTCTGCGACGTAGATTTTTCTGCTCGCATCTGTGATTCCGATATCCTGAGTGGTTAGGTCCTTCTTTAATTTTACTGCAGCTAAAAAAGAGTCCCTTCTGTGCTGATTTGAAAATTTTAATACGATATTCTTTGGTCTATTGTTATCATTGCCAGTCCCATGCGATACCCTGTGAACCCCAGCGATATCACTTTGTGATAGCTGCACACCAATCTTTTCTCCAACCGATGTGACGATCTTAAGGAGGTTTTCGCCCTTTCTCTCGGTCACATTTTGAATTTCGACGTTCATGCGACGTCCTCTCTGGTCCAGATTATCGATTCGGGATAGGGTCACCTGGTGGTCGTCCCTCAACTGCTCAAATCCCCTCACACTCTCCTCCAATTTTTTAACCTTCTCCTCCAGGTCGTCAATTTTCTTGTTTGCAGCGTCGTAGCGAGCGTCGTATCTCTTAAATATTTCTTCGAACCTCGAAGCAATCAGGTTTACCACTTGTTCCATTTTAGAATCTATGTAATCGGTGAGTCCGCTATTTATCTTCATAACTGGAGAGCTCTCACTGTTCACTGTAGGTTTCTCAAGATGACTATTGTTAAGATTCCTGCTCTGAGCTGGTATGTCATCATATCGTGTAGGTGTTAACGGAAGAACTGACATATTAGTATATTTATCGTTCGTAGTACAATGTGAGCATTTCCACAAAGCGATTTGCTGCCTAGTTAGCATCTTATCGAGAGGCATGTTGACACACACGCAGTGAAATACTTGAGTTATAAATTATAAAACAAATCACCGAAAACATTCTACCGTTCCTCGTATCTGCGAAACATTTAACAAAAATTTCAATTATAGTTTAGACATATTTCATACTCCGTATAGCAGGTAGGTATATGAAGGAATTAACCAACATGATCCGAGACAACAATAGATGTTTTGTTTTCTTTTATCATTTGATTACAGTACCTACAACTTAATTTGCTCTCCCTCTTTTAGTTATCCTCTAACATTCCCGTCACTTTCCTATCCCACTATCCTTAACCATCTCCTAATAATTATTTCTTTACATTCTTTTTCTCTTCTGTTGTGTTAAATATAAATAACAGTGGATATACATAATTGGATGGCAGGCCTAGCTATAGATTGTACCTACCATTTAGCATAAATATTTTAATGAATGTAACCTGTTCATCTGTGTATACCCTCAATAAAATAAAATAAATAAATAAATAAATAGGTATTACCTAAACTGTTATTAGGAAAAGTTGTAAATAAGTAAATGGTGTAGAACAGGGGTGGCGAACCTAGGGCACGCGTGCCCGAGGTGGCACGTTTGATAATTTGGATGGCACGCGAAGGATTTCTAAGCTAATTTTTTTTTAATTTTTAAGTTTAAAATATTTATTTTTTATTAAATAATCCGTGAATTATTAAGAATTGATCAGTTAAGTATCATCAGCAACAACAACAAAAATAATCGATATTTGCAATGCAGTTGTAAAAGCACTCACTGAAAGAGAAATAATATAAGTAAAATAATAATATAGGTTTTATCAGTTTATTTACTGAACGTATTGGAAATTCCGTTCTGGGCTTTCATTGCATTATACTCCAGCAAGTTTTATGCTCAAAGCACGGACACTGGATGCTCAGTCACTGGAAGATGTTATGATTCTTGTAACAAAATTGGTCAATTTAATATCTGCATGCGGATTAAACAAAAGAAAATTTTTAGAATCATTAAATGAGTTAAACTCAGTATATAAAGGTTTACTTATGTACAGCAATGTGCGATGGTTAAGTCGTGCAAAAGTTCTTCAAAGATTTGTCGAGTGTTTGACGATTGAAAAGACTTCAAAATTTATTTTTTATCAAGACACACTATCAGCAGATGACTTCAATTTGGAAATTTTCGAATGGTTAAATCTAGAAGACATTGAAATGCAATTTATCGAATTCCAATCGAGTTCGATATGGAAACAAAAATTTGTTGATTTTTAGAAATGATTTGGAAATAATCGAAAGTGATCGATTAACGAACATAATTAATAAAAATGCAGAAGAAGAAATAATGATAACTTGTAACGCCATTCTAGAAGTCTTTAGCGATTTCAAAAAACTAGCGAGAGCAATTTTATCAATTTTCTCATCTACATATGCTTGTGAGTAATTATTTTCAGAAATGAATTTCATAAAATGTAATATACAAGGAATATAATGACTGATGAATCCAGTTGGTCGTGTGTATTTCGTCATATTTCGTCACTTTTAAGTGACGAAATATGAACCAGATATTAAGAAATTGTCATCGAATGTACAACAGAAAAAATCTCATTGATAAATAACTAATGTGTACTTTTAGTGATTACGATTTTATTTTTAAGAAAATCTATTGTAATTTAAAAGCTTGTTAGTAAAATTCAGAAAAAAAACTCATTTTTTATTTTTTCTATTTGGTTTATTTTTTACTGCTTAGGCAAGCCAGACGGGGTCCGAATGGTTAGTGGGGTCTCGGAGGTGCATGCTCTGCTGGAGGGTAGGTACCAGTAAATCCCGAGTAACGCCACGTTGCATGACACCAGCAACACCACCAACAAGTCCAACTCGCTAGCGTCCACGTCGCGGACCCTGGTAATGTGTCCTACTATAGTAATAGAGGATCACAGCAAATAGCTGAGAGGGCGAGGGCGAGCCTTCGGCGCCTGAAATCCGGAACCACCCAGCTAAGGGACGGAAAACCCCTAAAGAAAAACCCTGGCCCTCCTGGCAGGGGGTTGGGCAAGAGGCTAATAACCTCTTCCCGTAAAAAAGACTACATTACGACACCAGAAGCTGAGCCTCGGACATCGATTAGCAACTGGACTGAACCTAGCAAACGGAAAATGGATTTAAGAATTGGCACATGGAATGTAAGGACTCTTTATAGAAGCGGAGCTCTTGGGGAACTGACTCGGGAGATGCAAAAGTACAGAGTGCACATAATGGCAGTGCAGGAGACTAGATGGCTGGGAAGTGAAACATTTGATACAAGAACCCACACAATATTGCATAGTGGTAGTGGCAATACTAGACATGAATTTGGAGTGGCTTTTGTTGTGGATAGAGATGTCAAGGGTAGCATTATAGGGTTTAAACCCATAAATGAGAGAATCTGTGTCCTTCGAATTAAGACTAGGTTTTTCAACCTTTCCATTGTAAATATACATGCAGAAACAGAAGAAAAGGAGGACATTATAAAGGAGGCATTTTATCAGAAACTGGAACAGGTTTTTGATGCTATACCATCCAACGATATAAAAATGGTAATCGGTGACTTTAATGCCAAGATAGGTAAAGAACCAATATATCAACACATTACTGGGATGAATAGCCTACATACGGAGAGCAACAATAATGGGCTGCGTTTAATTGATTTTACTGCATCCAGAAACATGGTAATTTCCTCGACACAGTTTCCTAGAAAGGACATATTTAAACGAACTTGGACGTCCCCGAATGGAAGACACCACAACCAAATAGATCACATAACCATAGAGAGGAGAGGAGCGTCAAGCATCATGAATGTAAGAAGCTATAGAGGAGCAAACTGTGACTCCGACCATTATATGGCGGTGGCCACCTACAGAAGCCGCATATCTTCCAATAGACCTAAAAAGCACCAAACACTCCCAAAGATTAATACTGAGGCACTCAAAACTCCTGAAGGACTCGAGTTATATCACGGAACACTGAGACAAAGCCTACCAAGTAATCTAAGTGACACAGACTCCCGAGAAGCATTGGAGGCTGACTGGGACATGCTAAGGAGCGCTATGCTGAGTTCAGCCGAGGATAGTGTGGGCAACAGACCTAAAGAAAACAGAAATCCTTGGTTCGATGCAGAGTGTCAAGCTAGTATAGAAAATAAAAATAGGCTTAGAAGAGTGTATATAGAACGAGAAACCAGAGCAAAAAAACAAGCATACGAGGAAGCAAGGAGAGAATCGAAAAAACTTCTGAGAAAGAAAAAGAGGGCATACATGAATAATATATTGCTGAATGTAGAAAAGGACTTCACAGAAAATAATGTACGGGAAGCATATAGAGGAGTCAACATTTTTAAGAAAGGATTTAAGCCGAATACTACTCTATGCCGAGATACAAATGGTGACATCATAGCGGATGCTAACAAGATAAAGGACAGATGGAAGGATTATTTTCAGCAGCTACTCAACCCACACGCAAACACAGGAAACCAGCCAACAGCAATTATACCACCAGAGGAAGATCAGGAGGTGAATCCACCAACCCTGACAGAAACAAAGCTAGCAATAAAGAAGCTCAAAAATAATAAGACACCCGGGGTGGATAATATCGCATCTGAACTGATAAAGTATGGCAGTGAACACCTACATAGGTTACTTCATCAGCTAATAACTAAAATTTGGCGTATAGAAGAAATCCCTGAAGAATGGCAGCTGAGCATCATATGTCCAATACACAAAAAAGGAGACAAACTCAAATGTGAAAATTATAGAGGCATCTCACTATTAAGCACTGCATATAAAGTACTAACAATCATATTAAAAGAAAAGATAGAACACTATTCAGAAACTATCATAGGGGAATACCAAGCTGGGTTCAGAAGAAACAGAGCAACTACTGATCAACTGTTCACAGTGAAACAGATACTGTCAAAATGCTGGGAGTTGACGTATACCAGCTATTTATAGACTTTAAACAAGCGTATGACAGTATAAGTCGGGAAAAGCTCTACGAAATATTACTTGCTTTTAAAATTCCAACGAAGCTTGTAAGATTAGTGAAAACAACAATGAGTAGTACGAAATGCAAAGTCAAGATAGAGGGTGAGATGACTGAGGGGTTCTTAGTATCTCAAGGTCTTAAGCAGGGCGATGGCTTGGCACCCACACTCTTCAATCTAGCCCTAGAGTATGTCATTAGGAAAACATCCGTAGACACCAGCTCCACTATACACTATAAGAGTAGCCAAATAGTGGGTTATGCGGATGACCTTAATATTATGGGCAGATCCCTCGCAGCTATTCGAGAAGTCTTTGAGCCACTTGAAACGGCAGCAGCAGAAGTAGGTCTGCAGATCAATAAAAATAAAACAAAAGCAATGAAACAGACCAGAAGCGCAAACCGTTGGCAAGGAAACACAATACATTTGAAAGACAATTATGACTTTGAAACTGTTGAAGACTTTAAATACCTGGGTTCCACAATCAACAAAGATAATGAGGACACAACAGAAATAAAAAACAGAATAACAACAGGTAACGGAGCATTCTTCTCTCTTCTACCGGTGTTCAAATCAAGAAGTGTCCATAGAAAAACGAAAATCACGCTGTATAAAACCATTATTAGAACAGTTGTAACATATGGATGTGAAGCATGGACACTTACAGCCAAATCTGCTGAAATACTGGACACGTTTGAGAGACGAGTGCTTCGTAGAATCCTAGGACCTGTGCCTGATGGTGACGCCTGGAGGATTAGATACAATAATGAGCTGTATGCTATCTACAAAACTTCCAGGTTCTCTGTGCATGTCAGATTGAGCAGATTGAGATGGGCCGGACATGTACAGAGAATGCCACCACAGCGAATACCAAAGAAAGTTCTGTGTGGACATCCAGGTGGAAGACGAAAGGTTGGAAGACCGCGGCTGCGATGGGAGGACGAAGTTGGAAGGGATGCTTCCCAACTACTGCAAGTGCCGGGCAGTTGGAAAGTTGCTGCAGAAGATAGGAGAAGCTGGAGGCGAAGACTGACGGAGGCCAAGGCTCGATATGGGCTGTAGCGCCATTGAAGAAGAAGAAGAAGGCACGCCAGACAATCGAGAAATAATATTTTAGGATTTTTGGCACGCGGACTCAAAAAGGTTCGCCACCCCTGGTGTAGAACAAAGAAGCATAATTTAATGTTAAAATGATGTTCATTTATGTCGGCTTTCGTGGCTTATTTATGTCTGACTGCTGATACCAAGACTTCTGGTTCGATTCCCGGTGGAGACATTTACTGAACACTCCCATATTAAAATACACCACTTCATAATGGGGATTGTAGAAGACCCAACCTGGGCTGCATTCAGATAGAGCACTCGACGTCGAGTATCGAATGTACCTGAAGTTGCAGATTATGGCGTTTTTCACACCAATCTCACTGAACGCTTTCAAGCGGCGTTTCAATCTGAACGCTACATCGGGTGTTTTAAATGTCATTTATCGTACATGGTGTCTTTTTAGGTTATATTTTCATCGAAAGACAACAATGGGGCAGTGGAGTAAATAATGATCTGATTTTTTATTGGAAACTTTTGAATGATATTTTTCTAAAATTAACCTCTTTGTGATTGTCAACTGACATAATAGACACCATAGAAGCAAAGAGAAGTCATCTAACCATAGATAAAATAGAAGTCAACAGATACTATAACTGTCAAATCGTTTTTCACCCGACGATAGTGCATAGAGTTTGGAGCGTACACTCGTCGTTCAACTTGAAAGCACAGGAGTGTCTTTAGGTCGTCTGTTTCCGGTCATTCTGAACGGCTCAGATCGTCACTGAGTGCACCTGGCGTTCATTATGAACGTAGCCCTGTAGATGGTATCAACATGAGGAAGAAACCGCCACACACATGTTCTATGAATGTCCATTATTTATGGAAGCCAGACACAAACACCTAAGGGCATATACAATAAAACCCAAGGACTTAGGGGACATCCCAACTAGCAGAATTCTGGGATTTATCGAAAAGACAAAGCTGCTACTGAGATAAACCAATTAAATGGAGCAGCACAATAAATCATAGAGGTCCCAGTGCAGGGACTACAAAATATCCACTCCTGAACATAATAAAAGTAGGTAGGAAAATATTCCTATTAGTTTCAAGGACATAATATTCATTATGGAGTTATGCATTGTGCACGTCTCGTTTTGAGGATTGTTTTGGGCTGTTGGTTCCCTGTAGGTATCATGACCAGTCCGCAACCCGGTCCAGACGATAATTGGCCACATCGATTGTTCTCAAGGTCTACAACTCTTTATTGTGAACCCGAACGTCTGAAAATGTACCTTTGGGAGAAAGGGAGCGCGATAACGTACTGTCGAAACAACAAATGAATATATATCATTGGGTTACGAGAACAGTGGGTATCTCCACTCAGCAAATCCATTCGAGGCATTGAGTACCTAACAGGGTGATGTTGCAGAAGATTTCTTAGAGAATTCTAAAGCTGAGATGTTTCAACTAAAGTATCGGTAATAGTACATATAGTTAAAATACTTTGATTTCATAAAATTGTTCAAAATCGTGTCGTTTAACGGCATTAGATTTCAATGAAACAACCAAAAGTATCGAACAATTTTATGAAATCAAAGTATTTTAACTATACTTTTATTTTAATCTTTGTTCGAGAAACATAGCCTAAGTAATTCATCGACCTTACTCTCGAAAATCTCGAAGACTCCAAATAAAGTTCGAACTACACCTCATACATTATCTAAATAAATAAAGATATTTCTTTATTTATTTAAATAGATCTATATATTACAATACATAGCCTAATCAACAGTAACATATAAACAATTATTTAAATTTTTCATAATATAGTTAATACAATTTTTCTTTTAAACATCAAACTATTTTCTTCTCTTATGTCTCTCGGTATACTTTCATATAATTTAAGGCCATTATACATTAGGGAATTCTGCGTTGAGACTTTATTTCGTTTGTCTAATCTAATATCTTTTCTGTTTCTTGTGTCATAGAGACTGATATTCTTTATTATATCTAATTTTGTTTTTGAGATTTTATGTATAAAAAAATTATAACATGAAATTGTATTTTTTGCTTTACAGACAATAAATAGGTTTAGATAATTTAACATAAGATGTACATATCTTTGTTCATCTATTACAATTTAAAACAATTCTCATAGTTCGGTTTTATACTATTTAGATATTCTTTATTTCAGTTTCATTACTTAAAAATAATATAATAGGATATTAACTCCATGTCTTTGTAAGTATGGAGAGTAACAGGCAAAATATAATAATGGGTCAGTTGTGCACCCCAGTGAGATAGTGTGGTTCAATAAACTTGAAACTAATTTGAGACTGGTAAATAATTGAAAAATAAATATAAAAAATAAAATAAACAATTCAAATATATAATGGATGGCAGAGCGGTTAGCGCGCTGGGTTAGTAATCCAGTGGTCGCGAGTTCGAATCCTGCCTCGACCGATCTCGTTCACCTATAGGACAAGCATTTATGCTTAGTTTAGGGAACGTAGGAAGATGTATATGTACTTGTTTAACAAGGACATATTCATTTTAAAAAAAAAAAAAAATATATATGACTGATCTGTAATAATATTAATTTTATTTTGTAGAGTTGATAATTCTACAGATAATATATTTTTGTTTCTTTTATTTAATGTCTCATTTTCAAACGACTTCTTTCATTCTGGAAAAGGGCAATATGTTATTTTATATTGTGAGATTTTATTATTTATGTGTATATTTTAATTGTATATGTCGAATATGTTAATTAATAAAAAAAAGCCTGTGATATAGGGCATATAGGCGAACCAAATCGGTCGAGGAGAGATTCGAACCCGCGTTCGTTGGGTTACATATTCATTCATTCATTCATTCATACCATCACGGCATATCCCACAATGTGGGGTAACCAGCGAAAGGTGTGCGGGTGTGCATTGCCTTATAAAAGGGGGCACAACATATATGTGTATACCCACACACCAGTCTCGTCTCAACTAAAAAGGCACTATATTCAGAATGTGTGATGGTGAACCTCATTGCTGAACTATGTGAGATGTTATTGTTGCCTGTTGTATTTTCGATTACCCGACTCTTACGGGACACTCAAAAACAATAATAGAAAAGAGTGGAAGCACTATTCTAAGCCGGTGCCTCTGGGTTACATATTAATCTAGATAATATTATAATGAATGAAATGGAGGAACCTGGCGCCATTAGAATCTTGTTTTGGAAAAGAAACACATAGTATGGTACTTCTCAGTGTTACCAATGGTTAAATACGTACAAGATACTCATATGATGAGGTTGTGAAATAAACTAACCATAACGAACTTTATGGCAGATGTTTTAAACGAATAGATATTATCTTTGTATTAATAATAATAAAGATGTTATGTCTTTAAGTCGCTAGTATACCTTGGGCATACGGATGTACACAAATATGCACACTAAAATACCTTATAATGTATGAAATACTAAAAAATATTGTGTATCACCGAATCCGAGATATACAATATTTTTTCGTAAAGAAAAGGTAATAAATAGAGGTTATTTTTAAATGTTAAAAAACTAAGTCGGTAGATTTTCATATTCTCTTTCGATTGAAGCACTTCATAGTACTGGTAAGATTTTTAGTTATTTACAATAGAAATATAAAAAAGGGTTTAATTAAAACTAATTTTAAAGAAAAGTATTAAACAGATTCAAATTTCAAAAAACTTGATGTAATAATAAATTGTTATTTACTTCAAAGACGTATCTTTTGAGCGTACTGGGGAAAAGATTATCAAAATATACTACATAAATAAATAAACATAGAAAAAAATTAAAAATAGAATAAATAAAAATAGCCTCTTAAACACTAAGACATATCTTGGGCAGAACCCTCAGAGACAGAATCCCCAACGAGGAGATCCACAGAACCTGCAATGTGGAGGATATTGTAAGGTGGAGCAGGCAAAGAAGACGACACGAGAGAGATCATGTTAGAAGGATGAATCCAGAAAGGCTGCCAAAGATTGTAATGCGCGAGATACCAGAGGGACGCCGACCACCGGGAAGACCATCAAAGAGATGGAGGGAGAGTTGGACATCCTCGTCCCAGGACCTGTAAAAACAGATCATAGATCTAAAAAAAGAGGAAGAAGAAGAAGCCTCATAAAGTAAAATTATAGAAAATACAAGGTCAATACAAACATGGGATTTAAATAAATTTATTGTTTTGGTGCTTTTTTTGTATAGTTATAATATTGATTTTTTTATATTTTGTGTGTCTTTGTGTTTTTATGTAATTGAATCCTAGTCGCTATATGCAGGTACTCACTTTCTCAGCACAAGCATTTGAAAATATCTATATTTAGGGAATATTAATGCTTACTTAGGGGTTGTAAGAGGATGTAATATGTACTTTTCACAAGAACATATTCACTATTGAAAAAAAATGAGACAAGTGTGCATTAACTAATAAATTTAAGCACAACACATGTGAGTATCCCCCCACACCCATCTCGTCTTACCTCAAAATGCACAACATTCAGAATGTGTGGTGAATCTCATTGCTGAACTATGTGAGATGTTATTGTTGCCTGTTGTATTTTCTATTACCCGGCTCTTACTGACACCTGAAAACGATGATTATACAAAATATTGGAACCACTATTCTAAGCCGGTGCCCAATAACCAAATTCGAAACGCTTCTATGAGTAAAACTATGTGTATCAGGTTGACATCTCCTGGTTCACAAGACAACCACAAGTGGGCGCCTTACGCAACACACAGCAAGAGAAATAATTCGCCAAATGGCGGACAGTTTGTATGTAAATGGGTCTGACCAGGTTCGCTAGCCATACGCCGTATATGGACAAACATCTATTGCCTCCACCACCACATTACCGTACATTGCTACAATATCACCAAGACTTGTGCAACTATTATAGCAAGGTGAACTAATGCGTACTGTAAAATTTAATATAATATTATCGGGACAAGTTGTGAACTAATGCGTACTGTAAAATTTAATATAATATTATCGGGACAATTTATGAACTAATGCGTACTGTAAAATTTAATATAATATTATCGGGACAATTTATGAACTAATGCGTACTGTAAAATTTAATATAATATTATCGGGACAAGTTGTGAACTAATGCGTACTGTAAAATTTAATATAGGTAATATTATCGGGACAATTTATAAACTAATGCGTACTGTCAAATTTAATATAATATTATCGAGACAATTTGTGAATTAATTAATGCGTACGGTAAAATTTAATATATTGAGACTTTTCAATTTTCATTTTGGAGGTTATACAATATACAACATTCCGAGTATTAATATTACTACATTATTGATTTACAAAAAATCAAAACTATATTAGCATTTACCATTTTTACATCAAGCAATATTTCATACTATACTAAAACGTATACCTCTGTCTCAATTCAACCAAAAACTAAACCTTATAAAAAATAACTTACACTATGACGATTAAAATAATATAACTGATTTATATAACGCTAATCTGGGACAGGCATAGCCTAGTAGAATTAAAATTAAATCCGCAAATTAAAATTAATATAATATATACACTGATGACATAAATTTTAACTTAATTATAGTACTATACAATTTATTTGCTACTTTATCAAGTTATATTGTGCCTAAATAAGATATTATTATACTTGTAAAAACGGATTTTTAATAAATAAATAATATTATCGGGACAATTCATAAACTAATGTGTAGGTACTGTAAAATTTAATATAATATTATCGGGATATTTACAGTACGCGTCCACTGAATCCGATCCATCGGCCGATTTCGGGTCGGAATTATTCGGACGACTGTCTCGGAAAATCATCGTCGTACGATGCCGTTCTTGACTACTAAAAATAATTATTTAAGTTTTATAAACAAAGAATAATTAATAAAAAACCTGATGAAAATAATGGTCCCCCTATTATACGAGTCATTTGTTAAGGTGATGTTGACAATCAATATTGGGTTATTGATACATATGTCCAATGCCAGGGAAAAACTGAAAAAAAAATATTACGACAAAATATATTTAGTTGCACAAAATTTTTAGTTGCATAAAACCAAAAGGATTTTAGTCACTATAGTTTGGTTAATTTTAACATGAAATTTTGTTACAATTAACAAAAAAAAATAATGTATGAATTCGTCAATAGACATTTATTTTTGAATTTACTGTTTTGTTTTTTTTTTTGATCCTTATGTATATCTTTTTTTATGTTGCTTACATCTATTTTTTTATTTTTTTTTCTTACTATTTAGGTTAAAGTAAAAAATTTTTTTGCCAAGTGTATACCTAATTGCTTTTTTTATTCTATCTATTGTTATCATCAATATGTGTTTTTATCTATGTATGTAAAAGGCATTTTATGCCGTTTATAAAGAAATAAATAAACATACTCATACATTCCCTAACCATAAATGTACTATACTATAGGTGAAAAAAATCGGTCGTGGCAGGATTCGAACTCTATACCACGGGATTACTAACCCAGCGCGTTAAACGCTCTGCCACCACCATATAAAATGTCATATTTAAAAAATATCTGCTTCCCGCAATTGTTTTAATACGAATTCATTCATTCGTATTTCCCACAATGTGGGGTAACCAGCGACAGGTGTGGAGGTGTGCAATACATTATAAAAGGAAACACGATTCATGCGTGCATCCAGTCTCAGAAATAATATTCGGGAATAATGTCTATAAACTCAAATTTATATTAAAGCAGCATTGAACTTTCAACGAAATATAAATAAAATGATATTTACAAAATGGTTAGTATGTGGGGATACACGCATACGCTTGATTATATGCCGTGATGTTATCAATGTTTTTAATATCATAAACAAGAAAAAGTGTTAACTACTTTCTATATTAGTCTCAATCCGAACATAAATGTCAATTGTAATTATTTCAATCATTGCTCTATACCAGGGCTGGGAAAAGTTTTGGGACAAAGTGTCAGATTTAAAAATTCAAATTAACAGCTGGCCTCAGAGTAAAATACTTTTCCATTGGTTATTTTATTCTTAGTAAAAAAATCCACGCCACAAGATCAATTATTTATTTAATTTAAACTATAACATATTGTATATATGTTATTTTCAATTTGACAAATAAGGAGACATCTGTGTAAATTGTTAATAAACTAGTTGCATGTAACACATGAGATCCAACTGTCGATAGCGATAGTATGTATAGTTGAAGAATATGTACCAAACTATAAACCCATAAATACAAATTATTTATTATTTTATGATATTTAGTTTTCTATACAACACATGTACCTAGGTAGTCAAGATAGGATAGTATGGAGGTCGGTCTTTTTTTCCTACCCGGAATATGAAAACAGCATGATGGTATATGTATATTGTATGTTTAGAGATGAAGTATCAAACTATTAAGTCTTCTTTGATATTGTGTATAGGTGACTACCATACAAATTGTATGAAGCGATGTCGTCACTAAATTCAATTTTTATAAAAATTGTTAAAAAAAATTTGAGATGTACTGCTACAATGTTCATATTTTTTATATAAAATAAAATTATCTAGTTGGGGTGTTTCGGCTTTTTTCGATATTTTAAAAAAAAATGGAAATATAGGCAGTTAAACTCATAAATTTATCATAAAAAAAATACTTTTCTTAATAAAAAATGCTTGAGAAACCCTGGAATTTTTTTGAAAAAATTTATTTGAGATTTTGTATTTGTCTATGTTTGTACCAATTTTCAGCGTTCTACCGTTTATGGTTTCTGAGATATATGGAAAAATAAAATAAAAATTCAAAAATTGATAACCCCTGACTGAAACAAAAATTCAAAATTCCGAGTATAAAAGTTTTGTAGGCCTGTAACTGTTTATATATTCTGAAATTTTAGGCTCTGTAAATTGAGCGGATCAAAAGTTATAAGGGGGGGACGGACACACACACACACAGACACACAGACACACACACACACACACAGACACACGAAATGTTCTACTCCGAATTCTGAGTAAATCCGTGTATGGAACATATATGCTGCGAAGCCTCTAAGTTGGTGTTTTTTGACTTCAAAGTTGGAAAAGCCGTGAAAAAAGTAGACCTCTCCATACAATTCTTGCGTATTCTGGCTTGATACATTGTCGATATGTTAAGAGAACAAAGTTCTCCTGAACAAATCGACAGTTGGAAAAGTAGCATGGTTTAGAACCATACTAGGGGATATTTATTAACGTATTAGAAATAGTTCTTATATTTAAGGACAGATGTCTATTACTAGTTGCATGTAACACATGAGATCCAACTGTCGATAGCGATAGTATGTATAGTTGAAGAATATGTACCAAACTATAAACCCATAGATACAAATTATTGAATATTTTCAGATATTTTGTTTTCTATACAACATATGTAGGTATGTATGTCAAGATAGGATAGTATGGAGGAAGATCCTTTTTCCTACCCAGAATATGCAAATAGCATGATGGTATGTATGTATGTTTGGAGATGAAGTATCAAACTATTAAGTCTTCTTACATATTGTGTATAGGCGACTGCCATACAAAATGTATGAAGCGATGTCGTCACTAAATTCAATTTTTAAAAAAATTGCTAAAAAAAATTGAGATCTTCTACTACAATGTTAATATTTTTTATAGAAAATTAAATTATCTAGTTGGGGTGTTTCGGCTTTTTTCGATAATTGTAAAAGTTTTGGAAATATAGGCAGTTAAACTCATAAATTTATCATAAAAAAAATACTTTTCTTAATAAAAAATGTTTGAGAAACCCTGGAATTTTTTTGAAAAAAATAATTTGAGATTTTGTATTTGTCTATGTTTGTACCAATTTTCAGCGTTCTAGCGTTTATGGTTTCTGAGATATATGGAAAAATAGCATAAAAATTCAAAAGTTGATAACCCCTGACTGAAACAAAAATTCAAAATTCCGAGTATAAAAGTTTTGTAGGCCTGTAACGGTTTATATATTCTGAAATTTTAGGCTCTGTAAATTGAGCGGATCAAAAGTTATAAGGGGGGGACGGACACACACACACACACACAGACACACAGACACACACACACACACAGACACACGAAATATTCTACTTCGAATTCTGAGTAAATCCGTGTATGGAACATATATGCTGCGAAGCCTCTAAGTTGGTGTTTTTTGACTTCAAAGTTGGAAAAGCCGTGAAAAAAGTAGACCTCTCCATACAATTCTCGCGTATTCTGGCTTGATACATTGTCGATATGTTAAGAGAACAAAGTTCTCCTGAACAAATCGACAGTTGGATAAACTAGTTGCATGTAACACATGAGATCCAACTGTCGATAGCGATAGTATGTATAGTTGAAGAATATGTACCAAACTATAAACCCATAGATACAAATTATTGAATATTTTCAGATATTTTGTTTTCTATACAAAATATGTAGGTATGTATGTCAAGATAGGATAGTATGGAGGAAGATCCTTTTTCCTACCCAGAATATGCAAATTGCATGATGGTATGTATGTATGTTTGGAGATGAAGTAACAAACTATTAAGTCTTCTTACATATTGTGTATAGGCGACTGCCATACAAAATGTATGAAGCGATGTCGTCACTAAATTCAATTTTTAAAAAAATTGTTAAAAAAAAATTGAGATCTTCTACTACAATGTTAATATTTTTTATAGAAAATTAAATTATCTAGTTGGGGTGTTTCGGCTTTTTTCGATAATTGTAAAAGTTTTGGAAATATAGGCAGTTAAACTCATAAATTTATCATAAAAAAAATATTTTTCTTAATAAAAAATGTTTGAGAAACCCTGGAATTTTTTTGAAAAAACTAATTTGAGATTTTGTATTTGTCTATGTTTGTACCAATTTTCAGCGTTCTAGCGTTTATGGTTTCTGAGATATATGGAAAAATAAAATAAAAATTCAAAAGTTGATAACCCCTGACTGAAACAAAAATTCAAAATTCCGAGTATAAAAGTTTTGTAGGCCTGTAACTGTTTATATATTCTGAAATTTTAGGCTCTGTAAATTGAGCGGATCAAAAGTTATAAGGGGGGGACGGACACACAGACACACAGACACACACACACACAGACACACACACACACAGACACACACACACACACACAGACACACGAAATGTTCTACTCCGAATTCTGAGTAAATCCGTGTATGGAACATATATGCTGCGAAGCCTCTAAGTTGGTGTTTTTTGACTTCAAAGTTGGAAAAGCCGTGAAAAAAGTAGACCTCTCCATACAATTCTCGCGTATTCTGGCTTGATACATTGTCGATATGTTAAGAGAACAAAGTTCTCCTGAACAAATCGACAGTTGGATTATTTATTGATTTATTGAAATATATTATTTTAGTTGCTTTCCAAGAAATGACTTATTATTAAGAAATGATTATTGATTTTAATTTTTGAAAAGGAAAAATAAAGAGATTTCTTTATTAATTGAAAATTAAGAAATCTCATTCTGGTTACAGATATCACCTTGTAGACAGTTAACTATAACTTGAATGCAATTTACGTTGTACTTGTATTATACATGAAGTATTGTATTAAACAGAATATTTTTATACAAAAGTTAATCATTTAAAAACTCCTAAAACATCAAAAGATATTCTCTCTTCTGGAGAAAAAGAGAATATTCTACATAAACATAAAACACTCATTACATAATAAGTGTACAATGGCTAGATGTTGCCATATAGTAATATCTTCCAACCAACCTTATCCATTTGGTGACGTAAATTGTGTTCAGGACACGTACCCATTTATGTGAATAAAATTTACATATCAACATATATGAAACAAAATAATAATAAAAAGGAGGAGTGGAGAGGAGAGGAGGGGACAAGGATATGATAAGGAGACATATTTAAGTGTTATGTGTAATGAAATAATTCCTCAGATTTCTTTTGAAAGCAGGAAATGTTAATGAAACTCGATGTTGCGATGGGATATGATACCAAAGTCGTGCTGCTTGTACTTGTGGAAAAAGATGTGGTGAAAAAGGAAGTATTGAGTACTGGGATACTGAGCGTTCTTTCAGTATTTCAACGAAGAGGCAACCCATGTTCAGAGAGGAAATCAAATTGATTTCGTAGATAAACTAGAGCGTTGGAGTTGTTTAAAACATTACATAGAAGTGTGAGGTTATGTAGGTTTTATTCACCACTTTCGTCGTGAGTTTACCGGTTTCGAAACGTACTGTTACCTCATCAGACCACTTCGAGTTGTAAATTAGCCTGATGAAGAAAGAATCAGCTTTGTAACTAATAGATAAAGCTAATTTTTTGTTGTACGAATGCAAATTGTAAAAAAAAACACAAAAATAGCTCACAAAGCAAATAAAAGTAACTAAAATTATTTAAAAAACGAATAACTATCATGATAATAGGTGATTGAGTCGAATGATTCGAACCCGGTCGACAAAGTTGTAAAACCAAGCCGCTAACCGCTCTGCCATTGAATCATCTATGCAAAATGCGTAAAAAATACTACATATTTTACAATATCTTATGATTTCGTAGATAAACTGCAGCGTTTGGGGTTGTTTGAGACCTTTCATAGAAGTGAGAAGGTATGTAGATTCCTACGCTGTATAGTTGTCGCCAAATATTTTGAACTTTTAGCCGAGAAGGGGGGCGATTTGCACGTGAACCAACGAAGCAAAAAGTCACAAAATTGCACTGTGCACAACCGGAAGCTCGTTTCGTTCAAGATGTTTGGCTAAAATTTTAATGTAGGTTCCGATATTTTGAATGTTTTTCGATTGCTATGCGTGCGAATGAAATAGCTAAGTTTTTTTGCTTTGTTTTTGGAAAAAAAAATCTGACTTTTGACGCATATTGTTCGCGGGCCGCCCTGAAACACGCGGCGGGCCACAGTTTGCCCAGGGCTACACTATTATTACATTAGTAGAGTACGCTTCACTTAAAAGTGCACTTCATGGTTATGTCAGTCACTCAAATAAACTAAATAATGTTGCCATTCGCCAAAGTAAGTTCCTCTAATCTCATATTTAAAACTAAATCTGCATTGGCGAGTCGGTTTCAAACAATTTATTCATTTATGTACCCTTTCAGCGTTATTATAATTTGTAATTATGTTTGTCTATAATTGGCTCATTTTAATTGTAATCTCTATTGTAACATGTATGTACAAAGCTGTTGACAATAAATAAAATAAAATAAAATAAAATAAAAAAAAAATAAAAATAAAATAAATTATGAAATTAAAAACTATAGAATTTATTTATTTATTTACGGAAAATTGCCTTTTACACACATGAACAACAATTACACATTGAAATACAAAAAGAAAACTTAAAACAATCATAAACATATAATGTCAATTGAAAATAAAATTTCGTTTTAGTTGCTCTATATGCCGAGAAATGACATTTTACGTTTTTATTTTCACAATCTAATCTTTACAATCTTAATGTCAAAATATTATATAAAACAAAAGATAGGTATTTAAATATGGAATGATGAAATGTTGAAAAATGAACTATGAATTATGTGTTTAGGTACTTAATATAAAAATATCAAAACACAATAATTAAACTTTACAAACATATACACATATACTTAAAAAGAAAAAAATTAAAACTACCATAACAAAAAAAGTAAATATAAAAAAAAAAAAAAAATCTAGCGGAAAAAAAATACAATTTGAAATAAGAGATATAGGTACACACATTGAAATACAACAATCATTAAAATCATATACACACTTAGAAAAAGAATAGGTATCACATACACACTTCGAATGAAACAAGTCTTCTTTATTTAAATTTTTTTTTTACATTTGAGTAGATTTTAGAAAAACTTTAAAAAAAAACACAAAAGAAGAATGAAAATTCACTAATTGTTGGGAATATTCTGTTTTTAACGCATAACAACACTAAATGCAATTAAATAGGTTTCAAAAAACAACTTAAGCCAGTCACGTGGGTGCGCAGATCGCAAATTTCTCGCAAAGGTTTTTGCTTGGTTGGTAATGATAAATATAACTTATCATTACCAACCAAGCCTTCGTGGCTCAGTTGGTTAGATATCTGACTGCTGAGCCAAAGGTCCCGGGTTCGATTCCCGGTGGAGACACAGTTTTTAATTGTGTTTTCAGTCTGCATCTGTGAGACAATAATATCGTGCCTCCAGAATGTGTCAACTTGTTATTGGGTGCGTGTTAAAAATTAATATTTGACATAGTACCTATTAGTTGCCCGAGAAGCAATATTAAATAAATAAATAAAGCGCCGTTTAGTGATGCAAGATCACTTCAAGGGCGCTGTAGCTTATTTGTTGGCTCTACGAAACAAGGCAGTCCTAAGAAGTTTACCGAAGGTGTCAATGCTCTGAGCTCCCCGTATGTCAAGGGGCAATTTATTCCACTTTCAAGGTCCTTTCACACTGAAACTATGATCATAGTAAACCGCCTTATTGACTCTGTCCAATTCTTTTAAAGAGTTAGTACTCTGTGATCCAGATGATCTCAATGTAAGCTGTCTTCCTGATGGAACATTCTTTTGGTACATTTCTTGGATGTAGCGTGGAGCCAAGTAGTTCAGAGCCTTAAACACCATCAGGCATACCTTATAGTCTACTCGTTCAGGACATTTCAACCAGTGTGGTTCGTTAAGAAGAGGTGTTATGTGACATATTTTGTCAGCTCCATATATCAACCTCGCAGCTGCGTGAAAACTATTTGTAATCTATCAAGCTAATACTTATGTGTAAAACAGAAGTTTGAAACTGTACCTACATCACCATGATGTGTACTTTTAAGTGAAACGTACAATAGTGGTCAGTTTAATCTTTCTGATCGAATTCTATTTAAAATTATTTCTCACGCAATTTTTGCTTTTCTTAGACCGAAGTTGTAACAAATTGACATTTGGTATTCAATGAAATAATTGAACAAGATGATAACACGAGTATTGTCTACAATTGGAAAACGAGCATCGCAAATACTGGGCTGTGTTCAGATTCAACACTCGACGTCGGGCATCGAGTATACCTGAAGTTGCAGATTGTGGCGTTTTTCACACCAATCTCACTGAACGCTTTCGAGCGGTGTTTCAATCTGAACGCAGCATCGGGCGTTTTAAATGTTATTTATCATACATGTCTCTTTTTAGATTATATTTTCATCGAAAGACAACAATTGGGCAGTGGTGTATTTAATAATCTCTGACCTTTTATTACAAATTATTGAATGATATTGTTATAAATTAACCTCTTTGTCAATACATATTGTCATCATGAATATTGTCAACTGACATGATAGATACCACAGAAACAAATAGAAGTCATCATTCCACAGATAAAATAGAAGCCAACAGATACTGTCAGAGCGTTTTTCACCCGACAATTTTGCCGAGCGTTTGGTGCGTACACTCGACGTTCAATCTGAACGCCACAGAGTGTCTTTCGAGCGTCTGTTTCCGGTCATTATGAACGGCTCAGAGCGTCACTAAGTGCACTCGGCGTTCATTGTGAACGCAGCCCCGAACTTTCCAAGGCATAAGTTGAAAACTTCATTACTTAAACCAACTTGTTTTCATTAGAAATTAGTTTGACAGTAAATTCTCGAATGTCTTTTCCCTAGACTTTGTCCAATTTACTTTGGATCGGCTCTCCTAGTTCTCATTCTCCAAGTCCTTCTGTCTTCCGGACGAAGCCTTGCCTCCTTGAGATCTCTGGTTATTGTGGATATCCCAGTGGTCAATGGTCTACTTGGTCTACTGGGCCCCACTTCTATGTCCATCGTTCTTTTTATCATATTATCTTGCGCCATTCTCATAATGTGTAGTTATCATTTTTTATTTCTTCCTTCTAGACCATCCCAGTTTCTTCATTTTTACCATATCATATTTACTTCTCCTTGAACCCTTCACCATATACATTTGGAAAGAAAATAAATATTTTGATTTAGTAATTACATAAGTATACCTTTAATTTGCACGAACCAGCCGCTTCTCGAACTCTTCTATTAACCCATCAACCCGGCTGTGGAACGATCTTTCGAATTCTATGTTACCACCTTCTAACAACCCGGGTCATTTTAAAACCTGATCAATATCTTCCTGAGCAGATTCCAATCACTCCTCAACGCTACGTAGTTCGCTGATCCAAATCCTAATGGCCGGTGTCCCTACGTAGTACGTAGCCACGTTAAAAAGATAAAATACTTAAATAAAATAATTAAAAACAAATTAAATACAGTCTGTTTTCATTTAGTTTTTCACTGATTGGCGCGACTTTCAAACTGTCACAGATATGGACGTTCTTCATCCTATACAACTTAGTAACCCAACCAGCCCATCTGAGCAATGTCATCTCATTGTCGAGTCTGGAAGATTTATATTAGATGCCGATGGCTAATAAGATAATATACTCTTCTTAACTTTTTCTTCTGTATGTTTTAAAGTACTTACTTATGTTTAAATAAAATTTTGCAATTGTTAAATATATTCATTCATTCATACCATCACGGCATATCCCACAATGTGGGGTAACCAGCGAAATGTGTGCGGGTGTGCATTGCCTTATAAAAGGGAGCACAACACATCTGTGTATACCCATACACCAGTCTCGTCTCACCTAAAAAAGCACTACATTCAGAATGTGTGGTGAACCTCATTGTTGAACTATGTGAGATGTTATTTTTGCCCGTTGTATTTTCGATTACCCGGCTCTTACGAGTGGAAGCACTATTCTAAATATATTACTTAGTTTAAATCAAATAAATATATTACTTAGTTTAATATATTACTTAGTTTAAATCAAATTATTTAGAAGAACCTTTAAAAGGTTTATAACTTGATACATATTATAATATAGCTACTGTTAATTTGTAATGTAAACTATTGGTTCTGTAAATCAATAAAATAAAATGCAATCATATAAACCCATCTTCATCGTATACATACATACTATCACGATATACTGCGTTAGTGTGGGTTGACCGGCGACAGGTGTGTTAGTGTGCATTACCTTATGAAATGAAGCACGACACGTGCGTATATCTTTACACCTCAACTTCGTCACACCTAAAAAGGCAAAATTCGGGATGAACGTTGAACCTTTACCAATTTTTTAAACTATGTGAGATATTATCGTTGCCTGATGTATTTTCGATAACCTGGCAACGATATGAATGATAGAAAAGAGTGGATGCACTATTTCAATCCGGTGCCTCATAGCATATACATAAAAATCTAAATCGCGAGAGAAATTGAAAAGTTTTGATACATATGTAAAAACAGTTTTTTTCTTTACTTTCTACGTTACTTTATCTTTGCCTAGATTTGTTCTCAATGATGTTTTCCAATATTTAAACCAATTATTCTTTGTGCCTGTCGAGATACAATAATATCTTTGATTTATTTCTAAATTATTTGTTTTTGCGAACAAGGACATTTGTTACATTTATTTGTTTCATTTTCAACAGTCAAAGTTCATAAAATTGCGCGCAATTTTGTTTCTTTTCCAAAAAGAACACGACTTGCGCGTTGATATCACTCTTACAGGGAAAATGAACAATTTCACCCTTTCTACTTGAACGCTTCTAATGTTATATCTTGACACTTTTCTAATGAACAACCCGAGATCGAACATGATTCCTTCATCTGGAAATTATAAAACCTAACCAAAAGCAACAGGCACCTCATAAAAATGTTGAAGATCGATTTGAAGGATATCTATCTAAATATTACTTTTTGTTGTGATAAATTAAATAATTAATATCATGATTTACGTTACAAATTGTCATTTACATATGTATGTACTTGAAATAACAACATGGAATAAATAAATAAAATAATTAAAAATTAAATAAAAGCCTGCATAACAAAATAAAAAATATCTCCAGTAAATTTTTTTTTTACCCAAACCTACGCGATAGGAAGTAATTGATGCACATACTTACTGAATAGTTGCTTACAAGCACATCTGTCAAATATGAGGTAGGCTGAGAGAACTGAGCGCCACATTTTTTTGATTGATTTCGTGAAATCAACTCAGTGGCTTCTCTGTTGTTTAAGTATTTTTTTTTATATACATAAATAATAATTATGAACATTTCCATGTACCTCGGAGTTAATTTTTTTATTAAATTTCTTCCAACTAACATTTATCATTTCTGATCATCAGAGCACCGAATCAAAGGACTCCTGACGTTTCTTGACTGGGTGTTTAAATGGTTTTAATACTAAAGAGGTTTCTTTTGCACTGGTAAATCAATATACCACTTTACATCGCAATACAAATAGTGATTTTGGCCAAAAGACGTATTTTTATGGGGGTTTTTACTATTCTAACTGTGCGAGATTCATCACTTAAGATCTATGGGGTATATTTATTTTGTATAAATAATTTAATTTTGAAATTTCAAATTTAAAGAATAGTTAATAGGATAATCGCTTATCTTTTGTAAAATAATCGATTAAAATAAAATTTTGAATTAATTTACCAGAGGGTAATTATGAATTTTTATTTTTTTTATTTTTAACAATTTTTAAGGTACCTATTATTTGCAGATTATCAACTAGTATTATGCTGAGATTGTATTTTGAAAGTTTCATCACATGTATTTGTGTGTGTACTTATGATGTATAATATGTACTATGCATGGCGTATTAAGTCTATTTTATCGATTAAAGACTAAAACTAATCATTCAATTCTTTTCAAATTTTGTAAATTTGTATATCTAATACTCGCTTAGACCCCATTAGATTTTGAAGGTGCTTCTCAATTTTTTTAACTGTAAAATAATTCAAAGTGTCTCCAAGCTCAGGAAACTTAAAAATTGAAATTTTTATTTTCAAATTGGTAAAAAGCCAAATCACTTTCATAAACTGGCATTGAAGAATTATCAAGTTTTCATAATAAAATATTAAATAAAAAATAAATTAACAAACTCATTTCATGAAAATGCTGAAAATTTTCGATACATAATTTGAATACTTTGTGGAGTGGGGAGTTTAGCGTTGGTCATAACCCACTCGTTAATTGCTTGGGTTCGATAAAAAACTCTTCTTTTTCATAATTATTACAGTAGAAGTAGGAAAAAATTGCCTTAAGAATTATTTTGAATATCATTTTTGGGTCATTTTTAACCATACAATTACTTAAATTTTATTTATTGCTAAATATTATTCCAATATTCGACCTTTTCGCTAGGTTGATTATCTTTCTTAGCGAAATTAATTTGATTGCATTTCTAAAATTGCTCTGGACCAAAACTAGACGGTCTCGCCAATAAACAACACTGCCAAACAAAACATACATGTAAGTAAAAAAATACTATTAGAAAAATCAATCCAGACATCAAGTATATTGCAATTATTTAACTTTTTTACGAGCTACTCCGTTGATAGCTGTCAATTTTTCATTACAGAAACTGATCCTATATCTCGATTCACTCTTTAAGACCTGTTTGAAAACATTCAAAAAATCATTGCAGCAATCGACAATTATATAAAAAGGAAACAAAAAATAAATATTTGTGTTTGTTTTGACGTGTGACGGGTTTGCTTTTGTTACAAAGTGTCTTAAAATTGTCATAGTTGTTGTTCGACGTTGCGTCATACAAACGAGTCTCGATACGTTCTTAACAAAATTAAAATTAGTCGACTCTTGTGTTCGGTCCGCAGTGGTATACGCGTCGCTCAGTATAAAGTAAATAAATATAAACAAAAAAAAAACAACTAAACAACAAATTGACAGGATAATAATAAACGCGAATTGAACGGTCAGATTTTTTGTGATTTTCCGAATTCGAATTCGAGTGACGTTTGGAATTACCGCGATTTGTTTTTGTATGTCATTATTATTTATTTTTTTATATATTGTGCTTGTTGTTTTTTTTATTATATCAATTTGTATTGTGTAATAATGTATTAAATCGGTTTATTTTGAAATACAACATAACTGAATCGTTATTTTGGATGGCCGTTGCGACATTAGATGTGTATTTACATATAAAAACTTGAATATTAAATATGTCGTAGTTGTAATTATATTAACACAGGTGTTTGGTAAGTCTAAAATGACTTGTTTTTACCATATAATTGTAAGAGATCCAGCTTTACCAATTAAATTGCGTAGCATGGTAATTTAACTGACAAATTAAAATGTTATTAATTTTTTTTTGGAGTTAACTTTCAAAATTTAGGTATAACATAACCAAAAAATAACCAAATTATTCCCTGATGATGAGCAGTGCTATCTGGGATAAAAATGGTCCTTATTAAGACTATAAAATTGAATTTTCTTAAAAAATAATCCTTTATATTTGAGCTGTGAGGTAGAGGCTTAGCCTGTTTAGGTGAACGAGATCAGTGTGTGGGTATACACGCATGTGTCGTGCTTCATTTTATAGGACAATGCTCACCCGCACACATGTCGCTGGTTACCTCACACTGCGTTATATGCTGTGATGGTATATGTGTAACACATGTTTTTTTTAATATTTGTTCACATAATTATACACAATTAACTTATTTTTTTAAACCATCTTTGGAATCTTTGTCAAGACGTTTGACAAAAACAGTATATTGTCCTGAGGAAGAAATGGTCGTATTGAATTTGGTCGTATAAAATAGCACATTCGTGGTTTAAACTAAGTGAATTGTTTATAATTTATTTATTCATACCATCACGGCATGAGCCTACAAACAAGTTCTTCTATTTTTTGTGCACAAAATGCAAACCTTTACTTACACTAAATTTAAATTAACTTCAATTCATAACATCGTGGCATATCTCACAACGTGAGGTAACTAGCGACAGGTATACGGGTGTACATTACCTTATAAAAGAAATTTCGACACGTGCGTATATCCCCACACGCCAGTTTCCTTTCACGTGATTAGCACAACATGTAGAATGGGCGGTGAACCTCATTGCTGAACTATATGTAATATTATTTTGCCTGTTGTATTTTCGATTACCCGGCTCTTACGATCCACCCGAAAACGATGGTTAAAAAAATAGTGGAAGCACTATTCTTACCCGGTGCCTCACGTATAATTAATATGTACCTTAATCAAAAAAGTATTTATTTAGTTACTGTTTTACGCAAAAATCATAATATAGGTATAATAGCCGACTACTGCGCCGCTCGTCGTGGTATAGTGATGTTTGACTTTGGTAACGGCGTCCTGGGTTCGAACCCCGGCAAAAAAAATAGTTAAATAAATATTTCTCACTCTATTGATATAGGTGCTGCTTCTCTGGATTGAAATCATTCAGGTGTTTGAAGAAATTTTCAATTCTAAATGCAACATATTTATAAATATCTTACATATTTCTAATTGTCTCGGGTAACTAACAGCTGTACTATATCATATTGATTAAATACGCACCCAATAACAAGTTGGCACGCTCTGGACACTTCTATACTGATCTTTACTGAAAAGACAATATAAAACTCTGTGTTCCACCGTGAATCGAACCCGGGAATCTATACTATAACGCCATTTACAAATCGAATCGGCCACAGAGAACCGCATACCACACTCTCCTCTCTTGACATACCTACAATTTTTGCTTCGTATATAGTCATGCGTAGTCCCATACAAATTATTTTATTATGTTGACTTGCTGCTACGATCCCGTCTATTAGAACTTCATTTACATAGCTGTTCATACCAAATTTATATATGTAAATGTATGTACCTACCTATCTATGTAGTACAGTCCATATATGCGGAGCGGTTGGTGGAGTTGATGGCGACTAAAAATGCCACCAAAACAATATGTATTACGCAATATTATTATCCACTATAAATGCAATTTATAACACTTACACGTTACACAACATAATTACACAATAAAATGTAAAAATATTTTTTTGCTTTGCTGGAGACAACAACGCACGAGTACACAAGAAAATAATTCTTATTTTAATCTTTATATTTTACTCAAATGTACGTTTTTATTGATCATTGATTTCAACAAAGACGAAGATGTTATGGATAAAATGTGGGTAAAAAAAACATTAAAATTTTCCTAATTGTATGAGTAGGTACTGAAAGAAGTATTTTTTACTCCTCACTAACCCAGGGGGATATAGTGGGATGTTATGATTTCGCAATTTTAAAGGGTATTTTTTTATTGCAGATTATCAACTAGTATCATGCTGAGATTGAATTCTGAAAGTTTCATCACGATGTATCTGTGTATGTGTGCTATGTACGGCGTTCTTATTTTACTTTATCGATTATAGACTAAAGTACGCAATCGATTATTTTCAAATTTTGCAAATATGTATATCTAATACTCGCTTAGACTTCATTAGATTTTAAAGGATGTCTGAATAGTGCTTCTCAATTTTTCAACTGTCAAATATTGTGACCCCAAGCTCAGGAAACTTAAAATTAGATTTTTTTTTATTTTCAAATTGGTAAATGGGCACATCACTTTCATAAAATGGCATTGAAGAGTTATCAAGTTTTTGCAATAAAATATTTAAATAAAAAATATTTTAACAAACTCATTTCATGAAAATGCTGAATATTATCCATACAAAATATGAATAATTTGAAGAATGACTTGTTAGTGAGGAGTATAGCGTTGGCCACAACCCACTCGTTTTATTAATGATTATGTCCGTGTAACAAGAACATATCCATCCTCATTAATTCCCTAAATTAATCAAATGCTTGTGCTATTGTAGTGAACGATATCGGTGGTGGCAGGATTCGAACTCGCGACCACCGGATTGTTAACTCAGCGCGCTAACTGCTCTGCCAGCACCCTTCAAAATAATAGTCGGCCTTCGTGGCTCAGTTGGTTGGGTATCTGACTGCTGATCCAAAGGTCCCGGGTTCGATTCCCGGTGGAGACACAGTTTTTAATTGTGTTTTCAGTCTGGATCTGTGAGACGATTAATATCGTAAGTCTCCAGAATGTGGCAACATGTTATTGGGTGCGTGTCAAATTAATATTTGACATACCTAGTACCTGTTAGTTGCCCGAGAAGCAATATTAAATAAATAAATAAATAAAATAATATATATTTTTAATATGGCTACGTATGGGATACCAGGTAATAGGCTTTGTGTCCATTATTTAACGGAATTATTATTTTTTAACGGAATTATGTTTTTAAAATCAAAAGAACTTTTTTCGTTATATAATTAAAAATCTCAAAATTAATTAATTTTCATTATTTTAGATTGATTTTCCTACGAAAGATGTCACAGTGAACAAATGATCATCTTCTGATGAAATTAATGACACTTCTATGATTTAATGACTGAATTCATTTAATGAATCGAGAAATTGTTTACAAACAAATGGGCATAATAAAATTAACTTGTGTTGAGAATGTGATCGATTTGATAATAAATTTTAACATCAGACACAAGCCGTAAACCGGATTTCAAAAAAAAATCACTTCCAGCGATTGAGTAATTTTGAAAATTTTCAACACAATTCCGTGAGAATGAGCACTTGTCAAAAACGGCGAATTTAAAACATTTAAACAATTTCGCATTCCAATAGTACCATTTTGTAATTTTGGGATCTTAGCATTGGAATCGAGTTTCACAATTTTATCGTATATTTTATTTTTCCTGTTGGGCAACACAAACCTACTTTTTCAAATTTTATTACCAACAAATAATATTTTAAGTACACTACTATAAGTATAGTTCAAGGAATAGTTAAAGTAAAAGAAAGTTATGTTAATCGTCTCTCAAATCAAAAACGAAGACACAGTAAAATATGTCTGCAACTAAAATCGAACTGGGACTTTCGATTTGGAGTCATATTTCATGCATTCTGAGCCACAAAGACTGATAAAGAAATCTTAATAATCAACTTTTAATATATTTTAAGATAAAACTCGTTATTGATTAATTCAAGATCATAGATTCCGTTCGTTCTACTAATATTTCCTTCCAAAGCTCTTTCTTCCAATATTCTTAAGAGATCTCCCATTCTTACATTTACATTTAAAAAAACAACTAAGTACTTGTTCTTACGATGTTAATTTTAATTAGATCGATAATTTACGGATTTTCAGTTTGAAATTTAGCTAATAAAATGTTGGGATTCCTGATAAGAGTATGCAAACCATTCACTAAAGTGAAAACATTTAACTTGCTATATAACACTCTTTTCTAGATTGCAAACCCCTCCCAACGCTACGTAGTGCGCTTCTTCGGAAGAGTAGAATGGACCCAAATCCTAATAGCTGGCGTCCCCTACGTGGACATGTTAAAAAAAAAAAAAAAACACAATTGTTAGAAGTCAATTGGAACATGCGTCTGCCATCTGGAATCCACAATATAATATTATTTTATAATAATAGTATAGAACGAATTCAATATAATATATTGTAGAGACACACGAAATACAAATTTGGTAATAACTGCTAACATGAATTCGAGACTTTGCAGACAACGAGAAGGACCTCAGACCTAATGTACCTTTGTGACATAATAAACTCCAATATTGACTGTACAGACCTTCTGAAAATTATTAACTTCAACATACCAAACAGACGGACAAGGCACACCTCAACGTTCATTTTAGACAAAAAAAAACATTAACGCCGCTCAAAATTCGCCATTGTACCGATGCCTTACCACGTATAATAATTTAGAAAGGATCAGGTCCGTGGACACATATTATTCTGTATGTCCAGGATGCTTTTAAAGAGCCACATTAGAGAGGAATAATTCATTGTTTTGTTACCAGCAGTGAGTACACGTAGCATGAAATCATAGATGGGCTGATTAAGTTACAATTACTTATATCATTCTACTGTATGTACCCCGTATTCAGGAACTATTGGAACTAAATTAGGAACATTCTAAAATTGTAGATTTTAGATTTACAGTCTTATTTCAGCGTTATAAAAAATATAATAATAATGATGATAATAATGAACACTTCCTTGCACCCTGCGCAAGTGGCGAGTTTATTGCAATTTCTTCCAACTAACCAGTGTTTCCATCCCAGAGAAGCAATATTTGCGTGAGAAATTAATTTAAATAAATTTCTCCTCTGCTGGGAATCGAACCCAGGACGCTCGCACAGAAACCAAACGGCTTACCAACGGTGCCACGGCGGTCGGCATATATATACATGGACTAAATGGAATATGAAGTACCTATTTTGGCCGGAACGTTCTTAAAAGTTACTGAATCAGACGTATTATGAATAATTATGAAAATCATGAAATTTTCATCATTTTCATAATTATTCAAAATAAGAGTAACTCAGTAACTTTTTAAGAACGTTTCGGCCAGTATAAGTATGTACGTTCCTATTCCATTTAGTCCAAGTTGATATTTTATAACGCTGAAATAAGACCGTCACTCGTCAGACCGCTGAAATAAGACATCTAAAATGTACAGTTTTAGTATGTTCCTATTTTAGTTACAATAGTAACTGCATAAGAGGTATTATATTGTTAAATTTTAATTTTTGTCCGTTGCTCATTTTTTAAAAATAAATAAATAAAATAAAATCTAATTCACAATTTATAACAGAATCAAAGTAATAGTACAAACATTATTTGCACCTTGATTGGTAATAAATTGTTGATAAAGATTGTTGATATAAATAATCGAAGGACATTTAATGAATCGATTATAAATAATACCTTTAATAATAATAATTGTTTAGCTTTGTCTAATCGTCATGTTGGCCGGACGTATAATTCGATTCTGCCAACTGTAGACGAAAAAAAATGATCTTTTCAATTTAATCAATTATTATTAAAAGATCATTAGACCGACATGACGTAAATGTAATTTTGATTCAAATTAAATTATTGAGTTTGCTTAGCCTCACACGCCATCGTGCTGTGTCCCTTATTGTGATACAGGGAGGAACAATCGAAATTATTTCCTATTTAAGATATTGTAAAATACCTATGTAGTATGCATTTTGCATGGATATAGTATATTATAATATGTCAAAGAGTAAATAACTACTTATAATGATATGAATATGTTGGTGAAATTGATAATTTATTTTCGTAAAGTAAAATATGAATTTTTTGAGATATTAGTGATATTTATGATAAAATATTTACTTTTTGAGATATTTGTGATATTAGTGATATAATATTAACTTTTTGAGATATTAGTGATATTTATAACGACAAACTCCCTATCGAGGCGAATTCACAAAATATAGGTACATATCATAGATACATTACTGCCTCAGAACAGACTTATCTGGTGAGGCAGTAAATTTCCAAATATGAACAATTTTATTGCACATACATAGTATGTTTATAATAAGTCTTTTTAAAATATAGTTAATATTTTGTGTAAATAATGGAAATAAATCATTTCATTTCATATACACTAGTTGCATGTAACACATGAGATCCAACTGTCGATAGCGATAGTATGTATAGTTGAAGAATAAGAATCAAACTATAAACCCATAAATAAACAAAAAGGCGTAGTCCTAGTGAGGTTGGGATAGTATTTATAAATGATTGTATAAGTGTCGAGATGATATAAATAAATAAAATAAATAAATAAATCCTAATTATTGAAAATTTTAACACATGTTGGTATGTATGTATGTCAAGATAGGACAGTATGGAGGTCAGTCCTGTTTTCTTACCCGGAATATGAAAACAGCATGATGGTTCTGTATGTATGTTTGGAGATTAAGTACCTATCAAACTATTAAGTCTTCTTACATATTGTGTATAGGTGACTGATATACAAATTGTATGAAGCGATGTCGTCACTAAATTCAATTTTTATAAAAATTGTTGAAAAAAATTTTAGGTGTACTTCTACAATATTAATATTTTTATAGAAAATTAAATGATCTAGTTGGGGTGTTTCGGCTTTTTTCGATATTTTAAAAAAAATGGAAATATAGGCAGTTAAACTCATAAATTTATCATAAAATTTTTTTTTTTCTTAAACCAAAAATTCAAAAGTTGATTACCCCTGACTGAAACAAAAATTCACCATTCTGAGTATAAATGTTTTGTAGGCCTATAACTGTTTATATATTTTGAAATTTTGGGCTCTGTTAATTGAGCGGATCAAAAGTTATAAGGGGGGGGGGACAGACACAGTCACACAGACAGACACACAGACACACACACAGACACACAAAACTCACATAAAATGTTCTATTCCAAATTCTGAGTAAATCCATTTATTGGAACATATATACTGCGAAGCCTCTAAGTTGGTGTTTTTAGCATGCAAAAATTGCACTACGCCATACAAAATGTTCCTTCGTACACACATCTTCGCTTAATACTGTCGATTCATTCAGAGAATTTAATTCTCATGAACGAATCGACATTTGGATTATAATATTCTTCTAGATTAGTTGTATGGAATTTAAATAATTGATTTTTTATTAAATTGTCTTAATAACAAGGAAGTGTTTACTACAAAAATAACTCGTCTATTTTTAGACTGTTTATTTGGTTAAAGTTTCAAGTTATTTTCCCGGGTAGGTAACTATTCTAACTAAATAATTATTTTTTACTGTTTTTGTCTGCATTCCTGTTAGTCCACCAGTAATAATAATAATAAGTTAAATTACTGCAAAAAATATATAGACTTTGCAGCAATTAGACTACCTTTAACTAAGTATCTTGTCAGTCAGCGGTTCCCAACGTGGGGTTCGTCCTTATTTATTTAATTTGACACTTTTTTACATCCTGTGCAAGGTGCGAGTTCATTGCGAAATGACAATATATTCCAGCTAACCAATTGTCAAACCATTGTCATTGTCAACCCAGGGAAGCTAGAGCAAGCCACAAGTTGAGTGAAATAATTCAATAACTACCTACTTTTACAATAGATTTTTATGATAAAATATTTAAAATAAAACAAACACTTTAATTATTCCACTGTTATTTTGAATGACTATCACCTACAACCGGTTTCGTGCAACTACTTGAAAATGTGCGTTGCACGAAACCGGTTGTAGGTGATAGTGATTAAAAATAACAGTTTGTTTTATTTTTAATATTTGTTTTAGTTTGTTTTATTGGGTTGGTTGGAAGAAATTGCATTATGGCAATAAACCCGCTTTTTTACACATGTACATAAATTATTTAAATAAATATTTTATTATTTTTTTTATTTATTTACATGGAATTCCATGTCGTATTGTCGATAGAAAAATAAAATTCAACGATCATTTTTATAGTTGTATAAACGCAATGATATTTTTATGAAAATTTTTTCCTCGTCTCTATTGAGATTTAATAAAAAATGTCATAAACATATTTTTAACCTCTTTTCTTTATCTTCACTTGTCAGTCTGTACGATAATTATTGTGCTATCGACTTTTCCCGACCAATTTGAGTTGTGAACTGTTCAAAATTTATGTATTCCCTATGACAATAATGCACTTTAAAAACTGTCTACAGTTTGATACCTTAGATATTTTGATGAAAATAATAAATAATTTGTATTCCTTAAAAAGTGAACAAAACTATATGCGTTTCCGGCAGAGCGTTAATAAAATTTGAATTTTATTCGTTTAGATACGATTTTTTTTAATTGTTTACAATTAAAGCTAAATAGATGGCGTTACAAAAAGGTTTCTTCGTTACTTCATAGATGGCAATAGTAATAATGCATTATTTTCAAATGAATTGTTTCAAAAATTACATTGATAAGGGACCTCAATAAGAAGGCATAATTGGCGATAGTTGCTCAAGCGCATAAAGTGATCTCGTAAACCAGCCAATGACAGGTCGTAAGCCTTCTAGGTGCCTTGATTTCCTGCTTCTTTTTCTGTTTTAATGTGTTTAATGTAAAAACAGTTCAAATCATAATACAATACATTTAAAAATATTAACTGAATAATTTAATGTGTGCTAGTGAAAAATCGATTACAAATTTAATACGTGAGTTTACATCCACCTGAAGATGGAAACGGACGTTCCCGAAACATGTAGTGAAGTAAAAATAAACAAGTGATAATATACAAAGTATAGCGTTTTGTGTTTAATTTAAATAATTTATTAATACGTGAAGAAAACTTTGAAATGGGTGTGAATTTTTTTTAATTTTATTTAATTGTTTATCGTTTTTAAGATCAAACCCTCAATACTGAAAGTCGCCCACCCGGGTATTTCAGACGCGTTAGCACCACTTTACCCGCACTTACTTGCAAATCTTTTTCGGTAGGCGGGCTCGGAGTTTGCCCCCATTCAGGGATGAAGCCTACCTAATGCACCTTACTGATTAAAACTAATCTTAATTTCAAACCCTCAAGAATTCAATTAACCTTCTTTAAAATCTAACAATATTCATGTGTGTTTTACGATAACTGGATGTTAGGGGAGCAAAAATTCGTCAGTTTGAGGACAATTGTTTTATCTATCACGTAACAAGGTTATTAAAAGCAAACACTGCTATATATTCAAATTAGAATTGTACAGCAATAAATATGGTCGTTTGTTTAATACTAAAATATACTTATGTACCTACCTACCTAGTGTATAAAATATAAAATGTATAATTTAACAAAAACATTTAAGTAATTGTTTACGTTTGTAAAATTGCTTATTTCCTTTGCAAAAAATACCTGTTTGTTTCATTGTCATATACAAAATATAACTTAATTTTTGACGTTTTCTCTATTGTGAATATTCAGCTAAAAGATTTATAAAAGTAACCTTCTTCTCATTGCAAGTCGGTTAAGTATGAATATTAATCTATTAAAAAGGATATGAGAGTCTTTTTTTTGTATATGTAGTAGATAGGGAAGGGTAAAAAAACAAGACAATTATTAATTATTTATGCAGCCACAGCAGAAAAAATACATTAGCCACGCTTTTTTATTGATATGTATTGATTTGAGCTCAAAGTGCGCGATATAAATGAATTTTAAATAATATACATATTTGCAAAGTGTAGACCACATTCAATTGTAATAGTTTGCAGTCATATTCTATTAAGGTCGTTATATCATTTTGTCATTGACTATTTTTTATATCTTTTTACCAAGTGTACAATAACCAAGTGTATTTGTAGTGTTAAAGCAATAGATTTATATTTTATATTCTTAAATCCTTTCACATTTTTAATTGTATTTTACTCGTATTATCCGTTGCGAAAATTGACCACGTAGCAAAATATCATTTAAGAGGGGGACTGCTGCCAACGTACCTATTTTTCAATTTGATATACCATCATTATTTCTTATCAAATCCTTTTGAAAAAAATAATTTAGATAGTTTTGATATTAGTAAACAAAAATATACCTTAACTTTTTGACAATGTTCTGTATAAATTCTTGTAGAAAAATAATGGCATACCCCGATTTTCAACGTTTATCATATATTTTTAATAAATTATAAGGCGTTGAGTAATATATTTTTTTTAAATTAAAGAAGACAAAAATATCTAGAAAAATATGATGTGACGTTGCATTAATGCTTCAGGTTTAGTAAATATACCTAAAAAACATTTATTTTCCATTCAGCGCCATTGCGTAATAAAAGTTTTTTTTGGTTTATTTACTTAACCTGATGCGTTAATGCAACGTCATATCATATTTTTCCAGGTATTTTGTTCTTCTTTAATTTATACAAAAAAATATTGCTCTATACCTTATATTTTTTTAGAAATTTAAGATAAATGTCTAAAATCGGGGTGAGCTTATTATTTTCCTACAAGAATATATACAGAACATAATCAAAAAGTTAATTTATATTTCTTTATTAATATCCAAACTAACTAGGTTATTTTTTTCAAAATGATTCGTTTAGTAATAATGATGGTATATCAAATTGAAAAAGTAGGTACGTTGGCAGCAGTCACCCTCTTAATAATCTATTCGTGAAATATATTGAAATTATTTTATGTAAATGAATATTGCAAAATGCAAATTGAATGGACATGTCAATAATTTCGCCATTTGCGCTGGGTGCAAGGAAGTGTTTATTATTAATATTGTTAAACATTATTTATCTCTGTCTACCCCGTTTGGGACGTGGCGTGATGATATGTATGTAAATATGTATGTCGTATTCTTCTTCTTGTTTTTTAATTAGGCCCAGGGCCTGTTTTATGCTGCATTTTCAGCCTCCTGTGATGTAGACTGCCAAATATCTTTTCAGTGGGCGTCCTCGTGGTCGAGACCCCTCTGGTACGTTGTCTCGGGCTATCTTTGGGATCGTATCTTCGGACATGCGGCTGACGTGTTCATTCCAGTACATTCTCCTTTGGCGCCCCCATCTTACGATGTCCTCAGCTTCGCAGATTCTTCGGATCTCTATATTTCTTACTCTATCACGAAGATTTTTGTCAGCTATGAATCGCAGTATTTTCATTTCGCTGGTGCGCAGGAGTTGTTTGGTACGGACCGTATCAGCTCTGGATTCAATGGCGTATGTTAGGATAGGTCTGACGCATGTTTTGTCGATCCTCATTTTGCCCTTGGTGCAAAATGAGGATCGACAAAATTGTTTTGGGTTTGTTCTTCCATATAGTTTCCCTCATGTCGTAGCCCGATATGTCGTATGTATGCATCTATAAAACGTCCGGAAAAATTGAAACATATTCAAAATCGCGATTAGTGGGAGTACATGTTAACTAGGATGGATAAGAAGATGCGAAAAAGTATTAAATTTAATAAAGAATTAACAACAAAAAAATACATCTATCCATGGGCCTTAGAGTGGGCCCTAGCCTCCTCTAGGAATCGTCTCCATTGCACCACTCCACTGTCCTTCTCCCTACAATTTGCAGTGTGAATCTTCTATTCAAATTCATCTATTATTCTTTTTGCACTATGGTGCCAAGGTTGCAAATCTAGAGGACTCTATGAACTTCTTTTCGTGCTATGAATTTTTTCGTCGCTCACTTAGCGTTCTGTGAAGGGGCCGTTTACAGCCCCCCATATGCAGAGCGTCATCATCATAAGTGTCTTCGCAGCTCAGGATGGACCCTGGCATCATCAAGGAATCGTCTCCATTGTACCCTGTCCATGGCCATATATCTCCACTTCTATGTCTATAATGTCCCCTCAAAAATAACTTTAATGGTGGCCTCTTCGATTGGATTGGGCCTCTTATGGCAATATGCTTGATGGTCGTCAAACGAGCAGACACTCCGGGATGAATATGACTATGATTCCTGATGGACTGGGGTTGGAGACTGCGAATTCTTTTAATAATTATATAAGGTCCCCTCGATTCCATCCATCCATCGTAGCCAAGGCATTCCCATTCTTATTCTTCGCTGCGGATGTGTTGTGAGGATTCTTTTCGGCGTCTGGTCATCGTTAATACGATGCACGTGTCCTAACCAGAAAAACCTCCTTAACGTTTGGACAAATTCGGTGTACCCAATTCTAATTAGAGACTCCAATTAAGCTGCAAGAACGCCTGTAGAAGCATATTTCCTTTAAATCCCTTCCATGCCATTGTCCCCTCACCGATGTATGAGAATTGTCACTTGTCAAAATAATTTTGGGTGACAATAAGTGTCAAGTGAAATTAACCAGTACAAGTTTGAAGACCACTGCGTGTGGATGTGTGCACAGAACAAATAATCAGTGAACCAGGAATATAGAAGCATCGGTGAGATCGTTTAAAAATACAGTCCACTATCTTCCATCTTTTATACCCATCACCTGATGTTTTCAAAATAATATTTTGGCCCTTCTAACCGAATTTTAAGTGTTTTTTTGTGTTATTTGTTGCGAATTCTGCATGTTGCGGTGGTTTCAAATAGTAATTTGTAGGTACTCAATTTTGTTACAATATTGTGGTGATTAATTATCACATAATATTATTTTGTGATTATTGTGAGGTATAATAAGGTACCATATTAATGTTAATAACATTATTGTGAATGCAGTCGGGTAGAATAAAATACCACATTATTATTGATACAGTGAATTTGTGTTTGCATGCAATTATAGTTTATAAGTATAAGTTTAAAGTTTTAAAATGGCTGATAACATTAAAGCAAGGATGTTAAATGCTATTTCTAGAATTAGGAATACATATGAATTAAGAGATCTGTGTGAAAAAGGCAATATCGAACGAGATGAAATATTTTTAGCTAGGTGTCAGAGAGTTGATGAATGGTATAAATTGGTCAATGAATTAAGTGACAGCTTGATTGGAATATATACTGATACAAAATGTGATACAGAATTGAAAGAGTTGAGTGAAATAATTCAGAAAGGTGACATTATGTATTTTGAAATAATGAGAATTAAAAATCGTTTATCTAATGGTGTGAAAATAAATGCAACTGATGTATGTAATAAAATTCAGAGAGCTCCTATAATAAATTTACCTGTTTTTGATTCCAACGTCGAAAATTGGAATTCGTTTCATGACATGTTTGTGTCATTGATTCATGATAATATTGGATATACAGACATAGAAAAATTTCATTATTTGCGAACGTCCATAAAGGGATTTGCATCAACATTTGTTAATATACCACTGATTAGTGATAATTATAATATTGCTTGGAGTACATTGTGTGGACATTATACTAATACAAGATTACAATTTGAATATTACATGAATAAAATGTTTCAATGCAAATCTTTAGTTGGTGAAAATGTAGGGCAATTAAGCGAATTATATCATACATTTAATGAAAATATATTAGCTCTGTCAAATATGAAATGTGAAAAAATGTTAGATCAGGTATGGGGATTTATATTTATTAATAAATTGGATGAATCTACACGTCGAATAGTGGAAAGTAGATTAGATATTCAGGAAATTCCTTCAATAAATAGAATATTTGAAATAATTCGAAGTCAATTGCAAGTATTAAAATTTTCACGTCAGAGTAATTCACAAGTAAAGCGTAATAATTATAATCATAAATCAGACAAAGGGTTTGTAGGTAATATTCGCCAACTTGAATGCTATATGTGTAAGGGTAGTCATACGATACACAATTGTGACACATTTATTAATAAAACTGTATCAGAGAGAAAGGATATTGTCTCTAAATTGAAATTATGTTTTTGTTGTTTTGGAAAACATCTGATAAAGGATTGTAAGTCTAACAAAAAGTGTCAAACTTGTGATAGGAAACATAATGTTTTATTGCATACTGATAATTCATCGGTAGTAGGTATCTGCCATAAAGGGATTCGGGGTAATGAATCTATTGGTCAAGTGATATTAGGAACAATTATAGGATATGTCCAGGGAAAAGATGGGCAATTTTATAAGGCCAAGTGTTTAGTTGATTCTGGAAGTCAGGTTACTTTGATGTCTGGGAAGTTTTGTAAGAATATAGGATTCTATACAAAAGGGCATTCTGTATCATTGACAACGCTGTCTTCTACTAATATTGATGTAAAGGGTTCTATGCAATTTTGTTTATTTAATAATAAATATAACAAGTCGCTATTTGTAAAGAGTGTAGTGGTGGATGCGCTTCCATCAAACTTGCCTAGGAGAGATTTATCTCATCAGTGTAGAGTTTTGACTCAAGATTTAGAATTGGCAGATAATGAATTTTGGAAAAGCAGTAATATTGATATATTATTAGGTGCTGACATGTATGGAAAATTGTTTACAGGAAATTGTAAAAAATTATCAGAAGATTTATATGCATTTGAGACCATATTTGGGTTTGTAATTTTAGGTCAAGATTTTGTACATGATAACAATGAGTTGTTAACATGTTTTGTATCATCTGATGTGTTAGATGAAAAATTAAAAGGGTTTTGGGAAATAGAAGAGGTAAACACAGTATCAAGTAGTAGGAAAATGTCACATTCGGATGAGGAATGTGTTCAGTTATACAATGATTTACATTATCGTAATGACGATGGTAGATTTGTAGTACCGCTCTTATTAAAAAAAGATATTCACGTACCATGTGTTGGTACTTTTGGTTTTGCTCTTAAAAGATTAACTAATATGGAAAGAAAATTTTGTAATAATTTGGAAATTAAACTTGAATATACAAAGTTCATGAAGGAATATGAGATGTTAGGACACATGAAAGAAGTTCCTTTACAAGGCGATCCAAATGTATATTATATTCCTCATCACTGTGTTCTGAAACCTGATAGTTTATCTACTAAATTGAGAGTTGTTTTTGATGGCAGTTCTAATACGAACGCAACTGGTGCATTAAACAAATATTTACATGTAGGTCCAAAGTTGCAAAAGGATATAATCGAATTATTGTTAAAGTTTAGAATCTATAAAATCGGGTTTTCTGCTGACATAACTAAAATGTATAGACAAATATCTATCAGGCAAGAAGATAGAAGATATCAGCATGTATTGTGGCGAGAAGATCCGTCACAACCTGTCAAAGAATATGAGTTATGCACTGTGACATATGGTTTAGGAAGCTCACCCTATAATGCAATTCAAACAATAAATCAGTTAGCTTTGGATGAAAGTGATAAATACCCATTAGGTGCTAAAGCTCTTCGTAATAGTACATATATAGATGATATTATATGCGGTGATCATAATATTGAAGATGCTATTATTTTACGAGATCAGTTGATTTCTATTTTACGAAGTGGTTGTTTTGAATTGTCAAAATGGGCAACTAACTGTCCTGAATTTATTCAAGATTTTAATAAATCTGATAGCAGTGTGATCTGTTTTGCTGAAGACAGTAATCATATTAAATTATTAGGAATTAAATGGGATTTTGTGAATGATGTTTTTAGTTATCAGGTTAAGAAAATTGATATTAAATATACAAAGCGTATGATTCTATCGGTCGTTTCATCTATATATGACCCTGTAGGATGGATCACTCCGTTTACATTTTTATTGAAAAGTTTCATTCAAAATTTGTGGAAAATGAAATTGGGATGGGATGATATTATTCCAGAATCCACGAAAGTGCAGTGGAATAAAATAGTTGATCAAATGTCTTTATTAGAGGAATTTAAATTGAGTAGGTTTTTTGGAACAAGCGTTGATAGTCAGTGTTATTTAGTTGGCTTTTCTGACGCCTCTAATGACGGATATAGCGCTGTTTGTTATTTGGTTACTGAGGATAGTAAACAAATATCTCTGGTGACTGCCAAGTCTAAGGTTGCTCCAATTAAGATGCAAACGATACCACGCTTGGAGCTCTGTGGTGCATTATTATTATCAAAATTAATTAAATATACTTTATCTGTATTTCAAGATGCAATTATTATAAAGGATGTATATATGTACACAGATTCTAGTATTGTTTTGTCGTGGCTTAAAACACCATCATATCTATTAAAATTATTTGTTGCAAATCGAATAGAACGTATTTGGGAAAACGTGCCTCATGGAAAATGGTTTCATGTAAGATCTCAATGTAATCCAGCAGATTGTGCATCTAGAGGATTAGTTGGTCATACGTTGTGGATAAACGGTCCAGAGTGGCTGTTAGAACCTGTTGACAGATGGCCACGGTGCGATGATTATATTGTACCTGCACAATTGCCAGACTATAAAGGGTTAGTTAATCAATCTAATGCTTTAATTTTAGAAGATAAAGATAGATTAGGATTGTATAACATAACTAATAAATATACAAAGTTAACACGTGTAGTAGCTTGGATTTTAAGGTTTAAAAATAATTGTCTGTTGAATGTTAATAATCGCACTAAAGGAGATTTGTGTAATAGGGAAATGGAAATTAGTTTACAAGCAATTATAAAATATGATCAGAGTTTATATTTTATGAAGGATATTAATATGTTAAAATACAAAAATCAATGCGATAATCCTCAACTGCAGAAGTTGAATTGTTTTATAGATAAACAGGGACTTGTCAGAGTGGGCGGAAGAATTAGATATTCTGCACTACCTGATAAAATGAAATTTCCAATATTATTGCATAAGCATAGTGAGTTTGGAAAATTATTGATAAATTATTTTCATATATCATATTTGCATGTGGGTCCCAGATCACTGCAACATTTAATACAACGGAAATATTGTTTCAGCGAGAAATAGAATTAAGTCTGTTTTGTCAAAGTGTCTTGTGTGTAAGCGATTTAGTGCTTCACCAGTGCAGCCAATAATGGCTGACTTGCCAGCTATTCGGGTTACTCGTCATCGACCATTCATAAACGTATCAATTGACTTAGGCGGGCCGTTTATTTTGAAGGAAAATAAACGTCGCAATTCGAAAACGTATAAGGCATACTTTTGTGTTTTCGTATGTATGACTACAAAGGCCATACATATTGAAATTGTCAATGAATTATCTATTGCGGAACAAATTTGGTTGGCACACGTAAATATTTGACTGGAGTTTTTAAATTTTATAGTGACTGTATCCAGGATACAGATTTTCGAAATTTCTGTCTCGAAAAATGCATCGATTGGCATTTGAATCCTCCTAAAGGTCCACATTTTGGTGGCCTACATGAGATCAACGTAAGATCTATAAAGTATCACTTAAAGCGAGTTGTTGGCAACCAAGTGATGACTTATGAGGAGTTTAATACAGTATTGATTAAGATCGAGGCGGTAGTGAATTCTAGACCACTTGTTCCTATGTGTAATGATATTGACAGCGTAGATGCCTTAACGCCAGCTCACTTTATTATAAGTGAGGTAATGGTTGGTATTCCAGAGTATGACGTCACAGATATTAAATTGAATAGGTTAGATAGATGGCAGATGATCACAAGAATGTATCAGGATTTTTGGAAACGTTGGAGTGTGGAATACCTCACTTCACTTCAACAGCGTAAAAAGTGGTTCACTTCAGTGCCTAATATACAGGTGGGAGATTTAGTGTTAGTGAAAGAAGAAAGGTTACATCCTTTACAATGGAAATTGGGAAGAATTGTGGCTACCATGCCAGGAAAGGATAATATTGTACGGGTGGTAAAAGTTAAGACAAAAGAGGGAATATTTGTTCGACCTGTTGTGAAAATATGTCCCTTAGATGTTTAATAGAAATAGTTAAGAATAATGTTAGTCTTATAGTTTTAGTTGGTTATTATAACAATTAAGTTAAATGTGTTTTCGTTATGACAGAAAGGTCTGTCTATTGTTTTCATTGATATAGTCTGTGAACTATCTTTTTGAATTTTTTTTAATGTGATTTTGTTGTGGATAGTATGTTATTGAATTTTTTTTTGTGTGTTTGTAATTTCATGAATTGGACAATGTGGAGTTTTATTTTGTGATGGCTGCATTAGTGATATGAGTTTGTTAAAAGTTAATTTTGTTTGTGGCCACCGTGATATGTACAATTCGTCAAATTTTGTTTAAAATTTGAGTGGGCGGTTATGTAGAAGCATATTTCCTTTAAATCCCTTCCATGCCATTGTCCCCTCACCGATGTATGAGAATTGTCACTTGTCAAAATAATTTTGGGTGACAATAAGTGTCAAGTGAAATTAACCAGTACAAGTTTGAAGACCACTGCGTGTGGATGTGTGCACAGAACAAATAATCAGTGAACCAGGAATATAGAAGCATCGGTGAGATCGTTTAAAAATACAGTCCACTACCTTCCATCTTTTATACCCATCACCTGATGTTTTCTACAACGCCCTTGGAATGATCTTGTTTTCGTAAAACTGAAAACTGTAATATGTATTAACTACCTATTTTTTACCTGTGCTTCAAAAATACCTTTCTGCCTCCCATTTAATTTATTCTTCTAGGAGGAGGAGGTCCAACTGTCTCTCCATCTTTTCGTAGGTCTCCTAGGTAGTCTTCTGTTGTTAGGTATTTCTATCTTTACCATTTTGACAATATTACTGTCGTCCATGCGTTAGACGTGGTCTCTCCAGAAGCATGTTATGCTTCGTCCCCATTGTTATGTCCTAGACACCGCATATAGACCTGATCGTGTCATTTCTGCAATGCGCTCCCTTGAGGGTTTCTTTCTGCAATGGAGCGTAGGGTCTTCATTTCAGCCACTCTAAGACTGCTTTATGTTCTGTCGAAATTGGCTCCTACTTATAATTGTCATTTAATATTTATTTTTTATTTATTGTTTATACAATACACTCGAAAATAACTTGATTACCTAATGTCGTTCCAATGATAACAATTCAGTTTATGTTCAAATAATATTTATTTATATTTAGTAATTTTTTTATTTTGTTATAATTAATTTGTAAATTAAAGTGTTTGTTTAATTTCAACAGAAGTGACATTGAAGTGTAATCGAAAAATATATTTTATATATTTGTGGAACGAAGATATTTTGCTGATCTGAAGCGACAAAGGTAAGTTTTTTTCTATATATAATTGTAAGTATAATTTTCCCGCACCAGTAAACGCAACCACTCCCAGGTGCCAGACTTACCTTTTTCATAGCTATATTCATTAAGAAAGGATATATCAAAAAGACCAGCCTTTAAAAAATGATTCATCGAAAACGTTGTTATCTCTTGGACTGAAATGTTGTGGAGATGCACAGGTGAATGTGTGATAAAACTATGTAAGTAATTGGATGCGAATGTAGAAGTGAAAGGGATATAATAAATTATTATATAAATAAAATTATGCCTTATGAAGGTATGACCATATTTCCAAACCAGTTTTTATTAAATAACAAAATAGAATATGAAAATAAAAATCGTTATAATGCCAATAATCGTATTTAATGGATTTGTTCGAGAGCTGTTGTGAGATATTATCCCGATGGCGTATTTACCTCTCCGTTTTATTTATTTATTTATTTAATTATTTATTTATTTATTTATTTATTTATTTATTTATTTATTTATTTATTTATTTATTTATTTATTTATTTATTTATTTATTTATTTATTTATTTATTTATTTATTTATTTATTTATTTATTTATTAATTTATTTATTTATTTATTTATATAAGCATGAAAAACAGGCTAGAAGCCCACTGGTTTCATGCATTTATGAACATATATATAATGTATGGAATGATTGGACGATTGAATTATCATCCACACCCCATACATGAACGCATGTACATAATTTTCACTCAGTCATACATTCAGCATTTTTACAAAAAGAATACATAATTAATAAAAATGAGAGAAAAAAAAACAAACAAACATTAATATAACAAGAAACATTCAAAGCGGTAACTAGTATATATTATGTTATCAAAATTGGCACGTTCTTAAAGCACTCTTGAACAATGCCCGTGATTGTGAAAATATATCGACATTATCATATTGATAATGTCGATATATTGTTTTGACTAGGAGGCAAGTACTGCCTCGAATTAGGCACTATGTAGTTTGTTGCGCTAATGCACATAAAAACTCGTGTTGAATTCAAGGCACGGGTCCCCCAAATGCATACGGTTTAGCAACGCAAACTGTTCCTGCTAATACTTGTTCAATTCAAGGCTCGCGTCTTTCAATCGTACACAGGTTTATACATTTTACCATGCGTATTGATTGAGCGTTATATGACTGTGTTAGAGGCATTTTTTGTGTATGACTGCTTTTGTTTTAATAGATTAATCTACACAAATCTACATTATATCATAAAAATTCATAAGTTTTTTTTTATATGAGATTGGTACTCATGAAACAAGATTGCAAACGTCAAATCTTATAGCGATCTAAAAGAAAACACTTTGCGTCGTAATTATCGCCACAAGATATAGAGCATCGAATTTTACATCGGTAATTATACTCGTCTCCTTCGTTATTTACAATTTTAAAATTATCCAAAATACTACTATGTCCTTTAACAGTTCCATATTACTTCAAAACTTAAACAAAATTACTGATTACTACCATTTAATCTGTGAATAAAATACAAATGTGACAGTGGCAGACGAAATGCGAGCGAAATGAAATAGAGCGCGAGCTTCATGGCTAAATAATATGTTCCATATTCAATAATTAATTTCCTTGAATTGAACACGTATTAGCAGGAACAGTTTGCGTTGCTAAACTGTGTGCATTTGGAGGAAACGTGCCTTGAATTCAACATGAGTTTTTAAGTGCATTAGCGCAACAAACTAGTGCCTAATTCTAGGCAGTACTTGCCTCCTAATCAACACGGAAAGGTAAATACGCATCCCGTTGAGGTTATTGCCATATGGCAAATTATTTAAACTTACCAGTGTTTCCAGTAATTAATCAATTAATTAATTGATAACTCTGACCTGGAAACACTGATAGGATTGAATAATTTGGTTTAAATAATTTATTTAATTAATTTATTTATTTATTTATTAACAGGCTTTATTTGTGTACTGCTAATTTCTTTCTACACGCCCTTACAAAGGCCACAGCGTGATGGTAATCTCTTGACTATACTATGTATTTAACTATCGATCTACATATATTTTATTTGCATATTGTCTTGTCAGTCATTTAAATATTCATATGACATGTCATGTGGTGATTTGAATAAAGACTATGCAGACATGTAGTTGCATATTTAGAATATGCCATGTCGAAAGATTGTCATCTCATTTCGTTTGAATATTGTTCGATGCATTATCTCGAAATGTACATATCTAGTATCATGATTGGCTGTTATTAAATATAGATTTCCTTGTCATAAAATCTATAACAGATAAATCTATTACCGCTATAACACAGACATTTCAAATGACAATATTTCTACGGATTTTAACAAGAGCCTATTGACCATAATTTACTCGCATTCTTTTTTTCACTTTTTCGCTAATAATATGTTTTTAAAATGAAAAAAATATATCTAGAAAACACCCATTGAATAAAAAATTTAAAATAAATTATGAAAAAGTATATTTATAAAGGTAAAAACCCACCTAAAATAGAAGATATCTTCATATTCAATGGCACTACAGCCCAAATCGGGCCTTGGTCGTCTCCAATTTTCGCCTCCAACCCTCCCTGTTCTCAGCCACCGTTCTTAATCCGGTCACTTGGAGAAGCTGCTTCGCATCTTTTGTTAATTCGTTTTCCCATCTAAGTCTTGGTCTTCCTATTTTCCTCCTTCCCCCCGGTTGCCCCATCACCATGGGTACCCGTGAGTATGGCATTCTTTGTACGTGTCCAGCCCATTTCAATCTCGAGAGCCTCATATGGGTTGAGATACTAGGGGCCTGGTAAATGCTGTACAATTCATCGTTGCGCCATTCATCGCCGTCCCTCGCGGGCCCACAGATTCGACGAAGCACCTTCCGCTCGAATGTGTCCAGGGACTCAGCTGCTTTTACTGACAGTGTCATTGCCTCGCATCCATACGCCAGTACCGTTCTGACGATTGTCTTGTGCAGCGTCAATTTTGTTTTCCTATGGACGTCTCAAGATTTAAACACTGGCAGCAGAGAGAAATATGTCTTTTGCAACTGAGATTTTCTTTCTGATTTCCACTGGTTCTTCATTACATTCTGTTATGGTTGAGCCGAGGTATATGAATTGGTCCACTTTTTCAAAGGAGTAGACATCCTTGAACGTCACACTACTTCTTGTTTCTCTTGGGCTTCTATTTTGTGTCATAAACTTGGTTTTGTCTTGGTTAATGCATAGCTATGTTGTTACAATAATAAATATAAAAGCCCAAATGATTGTACACCTAAAAGGAATAAAAACAGTAGAATTATTTTTAACTCTTTGATTTTAAGCAATAAGTAGGTATTCATATTTAATTATTTTATTTATTTTATATTATAAAGAAATTTTGGTATTTTACAAAACAACAAAGAACTAACTCATTGATTTATCCTAGCCAGATGTACTATGGTAACAAGAGTAGGGACAATGTGCAAGGGATCGTTAACCTGTTTGCAGATTTCTTTAAATCTGTATATATCGAAGATCTGGATTCGACAGTTCCTTCGTACATCTCGTCTCAATTTCTAAATATCCCAAACTTTCTATTTACACCAGCTGACATTACAGCGAAAATAAATAAACTAGATTCCAACAAATCGGGAGGACCGGATAATATTCCTCCGGTATTTTTAAAGTCCTGTTCACTCGAAATGGCGGCACCCATATGCACACTTTTCAATCAATCTCTTTTCGAAGGAAGCTTCCCTTCACAATGGAAAATTAGTCACTTAACACCCATTTTCAAAAAAGGTGACAAAATGGACATATCGAATTACCGTCCTATCTGTATACAGTCGACTTTACCAAAAATGTTGGAAAGTCTAGTCCTGGATAAAATTATGTTTTTTGTAAAACCGATTATAACTCCAAATCAACACGGTTTTTTCTCTGGTAGATCAACTTTAACCAACTTAACTGAATATGAAAATTACCTTTCGAACTGTCTTGCTAACAAATTTCAAGTAGACTCCATCTACACAGACTTTAGCAAGGCTTTTGACAAGGTATCTCACCAAATTTTAATATTCAAAATGAAACAGATGGGAATTAATGGCAAATTACTTAATTGGTTCTCATCTTACCTTTGCAATAGATTGTTGTATGTTAAAATTTGCTCTGTTGAATCGTATCAGTTTAAAGCTACCAGCGGGGTACCTCAGGGATCCCACATAGGTCCCCTATTGTTTATTCTATTTATAAACGATATCATAAATATTTTCGACGATGTAAAGGTTCTTCTTTTTGCTGACGATTTAAAACTTTTCCGGAAGATCAAAGATTTGAATGACTGTTTGATATTACAGCGAAATCTGGATACTTTGTATGATTGGTGCCTTTCTAATAAGTTGAATCTGAATATTAACAAATGTCAAGTTATTTCATTTTATAAAATTAAATCACCGATTCTTAATAAATATACATTGAACAACAATGTTCTACTTAGAACAGCTGAAGTGAAAGATCTTGGGGTGACATTTGATACAAAACTCTCGTTTATAAAACACATCAACAACATTCATGACAGAGCTCTACAGATGCTTGGATTTGTATTGCGAGTATCAAATGCTTTCACTAATATTTTTACTTTGTCTTTATTATATAAAACTCTTGTTAGAAGCCACCTTGAATATAATTCCACTGTTTGGTCTCCTTGTTATTCTATTCATATTAATACTTTGGAAAAAGTTCAGAGAAAATTTCTTAGGTTTATTAATTTTAAACTTGGAATACCGATTGATTATATAAATTATAACAGTCTTATGAAGCTAACCAATTTATTGCCACTGTCACAGAGAAGAATTTTAGCAGATCTGTTATTTTTATTTAAAATATTAAACTCGCATACTGACACCCCTTACTTGCTCAGTGCTATAAATTTGCGGGTGCCGTCCCTGGTCACACGCAGTACCGCGCCATTTTATTGTCATACTAACACTAGCGTATACCGGGCTAATTCAACCTTGCAAAGACTGCATAGTTTGAGGAACCAGTATGCACAATACACAGATATATTTAATGACTCGATCGGCATCTATAGAAGTTGCCTATACACTGCACTTGTTAATGAGACCAAACATTAGATTATTTTGTCGGTTTTTAAACTACTTTTCTCATTTCTTTTTTCCTGTATTAATTTTTGCATGTATGTTTACTTTTTTTTTCATATTTTTAACATGTTCTTCATTGTTTATTTACATATTTTTGCATGCTTTTTGTTTATTTTTTACATATTTTTTACATATTTGTTACATGATTTTCATTATTTTTTAATGTATTTTGTTTATTTTTTTTACATATTTTTACATGTTTTTTGTTTATTTTTTTACATATTTTTGAATGTTTCTCGCATGTTTTTTTTTAAATGTTTTTCATTATTTTTTACATATTTTTTTTTAAATGTTTTTCATTATTTTTTACATATTTTTACATGTTTTCACCTTTTTTATATTGTTATTCATTTTTTATTTTCGTTTTGTATATTTGTTTGTTTTTATTTGTTTTTTTTTTAAATTCTGTTGTTTTTAATATATTATGTATACTTGTATGTGTAAAAGGTTATCAAACCGTAAATTGAAATTAAATTAAATAAATAAAATTACTTCTCGAGCAAATAACAAGTAGGTACTATGTCACGTACTAATTAGAAAAGCTCCCAAAAACAAGTTGTCACATTTTGTTTTGGAGACTTTCGATATTAATCGTCTCACAGATCCTGACTGAAAATACAACTAAAAACTGTATCTCCATCGGGAATCGAACCCGGGACCATTGGATCAGCGGTCAGATACCTAACCAACTGAGCCAAGAAGGCCGACTGAATTATTATTGTCCTTTTTATAATTTTCAGGAGGCCGGTAAATATTGATTGTCTTTAACACGAAGCCGATATAATTAACAAGTGCTAATATGTTTACAGTTTCGAGTCTCTTGTCTTTTCTATAAGGCAGTTTACCTCGGCATTGCTTGCTATGCGGCTGGCTGTTGGTCTCACGCTTGTGAGCTTCAACATATACGTAGAATTTTGCTCTCAGGTCAAAGATTCGCTCTTATAGCTTTGTCCAAAGCATATGGTACGAGTCCTCTCCTGGCACCCCTAGATCTGGAGATGCAGCGTAGAGGTGATATTTTCAATCTAATGCGGGGCCGTTCTTCTGTAATTGGAAATGTTCTTCTTTTCCCTCCTGAGGGCCGAGTGTCACGCAGTGTTCTTGAAAGAAGTGTTTTCGAAAATTTGCTGAATATCTGGCAGTCCCGTTGGACGGCTTGCTCAGTGGGAAGAATATCGTTTTTATTTTTTCCTGACGTGAGGACTCGACTTAAATCTTCTTGGGTTGTCCCCGACTTCTGGACTTCTCATTTTTTCACAGGACACGGAAATTTTAAGAGTTATCTTCACCGATTTAATATTGCCCCCTCTGCCTCATGTCAGTTCTGTCAGTGCCCAGACCAAACTTCGGAACATATCCTGTGGGAGTGTTGCCACCCAATGGTGTCCTCTTATAGATTGGAGCTCCTCGTTGCTGTCCGTGGGCCTCTTCAAGGTCCCATTGGTCACGCGGATTTTCTGATCTCGAAGAACAATTTTAAAGCCTTTAAAAAGTTTTGTTATTTTTTTACAGAGATCTTGCTCATACCCCTGATATTTCTCATTTATAAGATCTGAAGTCCCCGAGTGCGAATCCTCCATTCACATTCGTTGATTTTTCTTTTGCACTATGGTGCCGAGATTACTAATCTAGAGGGCTCCATGAGCTACTTTTCGTGCTATGCATTTTTTTTCTTGTCGCTCACTTAGCGTTCTGTGCAGGGGCCGTTTATAGTCCCCATATGCAGAGCGGGTGGTGGTGGGAGTAGCGAAAAAAAGTGCCAATATGAATAGATATAAATATGAATTGTACTTAAATATTTGATTTTATGTGTCATTAAGTGTTTTGTTATTGGCGTTGTACTTAATTATCTTCTTGCACCTTCATATAAATATTGAATTTTATTATACATATATTAATATTATGTTATTTGTTTACAATAATAAAATAACAAAGTTGCAATTATGACGTTATCGGTTGCTTTTCCGCCACATTTTGCTATTCATTTTAAAGTAGTTTTTTGATTTAGCAGTTTTGTGGAAAAAGGATGAAGAGGTTATCTCTCACTATCAAGAAATGTAGTCCATAATGGGAGTTCATTAACTGTCGATTTTTTCTCGCAAGTAAACGTTTCTTCATTGTTTATTTAAATGGTTATATTATCAACGTTAATGTCATTAAAATATGTATATATTTTATTATGTACAGATTATCATCATCATATCTAGAAAAATAATAGCGAATAGTGTTTCTATTCTTTTCTAGTATAATCGTTCAGGGATGTCCCGTAAGAGCCGGGTAGGTAATAGAAAACACAACAGGTATACAATAACATCTCACATAGTTCAACAATGAAGTTCACTACCCATTCTGAATGTAGTGCCTTTCTTAGGTTAGGCAAGACTGGTCTGTGGGAATACACGCATGAGTCTTGCTTCTTTTCATAAAGTAACTCACACTAGCACACCTGTGGCTGGTCACCTCACTTTGTGGGATATACCGTGATGGTATGTATGTATATTTTGAAAAACATCGCGTAGGCGTTTTATTCAATACGACTGCAGTAAGTATAACGGAATCTACTATAATGTGTTTTGACAAATGCTAGTGTATGGTGTTGGGACGTGGGCATGGAAGAGAAATTTTAGTTAAATAACAAAATGCAAATCCGCATTGTAAAATATTATCGGAATAAATTTCACCCAGTAATTACAGATGACGACATGAAGTTAAACGTGTAATCATAATATTAAAATATATTGATTTGATACATGATTTGTTATTGTAAGATGATAATATTAATAACGTTGTCAATATTGTTAGTTTTATAACTATGATCAGTTCTAAATGTCTGAACAATAATGGACAGCAGAATGGCTATTGCTCAGCTGAACACTATCAGGTTTCCCGGGAGTGCTGCTTTTTTTTCAGCAATGCCTTGGTACAACACAAAACAAAATAAAATAGCTTACAGCCTATAAAATTTTAATTTCAATATAAATTAAGAGGAATTAAAAATAAATTGTTAATCAAATAAACAGTAATTCAACCAGTAAACCAAGCACATTCAAAATAAGAAATTGTGAGATAATTTATTTATTTATTTAATACTGCTTCTCGGGCAACTAACAGGTACTATGTCAAATTTGAATTTAACATGCACTCAATAACAAGTTGCCACATTCTGGATACTTACGGTATTAATCGTCTCACAGATCCAGACTGGAAACACAATTAAAAACTGTGTCTACATCGGGAATCGAACCCGGGACCTTTGGATTGGCAATATAAAATAATTAAAAGAAAAACAAAACAAAAATTAAAATAATATAAATACTTTACTTACTTACTTTACGTGTCCGGCTGGTTCAAACCCTGCCACTCCAATATGAGATTCCGACAATTGGATATAGTTTGCCAGTCGATGTTGGCTTTAAGCATCCTGATATTGTTCGTGTCATTTCATTGATTGATTTGTCTACTTGTTTTAAGTGAGCAGATTTTTGTAAAACCGGACACGCATACTTTAAATTAATGAAAATTTCATACAAAACATTGAGATTTACTAATTTTTATTGTTCTATGAAGAGTAGGTACGATTAAGATTTGATTATGATCGAGTACTGATTTATACATTTTTAAGAATAAGGCAATACTTCAGCTAGATCCTTCAAGGCTGCACTGATAAACTGGATAAAGATAGTCACTATGCGGAGGTGGTTATCCGCCTGTCACTTCTGACCCGGCACATGTCATATTATTCCCATTTTTTCTGTCAATAATATTTGTTTTTGCTTTTTTCAATATTTAGTACAATTGATTATTTTTGTGAATATGTATCATTCATTTTACATTTTTTTTACTCTTTTTTACTCTTCTTTCATAACATGTGAAAATATGAAAATAGCAGCTGAATAAAGATACTCAACTGTGTAAAATAACAGTCCCAGAACAGGATTTTGCCTAGTGGGGCGTTATTAGTCAGTTGATATATGTTGTATTTGTTTTGTGTAATAATAATAAAATACATAATAATAATTAAAAATATGTCATGAGTAGCCTCCATTAGGTAAAATGATAATATAAAAACGTTACCAAGAATTGTATATGGAATCACTATTCCATAGATGAGAAAAGATGTGTACCTGTGCCGTAGTTTTATTTCATTAGATCTATGGATTTTCTGTTAATCATCTACTGTTGATCGTTTTCTAAAAAGATTAAGAGAAAATTTACAGCTGAACAGATACGCGATATGTGATGAGTGTCGCCCCCGTATACTACATACAAGTAGGTACTGCAATGTATAGACTGAAGGCTGTATCATCAGTAAATATGTGGGTGTAAGGTGCAAAAATGGCTCTGTAGACTAGATCAACCTTTGGATTGGAAGTAACGTCATTCTGTACCAGGTACCATAGTACCCACCTGGTCTGGTCACCACAACTATACATTCACACTAACTACATACATACACTATAATATCTGTATGTTTGGAACTACAGGCGCCTACGTTAAAACTGTTTTCTTACTAATGCGGAATAGGTAGGTCATTATTGAATTATGAAATCTGTAGATGACTATTTTTCAAGAAATTTTATCGCTGAATAACAATTCTTCAAAGGAATATAATCAGAGTATTGAAAGTTTAAATCAATTACATAAGGTTCTTGTTAGCGTCTATGACCTTGGGCATACGGGATGTATATAAATGTTGAAATGAGATCGCTAAGAAGAATCTGCAATAGAACGATGTATGACAGGGTAAGAAATGAGAACATAAGGAAAGAATGTAAGATGAAGAAAGATATCATTAATAGAATGAAAGTGAACACACTGAGATGGTTTGGCCACATGGGTAGAATGAATGAGGAACGCCTGACGAAGAAAATATACAATGCGGATAGGAATGGATTGAGAGGCCGGGGCCGCCCAAGAAAGGGATGGCACGACCATGTGAACGATATTCTGAAAGACGGAAATGTTAGAAGCATGTACAATAGACGAACATGTATGAGACGATGCATGAATGTTGACGAGGCGATGAATGTGTGCCAGGATAGAAAGATATGGCGTTCGGTTCTCTCTGCCTACCCCGTAAGGGACATGGCGTGATGGTATGTATGTATGTATGTACACTTATTACGAAAACTCATATTGTATAATTAATGAAACACGAACTAATATTGTAAAATTAATGAAAAAAAATCACATGTTAATTTTTTTCATAGCAAGAATAGTCTTAAAAAAGTATAAAACCAAGGGTTTTATAAAAACTAATTTTACAAAAAAAGCATTTCAAATTTGTCGTTAGAATAAAGATGTGAAATAAACTGTTCTTTATTTCAAATACGTATCTTTTGAGGGTACTGGGGAATAAGATTTTCAAACATTTATTCTTTGGCCCTTGATGTGATCATGATTTAATATTATTACTACAGAACATCCAAAATTTTTGAACACTGGTTTATTGACGGTGTAATAACTTTTTAAGATTCTATATGGCGCATTGCCTTCACTGCAGTTTTATTCTATATGGCGCATTGCCTTCACTGCAGTTTTATTCTATATGGCGCATTGCCTTCACTGCAGTTTTATTCTATATGGCGCATTGCCTTCACTGCAGTTTTATTCTATATGGCGCATTGCCTTCACTGCAGTTTTATTCTATATGGCGCATTGCCTTCACTGCAGTTTTATTCTATATGGCGCATTGCCTTCACTGCAGTTTTATCGCAGTAACATAAATCATCTACTAAAATTATGAAAAAATTATATTTAATTTAAGTTCTACTTTAGTTTTTCGCAAACGCGACTCCCATTCGCCGGTATCGCTCTATGCTGAGCATCGTCAGAATGGTGAACAATAATGATGAAGACCATCTATATATAGATTCACAAAGAGGATAACAATAATAGATAAGGAAGGGGGCAATTTTATCTATCTATTCTATATAATCAAAACTTAAAAGTATAAAATAAATTTTACTTAAAAAGCATTTTGATTTTACTTTTAATACGAATAAGCTGTTACTAAATGTAAAAAAATATATGATTCATGTCCTAGTAGTGACATAAAGATGATAATTGGTGACATGAATGCCAAGGTGGGTAAAGATAACTCACGGCCTACAACAGGTGCTTACAGCCTACATGACATCTCAAACAATAACGGCATAAGATTGGTGGACTTTGCATCCTCCAGAAACATGACCATTGGCAGTACCCTTTTCCCTCATAAACGTATACACAAAATCACATGGAAGTCGCCAGATGGAGTCACCCTGAATCAGATAGACCATATATTGATTGATGGAAGGCATGTCTCAAACTTGCTGGATGTCAGAACTTACAGGGGCGCCAATGTTGATTCGGATCACTATATGGTAGCAACGAAGGTAAGAGCGCGAATATCTATAGCAAAAACGCATAAAACAGAGCGCAAACCTAAGTTCAATACTGAAGCACTCAAAGATCAACAAACTAGGATGAGGTTTGTGGAAGCAGCGGAGCAATCGTTTCAAGACCTAGATAATAGCTTGTCGATCGAAGAGCTTTGGGGTTGCTTCCAGGAGAAAATTAAGAGTGCTGCTTCAGATGTGCTGGGAATGGCCCGAACACAGAGAAGATCCCCTTGGTTTGACGAGGAGTGCGAAAGAGTGACAAAAGAGAAAAACAGAGCCTACCATTGAATGCAGCAAAGAAGCACTAGGGGCACAGAAGAAGAATACAAAGCCAAAAGAAGACAAGAAAAGCAGCTCCATAGATCCAAAAAGAGATTGTACGAAAGAACAAAACTACAAGAACTCGAAATATTGAACACCCAGAGTGAATGCAGAAAGTTTTATAGGGCAATAAACCAGCAAAGGAAAGAATTCAAGCCAAGAACAACAGCATGCAGAAGCAAGGAAGGAGAAATTCTTAATGATAGAGACGATATACTGAAGCGATGGGCACAGCATTTTAATGAGCTGCTCAATGAGGGGGAACACACCACACCGGAGGAGCCAGAATTTATAACAACAGCAAATGCAGATGTCGGAGATGTGCCGGAACCCACTCTGGATGAAACTATCAGAGCAATAAAATGTCTTAAAAATAATAAGTCTCCATGCTGCGATGATATACCATCTGAACTATTAAAATATGGTGGCAGCAGGGCAGCTTCAAGTCTTCATCAAATCATCCATAAAATATGGGAAGCCGAAATAATGCCAAGAGACTGGGATAATGGCCTGATCTGTCCCTTGCATAAGAAAGGGGATGCTCTGAACTGCTCAAACTTCCGAGGTATCACACTGTTGTGCACAGCATACAAAGTACTTGCTGGAATCCTATTCACGAGATTACTCCCATTTGTGGAGGAAATGGTGGGACAATATCAGAGTGGATTCCGACCGGGTAGGTCAACCATTGACCAAATATTCACACTGCGGCAGATACTCGAAAAAACGCTGGAGCATAATGTTGAAACACATCACCTGTTTGTGGACTTCAAGGCTGCATATGACAGTGTCAACAGAATTAAGCTCCACGAGGCAATGATGGAGTTGGCCATCCCCTCTAAACTTGTGCGCCTTGTCGGAATGACCATGTCCAATACATACTGCAGTGTAAAAATACAGTGTAGCACCTCGGAACAGTTCATAACATATAGAGGGCTCCGACAAGGCGATGCATTGGCATGCTTGTTATTTAATATTGTCCTGGAAAGAGCTGTTAGAGACTCAGGCATAGAGACAACAGGAACAATTTTCAGAAAGTCGAGTCAATTACTTGCATATGCAGACGATATCGATATTATATCTAGAACGTTGCCTTGCATGAAGGATAACTTCTTGAGACTTGAGTCTGCAGCCAATAACATGGGTCTAAAGATCAACGCTTCAAAGACAAAATACATGGCAACAAGAAAAGCATCACTGAATAGCATCACCGTAAAAAACAAGTCAATATCAGTGGGAACCCATCAGCTAGAAGCCGTTGAATCATTCACATACCTGGGATCTCTTGTTACAGCGGACAACAACACCAGTGCGGAAATAAGGGCAAGACTTGCCGCGGCAAATAGATGCTATTATGGCCTGCTAAAGTACTTAAGGTCACGACTCATCTCTCGTAAAACAAAAACCCTCATTTACAAAACTCTTCTTAGACCGGTCATGACATATGCATCAGAATGCTGGACATTGACCAAGAAGGACGAAAATGCATTGTTGGTGCTCGAAAGGAAAATACTTCGCAAAATATTTGGTCCTACCTGTGAAGGAGGATCTTGGAGGATCCGGTTTAACCACGAGCTAGAAATAATGTATTGCGAACCGAACGTTGTCCAATACATCAAAATACAACGTCTACGTTGGCTCGGACACGTTTGTAGAATGGAGGATAACCGGGTCCCAAAGAAAGTATTGGACACCTGTCCTGAAGGAAGAAGAAGCAGAGGGAGACCTAGGATGAGATGGCTGGACGACATCGAGGGCAATATAAGAGCGATCGGACAGACAAACTGGAGGAGACTTGCTGTCGACAGGGCGGGATGGAGGCAGTTTCTTGAGGAGGCCAAGGCTCGCACCGGGCTGTAGCGCCATTGCGATGGTGAAATGTAAAAAAATGTCACTCCATTACATTCTCTAGGAAAAAGAGTACAATACAATACACATACACAATCAATAGGGAGGCGATTGATAAGAAATCAGACTGTAGAGACTTAGGTATACAACTGGACAGTAAACTTTTATTTGACAAACACATTGACACAATTACACTGAAAGCTTATAAAATGTTGGGATTCCTGATGAGAGTATGCAAACCATTCACACAAGTGAAAACATTTATCTTACTTTATAACACAATTGTTAGAAGTCAATTGGAGCATGCATCAGTCATCTGGAATCCACAATATAATATTTATATTAACAATATAGAACGAATACAACAAATATTTTTGAAACATATGAAGTACAAATTTGGTAATAACTACAAACATGAATTGCAGACTTTACAGACAAGACGAAGGACCTCAGACTTAATGTACCTTTATGACATAATAAACTTGAATATTGACTGTACAGACCTTCTGAAAATTATTAACTTCAACATACCAAACAGACGAACAAGACACACCTCAACGTTCTTTTTAGACAAAAAAAAACACTAATGCCGCTCAAAATTCGCCATTGTACCGATACCTTACCACGTATAATAATTTGGAAAAGATCAGGTCCGTGTGGACATATTCTGTATGTCCAGGACTCTTTTCAGGAGCCACGTTAGACAGGAATAATATTTTTTTTTTATTACCAGTAGTGAGTACAATGCACCATGAAATCAAAGGTGGGCTGATTAAGTTACAATTACTTATGTTGCTATTCTTATTTATTATATTTGTTTAAAAAAATATTATTGTACGTTGCCCATTTTTTCAAATAAAATATATAAAAAAAAAAAATACAACACATATGATATATGACAAGAAACTCATAGGCCAAACAAATATTTTATGGAGGTATGATTGTATGTCCTCCAGTTTTGGAAGTTTGTTAAAAATGAAAAAGTACACAAGCCACAACATAAATATTTATTTATAACTAGTTGCATGTAATACATGAGATCCAACTGTCGATAGGGAAAGTATGTATAGTTGAAGAATAAGAATCAAACTATAAACCCATAAATCCAAATTATTAAAAATTTTAACACATTTTGGTATGTATGTCAAGATATGACAGTATGGAGGTCAGTCCTGTTTTCCTACCCGGAATATGAAAACAGTATGATGGTTCTGTATGTATGTTTGGAGATTATGTACCTATCAAACTATTAAGTCTTCTTACATATTGTGTATAGGCGACTGACATACAAATTGTATGAAGCAATGTCGTCACTAAATTCAATTTTTATAAAATTTGTTAAAAAAAGTTTGAGATGTGCTAATACAATGTTTATATTTTTATAGAAAATTAAATAATCTAGTTGGGTTGTTTCGGCTTTTTTCGATATTGTTGAAAAATTTGGAAATATAGGCAGTTAAACTCATAAATTTATCATAAAAAAATATTTTTCTTAATAAAAAATGTTTGAGAAACCCTGTTTTTTTTGTATTTGTCTATATTTGTACCAATTTTCAGCATTCTAGCTTTTATGGTTTCTGAGATATATGGAAAAATTAAGTAAAAATTCAAAAGTTAATAACCCCTGACTGAAACAAAAATTCAAAATTCTGAGTATAAAAGTTTTATAGGCCTATAACTGTTTATATATTCTGGGCTCTGTAAATTGAGCGGACAGTTGGAATAAACTCTTAAAATTCTTTGAATTCAGTTTTTATTTATGTAAAAAAGAAAATTACAGTTAGTAAGATAGAAAGTTTTTCAAGGAACACTTAAAAGTATATTTTATTTGTTTACTATTGGCGTGCAAAATATAATGTACATAAGTAATTTATAAAATGAATTGTATTTATATTTCACTAATATCAAGGAAATGAATCCGACGACAAATATATTATCCTGTAAAAGGTACAATGACAGATATAATTTTCCTTAAACAACATCGTAATAAATACATACATATTAAACAAATACATTATATTCATCTGATGTCATTGAATACTGTTTTCTTGGTATGTTTCTAATATAAGCATTTCCAAGATGATGAGATCGACACACATAAGAAATTGTCCAATGGATTAATTCCTCAATTTATTTCCTTAAATCGATTGACATTGTTGTAGTACTTGTTGAGCTTTTCTGTGATATAATAATTTGTAACGATACATTGAGATATTTTTGTTGTTATTATGGATTAGTGATGGGCTGAATTATTTTCGATCGCGATAAATCCGATTTTATCTTCGAACTTCGCAGTTTTTAACGAATAACGCGAAAATAAAACCGATATTTGGGGTTTTGAGACATTTTCGTAAAAAAATAAACACAGCAATTATATATAGAAAAGGTAGGATTAAAAAAGAATATATAACTCAAATTTCTGCAGGTGAAATCTACACAGTCAATGCAATACACAGTCAATATTGGCTATGCGCAAACATTGAATTTTTTTCCTGTCGGGAGTCATGATATTTTTTAACAGATTTGTAATTATCTCAATAGAGGCGAAGTTGGAATATTTACTTTAGGAGAACCGGGAAATCAAGGCACCTACAGGGCTTACGACCTGTCATCGGCTGGTTTACGTGATCACTTTATGCGCTTGCGCAACGTTCACCAATTATGCCTTTTTAATGTGATCATTCAACAATCAACGTTCACCAATTATGCCTTTTTAATGTACACATATGATTATTTAATGTACATCAATTGTGGACAAAAGTAATTGGTCTGTCTTTTTTTCATTTCTCCCTTGAATTTTAAATAAATAAATAAATAGACGAAGTTGGAATATTATAGAAGAATCAAGAACTCAAGGGGCCTACAGGGCTTGCCACCTGTCATGGTTTACGTGATCACTTTATACGCTTGCGCAACGTTCATCCTAGGAATGTTCTGCGTCAAGCACTCGATCCCTCCACGATATCTACATATAAACCGACAGCTTCTTCATATCTTAGTAGCTGTAACATTCATGAATCAAGAAAACTACAGACAAATTACACATAAGACTTACTGACAGATGAACAAAGATATTGAGAATGATAAGGCAAAAGATTGATACTTAAAAATAAACATTTGAATGAAAGTAAAGTACCTTTTGTTGCAGATCTTCTGGTACTAGCATATGAATCTTTACATTAATAGGTAGATATATATGTAATGTAACATGGTACCAATCTAGCCGGGCTACGGATGGTCTAAAGATGGTGCGGTGTGGGATGTTGCAAAGAGAACTTAACAGGTAGACGGCCTGGGTTTTATGAACAGGTTATTACCTGTCTACTATTCTATACTAACTTCACTGTACTCTGGTCATACAATAATTATTAGTTACCTCATAGTCTCTATACCATTAGAACCGGAAGACGGTGCTTGTACACATTTCATTGTTAAATAATATATCCACTCAAAGAGACTCTTTCAGCCGTTCAAAATTGTAACATTAGTGCAACGATTAACCTTTTAAAAAGCAAAGAAACAACATATGATATTAGTCTTCTGATTTTGAACAAATCGGAGTGGATTGAAACGAGAAATAATATAAATATGTTTATTTATTTTATTAAACAATAAAAACACTTAAAAACCAATACCTACAGTTAACAAGAATACAAAACTATCCGAATTTCATGAAACACAAAACAGAATTAAATTTTTCACTAATAAAAAGTCATGTAATTTAAGTTGAGAAATATACTCGTAATGTAAACAAATAATTTAAATATTATTTCCAAAGATTTTTTAAGTAAAAATAAATGAAAACCTAAAAGAAAACTTAACTAAAAACTGAAAGGCAACTAAACTGATTATGTCATTATCCTAACCGTTTGCCATCCTCAATAACTTATATATAGAGACCTGAATTAATCGCGTTATTTATTTGAGAAAGGGGTGTTATTTTTGTAGATATGCGGTGTTATTATTAGCGTTATTTTTTTGAAAATGGGGTGTTATATGCATAGAAAAGCGGTGTTATTATTCGCATTATTTTTGTAGAAGAATGGTGTTATTTTTAAGAAATCTGTGTTAATATTCACTTTATTTTTTTGGAAATGGGTTGGTATGAGCATAGAAAAGCGAAAAGCGGTGCTAATTCGCGCTATTTTTGTAGAAGAGTGGTGTTATTTTTAAGAAATATGTTTATTCTTTAGTAAACCGTTGTTATTTTCTAAAAAGAAATGAAAATTAAGAGATATCAACACATGATTTAGATTTGCAAGGTTTTTTTTCACTATAAATGATAATATACTTAAATATATTTTTTTTTTAATAATTTAAGTTTATCATAAAAAAATATGTCAGAAAAGTGAAAGAGTACATATTTACAGAAGTTCCCTTGAAACTTTGACAGTTTTGCTGATCTGTCAATTTTCCTGAACCTATTCCGCTGGACAACATATCTATAACTTTATCTGTCACAGAGTCGTGAAGCGCTTTTTTTGGTTTATCCGTTAGATTGGCTCTCAGACGCTTTATCCAAAGGTGGTGAAATAGCGCTACCCTTTAGAGTAATGTCACAGAAAGGTAACATAAATGATAATTGATAATGTTATCTGAGTTCCAAATGTTGACATTTTGCACTATAGGTACATAGGTCCACCGCAAGATGGCGATACTGATCCGGTTCTTAATGGAAACCCAAGGTCAACAGGTCCAAGACATTTTAATTTGTCCAGCAATTCCGAATATAGAATGAGATAGTTTGGGTACCCGGCTTTTACCGGAACATTAATTCATATTTTTATACAACTCCAATTTGATAGTCGAATGAAATATATTATTTAAATGCTAGCAAAGATCTCTAAGGCTGGGTTATTTCAACAAAAGTATCGGTAATATTTAGTATAATTAAAATACTCTGATTTCATAAAATTGTTCAAAATAGAGTCGTTTTACGGCATAAGATTTCAATAAAACAGCCAAAAGTTTGAACGATTTCATGAAATCAAAGTATTTCAACTATACTTTTACTTTAATCTTTGTTCGAGAAACACAGCCTAAGAGCTTCGTTTGTGTTTGTGTTTGGCTGTATAATAAATTGGCCTAAAAACATAATCGATTGAAGATTCCAGCTTTGGGAGAAAGGTGAAGACGTATCGTCGGCAATGCATTAACAAGTTTTAACGAAATTTTAAATGGTATTAAAAAATAATTTACAAAGCGCCGTTTAGTGATACAAGATTACTCCAAGGGCGTTATAGGTTATTGTTGGCTCTACTAAACAAGGCAGTTTTGAGCAGTTTACCGAATGTGTCAATGATCTGAGCTCCACATATGTCAAGCGGCAATTAATTCCACTTAAAAGGCCTGTTTACACTGAAATTGCGATCATAGTAAGCCGCCACATTGACTCTATCCAATTATTTTAAAGAGTTGGTACTCTTTGATCCAGATGATCTCAATGTAAGCTGTCTCCCTGGTGGAACATTCTTTTGATACAGTTCTTGAATGTAACCTACATTCAAGAACTGTGTCGGAGCCAAGTCGTTCAGGGCCTTAAACACCATCAGGCATACATTATAGTCTACTCATTGTGGACATTTCAACATAAATATATACATAATCTTTGATTAATTATTCGTGGAGTTTTCTCAAACTCCAACTGACGATAACAATGATCCAAGTGTCCAGTGGGGCGATTCCCGTCAAACAATGGAATCAAAACCCTCATGATTAACCATATCATAGATATAATCAATTATATCCTTGATATGGATAATCATGAGGGTTTTGATTTCACCGCTTTACCAAACTTGCCCCCCAGATGGATCTACGGACGATATAGTACAATAAAGAATAACACTCCAAAAGGTCATGTGTCTAATCGGAGTAGCAGAGAGAATCTAATGCCATTAGTTCCTATTCTATAATCAGGTGTTCGTATACAATCATGAGAAAACTATATGCACTTACATAAATATATTGATCTACGGACGAGAATATTATAATATTCATTCATATTATTTTAAATTTTTCCATAACGCTGGTTTTAATATATTTAAATAAAAACAAACATTTTTTTCTAAAATATTTATTGTTTTCAAACTAGATAATCATTTCAATCGTTTAAGGCTTTATTCATTTTTTATATTTATTTTTCAGTGAGGTCGTGCATATTTTCTCCTTTTCGGACTCATTTTTTGTCCCTTTCTAGTATTATATTCTTAGTCATTTTAATTTGGCAAACAAGCAAGTGTACTAAAGCGGATTTATAGGCACATGCCAATCTCTTCCAACCAATAAATACAATGCAAGCCTTTAAAATTCGATGCAATAGTACGGTCTTTTAACAATAATATAACATTTCATCCTGTATTGAGTTTTATTTATAAATAAATTCCGATTCCGAAGTGACCGTTTCTTCTCCAGGACAAATGACAACATCATTTTCTTAAACGGTCTCCTCAGTTCTGGAGCAAGTTCATTTATTTTGAACTCAATACAAACTAAAAACGTACATTCAAGATTATATATTTATTATATTCATGTTAACTTAGTATTCACGTGAAATAAGGTTTTATGTGCTTCGTTCATGAATACATTTTATTTCAAATATACGATATGTCAAGATGTCGCTAAACACGTATTGCAACATCTGTCACTATTTTTTTTATTTTTAATCAGGGAGAATGGCCATTTTTGTAACAAAGGAATTTTATATTGTTCTTGAAATGGAATTCATATAGCAGATATACCTGCTAATTAGATAATTAGATTTTTCCAGGTTTATTTTTTTAACATGCATAAAAAGCGTAGGTGATTTTTTTATTTATTCGTAAGAAAAATGAAATAAACATTTTACTCCCTCCTCTGAAGAATATTTTAGTAAAGGTTACACACTACACAGTCGTTAGACGTACTTTTTCACATAATTGTCTCAACTTATTGTCTATGAGGCACCGGCTTAGAATAGTGCTTCCACCATTTTCTACAATCGGATGTCCCGTAAGAGCCGGGTAATCGAATATACAAACTCGCCACTTGCACAGGGTGCAAGGAAGTGTTTATTATTATTATTATTTACATCTCATATAGTTCAGCAATAAGGTTCACCATCCATTCATAATGTAGTGCCTTTTAAATTGAGGCGAGATTGGTGTGTGTGTGTATACACGCATGTGTTGTGCTTCCTTTATAATGCACGTTTTTGTGGGAAAATTTCAAAAACCTTTTCCTACAAGGAATCTTATTTATTTATTTATTTATATAATTTATGTACATGTGTACAAAGGCAGGTTTATTGCCATAAGGCAATTTCTTCCAACCAACCCGAGCAACGTGAAGTCTCTTAGTTAAATTGGTACAGTACTAATTAAGTGAGAAATAAATTGATAAAAAATAACATAAAAGAGTAAGAAATGTAAAAAAAAAATTACAAAGAGAAAAAAAAATGAAAAGAGAGTTTAAAAATAAAAGAATAATAAAAATAACACTGATCATAGCAATGAGGAAAAGGAGGTTACGGAAGGATATAGAAGGAATTTAGGAACTATTTGACAAATAAAGTTTTTTTAGTTTACCTTTAAATATTTGAATGGATTGAGATGACGTTACTTCATCACTTAGGCCATTCCATAGTCTAGCTGATTGTACTTGAAAAGAGGAGCTGAAAACTTCTGTATTGTGAATGGGGATAGCTAGTGTAGTGCGTTCAGAAGATCGAAGGGATAGGCCGTGACTTCACAAGAAAACGACGTTATTTTTTAAATATTGTGGTGAATAGGGATCATAAATAGTCTTATAAAGTAATGAATCTTAATTAATTTTCGTTCATATTTTTTTTTTAGTTTTTAATATATAGGTAATATTAATCTTATTTCAGAATCAACTGTAAATAAGTACTTACTTTGTGGACAGTTTTTTTGGCCTTGTTTAATTAGGTACTCATTGTTTTATGTTAATATTAGTTAATAATGCTGTTATTATCCCAAATAAATCAAATGAATAAATAAATATCCACATTGTCATTAGTTTTTCAAAAATATTTCAAATGCAAAATACTCATTTTCAAAATGCATTAAATATACAAAATGGTTTCTCAGGTCAAACATTGAATGAATAAAAATAATACACCCTTCTATTAAAACGATTACCTATTATTTTTTTGTTATTTACCCAATTTTGTTATTAATTTATTTATTGTAGTTATCTGTGCGGGGCTAATGTTGCCAGCTAAAAATTACTAACGTAAATTTAATCTTGTAGCGTCTAGAAAAAAAATGATAAAATTGAGATAGTAAGAAAAATGATGAAAAATGCATGGAAATGGGTAAAAAAACAGATTTAAAATGCAAAGTACCATTTTGTATTTCCATTTATCTAAAATAAATCACATCTCTGGTTGCCTGTCAGGTGACAGACAACTGTCACTTCCTTTCATTGAGTTTTTCCATTCGTTATTTTATTTATATTATAACATACCTATGGTATATCAAACGAGTGGGTTGTGGCCAACGCTAAACTCCTCACTAACAAGTCATTCTATAAAGTATTCAAATTTTGAATATAAAATTTTCAGCATTTTCATGAAATGAGTTTGTTAAATTATTTTTTATTTAAATATTTTATTATGAAAACTTGATAACTTTTAATGCCATTTTATGAAAGTGATGTGCCTTTTTACGAATATGAAAATAATAAATTCATATTATAATTTTCCTGAGTTTGGGGTCACTTTGAAATATTTGACAGTTAAAAAAAATGAGAAGCACTATTCATATATCTAATGGGATCTAATGGGATCTAATCGAGTATTAGATATACATATTTGCAAAATTTGAATAGAATCGAATGAGTACTTTAGTCTATAATCGATAAAGTAAAATGAACACGCCGTACATAGCACATAGCACACACACACACTTTCAGAATACAATCTCAGCATGATACTAGTGGATAATCTGCAAAAAAATAAAATAGCCTTAAAAATTGCGAAATCATAACTCCCCAATATATCCCCTTGGGTTAGTGAGGAGTAAAAACACAATCACAAGATAGAAAAAGATACATGAAAAAAAATATTGCCCTTCACCAAAGTGCAAGCATATGATGTGTGTAAGGAAGACATTTTAAAAAAAAAAAATTATGTCTACAGAATTATTAACTATACAAAATGAATTTACAAATTAGTTGATATTAAATAATTCTATTTTATTTTTTATTTTCAATTTATTGAATCCAGTTGCCAATCTCAAATCTATTTCGTGTTTGTTTGAACCACACCACCCCATTGTACGTGTAGTAGTGCTGTGCAAAAATTGTTTATTTTATATTCATCGCTAAATTTGACAAGTATCTATTTCAAGTATCTACAAATATCTGATACTTAAAATTTTCAATAGAGTTAAAGTGACGCATGTTGCATAAAAACATTTCTACAGTATTTATCTTGTTGCCACTTGTGTATCGAGCAGGTTACCTTATTGCTCATGTTCATAAGTAGGTAGGTATATAAAATAATAATGTATTGTAGGTAAGTATGAAACTATACCATATACAGCAGATAGGTATATAGGTAAATATGTATGTATGTATGTATGTCTGTCTGTTCATAATACGACCTTGCAAGAGTGTCAGTGAAGGTAGTCTATAATGTTGAAACACCAACAACTGGTGCATTTACTACATAATGTTACTACAACTATACACATAAGTAATACTATTATCTTGTAGTCATTGCTTTTGTAAAGTTGATATCAAAACATATGGTTGACTTAAATTAATTATATCAAGACAAAAATACCTGTTTGCATTCTCAAATCTTATCTACATATTATTATTAATACCTACGTGAAGCGAAAACTTCGACCATTTTTTAAGCAAAAAATGTGTTACAAATTCATTAAAATTAATTAGAAAAATATTTCATATCAAACCATTGCTTTTATAATTTCATACTGTCAATGTCAAACGCAGTTGTTTTATATAAATCAAGTACAGAACATGTTAAAGAAAAAAATATAAACTAACTTACTGTTAAACAATATGAATGGTAGATACTTAAACAATTACATTTTGCAATATGTGAAAAGAAACTTTGTACCCCTTGATGTATTGGTGAGTAATGAATTCATAATATTTAAGGTAATTATTTTTATTGCATATAATCGATATGACTAGGATCAAGCCGAGATTTTATTCTGAAATAAGTTTCATCACAGTGTATGTATCTGTGTGTATGTGTGTATGATGGGTTTTATGTAGGTACTATATTATGGTGTTTTTATTCTACTTTATCGATTATAGACTAAAGTATTCATTCGATTATTTTTAAATTTTACATATTTGTATATTTAATACTCGTCTAGACTCCATTATATTTTGAACGATATCTGATCAGTGCTTCTTAATTTTTGTAACTGTCAAATATTTCAATGTGACCCCAAGCTCAAAATTTGTTTAATTTTTTTTTAACACGACTTCTCGTACAAATATTAATTTAACACGCACCCAATAACAAGTTGTCACATTTTGGAGACATACGATATTAATTGTCTCACAGATCCAGACACAATATTTAAGATTTTTATTATCTTTGAAAATTTGCAAAATAGACACTTTTTTATAAATATTATCTACTTTGGGTACTTTGAACATGTCAAATAGTGTTGTAGTGGGGAAAGTGCGTGTTTTCTTAAGTATAACCTTTATGATTAATTTTTGTACAACTCTAACTTGGTTTAAAATATTGTCATATGCTCCTCCCCAACCAACGATTCCATAAATAAGCAAAGAATGGACCGTCGCATAATAGATGTTTTTTTAGGTAAAAAAACATATATTATTAAATATAATCTTTTTATATAAAAAGATTATATTTGTTTATATGTATAGTAATTTTAATATTTTATTTTTTTAATTTTTATTTTATATTGTATGTATATATTTAGGTAGACATAAAAAAATAATATTATTCTAATATATTTTATACCCACACACAGGCATTGCCTTTGTGGGAATATTGGTAATTTGAATTCAACTTTGTAATATTTTCTTTAAATCTTTAAAAATTTTTTGTAGTTTTTTTCTTTTCTTTAATTATGTAACATGTGCCAAAATTAAAATAAATGAAAACAAAAAAAATTTGAGCGTGAAATAAATATATAAACGCGTTTCGGAATTGCATACCTTCATCATCAACAGGTGCATTAAAAGTAATATTTACTTTAAACACAAATTCATAATTTTACAATTTATCGAATTATAATATTATCAATGTGATGCAGAATAATAATCGGTCTCAACAAAACTTTGACAGGTGTCGACAAAACAAAATGTCGTCATTTTTGAATGTTTAAAAATGATTGTCCTTCGACGTTATTATTGGACAGGTTTAAATGTTATTTATACACCTGTATTTAAATTTTCAATAAATTACCATCAAATTATGTACATATTATATTCCTATAGAAACACATAAATATGATGACACTATCTTTTGATAGACTTTTTCTTTGTATAGTTATGTATGGTTCATAAGTTTTTAATCATTATTTACTTAATACAAATAAAAATAATACAAAAATCTTATTTATTTTTCCCTTTTACTAAAATTATTTCGCTACGTTTTTTTCTGAACGATTGTTATCTCCTTCGTGTCGGTTGTGACAAACGATATACTCCTCACTACCGAATCTACCCACAAAGTATTCAAATGTTGTATGAAAATTTTCAGCATTTTCTGGAAATGAGTTTAAATTATTTTTGATTTAAATTTTTTTTATGAAATATTTTTTTTATGAAAGTGATGTGCCTTTTTAGCAATTAATAAAAAAAACAAAAAATAAAAATATCAAATTTTAAGTTTCCTGTGCTTAGGCTCACAAGAAATATTTGACAGTTAAAAAAATCGAGAAGCACTGATCAGATATACAATAAAAAATTAAGGGATCTAAGCGAGTATTTATATACAAATTTGAAAAGAATCGAATGAGTACTTTAGTCAATAATCGATAAAGTAGAGTAAACACGAGTACATAGTATATAATAGGCCCAATTCAGATTCGACTAAAAATTTTATACGGAATTTTAGTATATGAGAAATGTCAAAAAGTTGACCAAATTTATACGGGATTAAATTGGTATTCAGATTCTCTAATTTTATCTCATGACGTCACACCGCGCGGATAAAATCCTTTTATCCACGGTTTCCCGTTGATTTCGACGTTTTCGTATTCCGACTCGCATCTTAGACGTTCGATCTTTTAAAATATGACTTAAATTTATGCGGGTCGTTTGACATCCGTCTACAATTTTGTACGCTAGATAAGGGCTCCATTATTTGTTTGTCTTTACTTTATTCAATTATTATTATTAATTATTTGGTGACATTGTTTAAAGTGGAGTAGTTTTTTTACTCACGTCTAAAGAAAAATAAACGTGATAACTTTTTAACTGTACAAATTTATGACAAACAATAATCATCACGTATTTATAGGTACAGGTTACTTGACTTTCGTTGATATTTTTCGAGACCACACAAATAATGGAATTTTATTATCTTTGCCTAGATAATGGATAAAGAAGGTAAAGTTGTAAATTTTATTGGTTTTTGTAGCTTTTAACTAATGATGTGACACGAATTTTATTAAAAGTAATTGTTAGAGATTCCACTTGTCAAATAACGTACTTACAAATTATATATCTATCATAATAATGAAAATCTACCAAGAATGGTCATTCTTCATCAATTTTAATATGAAGTATTCTTACAAGTAGCTAAATTTATATTCAATGTTCTACTAAAGTTTGGGGTTTCAGTCAAAATCTCACATACAAGTTGTCTGTCATTTGAGGTTAGGTTATTATATAAACCATTATGTTCATTTTAAAACTTAGGTAACTCTGGATTAAATAATTATTACCATGGGTAATAACGCCCCAGATGAACCGACAGGATACTAAAAACAGGAATTCTTAGTTAGAATAATAATTTGTATACTATAAATAAATAAATTTTGTTCATTGCAGATGAAGACATTATTGAAATAGATATTGGCAATAGCGACAGACTTACTTATGATGATACTTACATTTTTTTCCACGTTGCAAGGACTAGAAGTAATTTAATAAGAAGACACATCACTTTAAAAAAAATCATATATATATTTACTTATATTAAATTTGTCACATTTTCTATGTATGTATAAAATGAATAATCGTAATATAAATACATGTGTATTAAATTTGTTGTATCTAATTTGTAGAACCTTTTAAGCAGTAGACAGAATGACAAGGAAAAATAAAACAAGTACTTATGTAAATTGTTATAAAAATAATATATATTTTTTTTCATTAATTCTGTATATTATAAAAAAGAATTACAATAATATTTTCCGCCAAACTGCATAATAGTTTTTTGGCAAGGCAGATTCTCTTTTTCACATAACTAATGTATCTAATTAAAACATTTTATTTTACAGATCCATAGGTAGGTATGATAAAATCTGAATAGGTAGCTATTTACATTCAAATAATAATTATATGCAAAAAGGTTATTATACTATATCAAAACACCAAAAAAAATTCAATAATTATTGAAAAAAATAATTCAGTCCCTTGATAGAGAAACATCATTAAACTCTGGATTGTTAGAAATCGCCAAATCTGAATTTCTCTGATATTCTGGATCCACAATCTTTCAACTCTGGTGTCACTAGAATTCCCTGTAAAACAAATAATAACATTGTATTACATGAATTATTAAATGGTCTTAATCATTTTCATAAAAGAAGCCGTCAGTCTAACATAATAAACACGAGTTTGAGTAATGACTGCCATATGAGTAGAAAATGAAAACTAATTTGAATTCAAATGAAAGATACAGTTTGGAATGTTACTTGTTATTACCCTGATGTACCTATGTAATAACAAGTGATGCGTCATAAATACGGCTCACTTTTCTTCCAGTTATAACTAGATATGCTCGACATATTTAACCTATAAAATTTCAAGGCAAAACTTTATATTGACATATCTAACTTACCTTCATAAATTTACTATCTTTCCATTTCTCATTACACTATTCCTTGATACTAAGTCAATCATCAACTCCATCTGCTTCTTTGTACTCTTAATTTTGGATTTATCCTTAGGTATCCATAGCAAATAGCGCCGTACAAATTAGAAATGTTTCGGTTTTGGAGGTAAACTTTAAAACTTTGTTTTAACCATAGAATACACTAACTAGTTTTGACAATAAAATCTCTTTTCTATGGTTTTGACGTTTTTAGGCTGTTGAATATTGCTAGAGAAATAAATTTTCGAATGTCTTGAATATATTATTTTTTGTGTCGCGGCAACACCGAAAATGTTTTTATTCACGGTGACTAAAATTTTTCGGGCGAATTCATTTTAGTCGGCCATTGTTTAAGACGAAATCAGAATACGAGTTTACGACGCTTGCGACTAAAATTTTATTCGGGACGTATAAAAACTAATTTTAGTCGGCAAATCTGAATCGGACATAGTAGGTACACAGCACACTCACAGAAATATCGTGATGAAACTATTAGAATATAATCTGCAATAATAAAAAAGCATGATAATCTGCAATAATAAAAATTGCGATTTCATAACTCCCCACTATATCCCCTTGGGGTAGAGAGGAGTAATAACTTGTTTTTTTCAAGCGTTGTTCATTCATTTTTCCCAAACGTGGCCAAACCATCTGTTATCTTTCATTCTATTAATTATATATTTTTGCATCTTACATTCTTTTCTTGTGTTCACGTTTATATGTCACACATCGTTGTCATTTCAACTGCATTTATTTTGCTTCTGTGCGCCTTCTGCCAAGTCCAGGTTTCATTGCATACGTCAAGGTTGGCACCACGATAGCTTTATGAATGGCAACATTGGCTTCCTTTGACTTTTTTTTTGTTTTAATTATTATACATATACGTTAGTGTTAAGTATTCATTGTTAATTTTTTAGTTTGACTAAGAATTGCTCTCCTCAGCGAAACTTTGTTTCTTGGGAGCATGTAAAATAATAAAAAAATATGTTGCGATCATTCATAACTGGTCTAATAACTCTTTTTTCTGCCATATCTCTTCTTTCGATATCCTAATCAGGTCGTCCATTCCTTTCAAACATGCTTCCCAGACAGATATATTCGCTTACACTCTTTTAAAATACCATAACATTTGATTTGATGGCAATCATCTTCAGTCCATTCTTGATGCATCCTTCATATGCCATACTTACTTATAAATTTTGTTTTGTTAAGCAATGTTTGTACCTACAATGTAAGTACATAGGTATGTATGTATATCAAATCTCTTCTTATTTATTTTTTTATCAATATTTTACACGATTATCATTAATTAAAAATAATTACATAAGTGGGAAGTACAAAATATACATATAAGTACAAAAATAAGTAACAATAGCATGAAACGTTTCCATAGTAGTGATAAATCGAAAATATTAACTGTCCTTCGCTTGCTCACAAAATGCAATATGGGTAATACATATATTGCATTTTGTATTTTTTACTAGACAAGATATTGGATTTTTCTTGATTAATGTCGGTGATCAAACCAAAAACGAATGGTAATCAAATGATATAACACATTTCACTCGTGTGAAATTGGGGGTTATTCAATATATTATATCGAAATACATATTAGATGCAGTGTCACCACACCTACATGACAATTTGACTATCGAAAAAAAATATCTCGTCATTATATACCGATCGTGTATCAAACTATAATTGAGATATGTGTGGGTTTATGCCGCTAAGCAGTTTATCCGCTGTTTTTGATAATATTGTGTTCATAAAATGTAATTTAGATTATATTTGTATCTGTTTGATAATTCGATACATGTTGCAATAAAGCGTGTCGTAATCGAATATAATACAGAATATAATTTATGAATATTACTGTTGACTTTTGCTAAAACAGGAGTTAACAACTGTTCGTTTTCTTCATTTAGTAGATCAGTTGGTCTGTAATTCAATGACTATGCATCCTGAGATAACGAAGTCCAACTATCCTTCCATCTCTTTGACGGTCGGTGGTGGTAGACGGCGACCAAAAAGGATTTAATTTGCTCCTATATACGCAAATCTATCACTGTCCATTCTGCCTACGTGGTGCCTCCAATGTCTTCTTCTGGATCTGCACCATCGAACGATGTCCTCTATTCCACATGTTTTTCTTATTTCAACATTGCGAACACGATCTCGGAGAGTTTTTCCAGTGATTGATCTATTGACAATAGATTTTTTTTCTCATTATATCTATATATTGAAAACTAATTAATATTCATGTATCTGGTAGAAGTACCAGAGCACAGAGTGTTTTTTATTGCGACAATTATCTAACAAACGCACTGCAAAATTCGGTGCACGTTCGCATGCAACGTCTAAGTAGGAGTATTCCTCAAGTACTTTTAAAAAAATTAGCTTTTTTTCCACTAATTTATAAGTATTCTCTAGGTGATCTATTAAATAAGTGGAAAAATGTTTAAAACTTGGTTATTTTTAAGTAATTTTATATAATTGATAGTGAAATTCCATCAAGAATTAGCAGTCAAAAAATTAGAATAGAATATTAAAATTAAGTAAATATAGGAAGTTTTAAGGTAGCCATTAATGAACTATTCTCTAAGTTTGTTTTGTATTCGTTTTGATAATCAACTCTAATGAAAAATGGTTTAGAAGATGGTTGTCGTCACCTACCTTTAAAGTATTTAACTTCCTGTCACGACCAATGTACGTGAGATGATGACGAGTCATGCCTGAGATTTCTTTACAAGAAGCAACGCTGTCATATCTTGTCAAATTCCATGCCAATATCTTGTACTTACATCATATTTATGGACCTGCCTGCTGCCTGCTAACAAACAAAGAATAATATGATGCCACGGTGATAAAAGATTTCATATATTTTAACCCATAATCCACAGTTATTAACACCATTTGGAGCGATAAAGGTCATTTATGTATTTATTCATACGCAATACACCATACACTCAATTCATCATAACTAGCAACCTGAAATATCCTCGATATTTTATTTGGAAAGGGGGTGTTATTATTCGTGTTAGTTCATATGGAAAGGGGGTATTATTATTGTAGAAAAGTGGTGTTATTATTCGTGTTAGTTCATATGGAAAGGGGGTATTGTTATTGTAGAAAAGTGGTGTTATTATTCGTGTTAGTTCATATGGAAAGGGGGTATTGTTATTGTAGAAAAGTGGTGTTATTATTCGTGTTAGTTCATATGGAAAGGGGGTATTATTATTGTAGAAAAGTGGTGTTATTATTCGTGTTAGTTCATATGGAAAGGGGGTATTGTTATTGTAGAAAAGTGGTGTTATTATTCGTGTTAGTTCATATGGAAAGGGGGTATTGTTATTGTAGAAAAGTGGTGTTATTATTCGTGTTAGTTCATATGGAAAGGGGGTATTGTTATTGTAGAAAAGTGGTGTTATTATTCGTGTTAGTTCATATGGAAAGGGGGGTGATATTATTGTAGAAAAGTGGTGTTATTATTCGCGTTATTTTATATGGAAAGGGGGCATTATTATTGTAGAAAAGTGGTATTATTATTCGCGTTATTTTATATGGAAAGGGGGTATTATTATTGTAGAAAAGTGGTGTTATTATTCGCGTTATTTTATATGGAAAGGGGGTATTATTATTGTAGATAAGTGGTGTTATTATTCGCGTTATTTTATATGGAAATGGGGTATTATTATTGTAGAAAAGTGGTGTTATTATTCGCGTTATTTCATATGGAAAGGGGGTATTATTATTGTAGAAAAGTGGTGTTATTATTCGCGTTATTTTATATGGAAAGGGGGTATTATTATTGTAGAAAAGTGGTTATTATTCGCGTTATTTTATATGGAAAGGGGGTATTATTATTGTAGAAAAGTGGTGTTATTATTCACGTTATTTTATATGGAAAGGGGGTATTATTATTGTAAAAAAGCGGACTAAATAAATAAAATATATATTTATTTAGTCACTAAATTGATAGATGATAATTCTTCATGTTATCATCTATCAATTTATCTATATTTCATTATTTGCTGTGTAGATTTCACCCGCAGAAATATGAGTTACCATAATAATTGTTTAATTCTACCTTTTTTGGGGATAATTGCTGTGTATTAATGACGAAAATGTCATAAAAAAGCCAAATTTCGGTGTTATTTTTCTGTAACCAAAAATTCGCGTAGTTCTCTAAAAAGTGCGGAATACGCGAAAAAAATCGGGTTTAAGGGGGGGACTGCTGCCAACGTACCTATTTTTCAACTTGATATATCATCATTATTTCTTGTCAAATCGTTTTGAAAAAAATAATTTAGATAGTTTGGGTTTTAATAAAGAAATGTATATCTTTACTTTTTGATAATGTTCTGTATAAATTCTTGTAGAAAAATAATAGCATCCCCATAGTTCAACATATTTTTCTTTAAATTAAAGAAGACACAAATATCTAGAAAAATATGATGTGACGTTGCATTAATGCTTCAGGTTTAGTAAATAAACCTAAAAAACACTTCTTTTCCATTCAGCGCCATTGCGAAATATAAGTTTTTTGGTTTATTAACTTAACCTGATGCATTAATGCAACGTTACATCGTATTTTTCCAGATATTTTGATCTTCTTTAATTTATAAAAAAAAATATGCTCTATACCTTATAGTTTTTTAGAAATTTAAGATAAATGTCTAAAATCGGGGTATGCTTATTATTTTCCTACAAGAATATATACAGAACATAATTAAAAAGTTAAGGTATAATTTCATCCAAATTAACTAGGTTATTTATTTCAAAATGATTCGTTTTGTAGTAATGATTCAAATTCAAATTGAAAAAATAGGCACGTTGGCAGCAGTCACCCTTCCTTCATTCTCTACATGATAACTTTTCAAACATTCTCTACATGATAATTGTTATCTAAAAATATAGGATGAAAGTCATGACTATTAGTGCAATATATTCCACATCATTAGTACTGAGTTCTATTCCATGATCACAATCTTAGGATTAGTTTGCACCGCACACTACATCTCTCCACATAATATATCTCTGTTGTCCGCCAGCCTCTATATAAGTTATTGGTAGCTGCTACAGCGCACATCACTGATCACCTGGTCTCTAGGGCGATCTATATAGTTTCTGTCTTCCGTCATTCCTTCGACGATAGTAACAAGCAGACCCTGATGCTTGACGCAGATTACATACATAGGACATAAAATGATAGGTACCCATTGCGAAATTATTTTGTTTTATTTCTTATATAGTTTCTCTCGTAACAAACAGGTGCAATGTCAAATAATATTAATATACCACTAACCCTACAACAAGTTGCCAGATTCTGGAGAATTATGATATTTATCATCTCACAGCTCCTGATTGAAAACACAATTAAAAACTATGTCTCTACCGGGAATAACTTGCTTAAAACAATATATTTTTCACTATTTCAATCCGTCTTACAATATGGAATTATATGTTGGGGGGAGCTTTTAAAACCACTTTAGTGCCTGTAGATGTTTAAAAAGAATCATTTTTAAAATTATATTAATAAAGAGATTTGATTATCCAACTATTAATGTATTTCTAGAATTTAATGTTTCAACTTTACTGTTGAAAATATCTACGAAAAAATCTCATTGTTCCAAATTCATAAAGATATTCTTACAAAAATTCAAACCAATTGTCATTTTCTATAAGCAGCAGAATAAATTCACAAGGATGTATTACCATTCCTCTTTTACGTACAACTGCCTCACAACATTTCTATAAGTATAAAGGTACTAAGTGGTTTAATGAACTCCCTTTGAGTCTTAGACTCTAAAAAAATATAATATATTTAAGAATATAATCAAAAAATTGTACTGATTTTTTTTTGTTTATTTCATTCTTGTTTTTGTGCAGCTTCTATTTTTGTTAGTAGATGTGCAATGTTTTGGCGAATGTAAAAATACAAAATAGATACTCCCCTCTTTTAACACGAGATTTTATCTCAATTAAAGAGGGTTATTATAAATCATATAATGGAATTTGTAAACCTTTTTAAATTGTGATTTATATGTAAACTTTGTATTGATTTGTAATAAATAAAAAAAAATTGAACCCGGGACTTTTCGATCAGGATTCAGATAATATCAAACCGAATGAGCCACGAAGGCTTACTAATATAGTTATTTTATGCACAGTAAATTTAACAATCTTTTATAAATAGCAATGAAATGCACATTATTTCGAATATTTTTATAATTACATATACACATACATTGGATTTTTTTTTCCTGTCGGGAGTCAATGATTTTTTATGAAAAATTATGAGTTTCTGGTTCTCCTTTAATATTCCAACTTCGTCTCTATTGAGATGTTAAATTTATCATAAAGCAAATTATTTTTTTATGAATTTACATAATACCTGAATCTTTACAAGTTGTTGCATGATGTAGCAATGAATACATTTTGCTCAACAAAAATTAGGCGCCCAGTCATAGACGCCTACCTTGTTATACATAACATCAGGTACGGCACACGGTAACAAAATCAGCTCTAATATATATTCACAATATGACTGAGTTTACTGCTATTCCTGGAAACCTCATCACACCACATGCCGTCACCGGAGAATTAAGAGAACTCTTGAATACAAATGACCATAAACAGAAGTCACCATAAGCCAGAGTTGTTTTGATACTGAGGGTGATTTACCAAAGATTTCATAGAAAATGTGATGCAAATCTGGTTTTTGTGTTATATAACGAGTGGGTTGTGGCCAACGCTCCTCCTCAATACTTCACTTCAAAGTATTCAATTTTTATATAAAAAAAATTCTAGCAATTTCATGAAATGAGTTTATTAAATAGTTATTGATTTAAACATTTTCTTGTGAAAAATTGATAATTCTTCGATGCCATTTTATCAAAGTGATGTGCCTTTTTAGCAATTTGAAAATAAAAATATCAAATCTTAAGTCTGGGATCACTTTGAAATATTTGACAGTTATGATATGTCACACAAAAATGATAAGCACTGATCAGATATCCTTCAAAATTTAATGGGTTTTAATCGAGTATTAGATATACGAATTTGCAAAATATGAAAATGATCAAATAGGTACTTTAGTCTATAATCGATAAGGTAAAATGTACACGCCGTACATAGCTCATACACATTTTGATGAAACTTTCAGAATACAATCTCAGCATGATACTAGTTGTATATATAATAATCTGCAATAGAAAAAATAATACAAAAGAGAGATTTTGCAAGCAACAAAGAAATGGTTCAACAAATAATGTAGTTAGATATTAATACGCTGAAAACACTAGTTCGTTGGAAGAAATTGCCATTAAGCAATAAACTCGCCACATGCGCAGGATACAAGGAAGTGTTTATCATTCATTCGCTGATGATAATAATAATAATAACAGTGAATCTCTAAATTTTCAATAACACGGAAGTTCACGATTACTTTATTTGTAAAAATGTAAATTACATACATAAACACCATCACGGCATATCTCACAATGTGGGTTAACCAGCGACAGGTGTGTGGGTGGTTCAGTACCTTATAAAAGGCAACGTACTGAATGGGTGGTGAATCTCGTCGGTGAACTTTGTGAGATTTTAATTTGCCTGTTGTATTTTCCATTACCCGGCTGTTAAATAAATGATAATAGACAAGATTGGAAGCACTATTTTAAGCGGTGCCCTCACAGCTGAAATTCTAATTTTTTTTTAATGAAGAGTTAGGAAGCGCTTCTGATAGACGCAGTCAATTTCTTCTGAGGCCCAAATTTTATCCTCAAAATTAATTTCAACGTTAAATAAGTTTCTTTTTGTATGTTATCATAAGGGTTCACCAAGACTAAATATGTATATTCAACGAAAAGATGTTTACGGCAGGTATTGCCAGTTTGTTTATAAAAATGCATTTGAATTTTTTTATATCTTAAAACGTTGCCCGTGCAATAAAATTTATAATAAATGGAAAGTGCAAGTTCAAAATCCTTTTTTGAAAAGCAGTATGGCGTCACCAATCCTTGGTTTGTCCTTAGACTCGGTAAACAAACAACAAATTCTTTATGTTGTGTCGGAGTCCGTTGGCATCTGGGTTGGGTCCAGGATTTGAGGTCATCCAGGGACAAAACACAAACATTCAATTTAAGTTTATGTATGTAAAGTTTATGCGACCAGCTTTATACACCTTATCGGGCCGTGACTTTAAATATCATCACATTATGGTTATAACAAGGCAATGTTGCTACTGAAATTGGGTGTAACTTTGTTACAGACAATATTATTAATATAATCATAACCATTAGTGTTTTTTTTCTTTCATCATCATCTTCATAGGAGGCTCCACAGTCCAGGATAGGCATTGGACTCCACAATATAATAATAATAATAAAAATAATAATAACTTTATATTAATCGATATATTAATCGTATATTAATTAATATATTAATCGTCTCCATAACATCCTGTCTGTGGCCATCTCTCTTCGATTCGGCGCGTACATTTTTCTATCAAAATTTTTACTCTCTGTCACCATTTTTCTATCATCATTTTTCTTGTCACCATTTTCTCATCAAATAATTTTTCATGTCACTATTTTTCCTAACGGTCGCCATTTTTCCATCACCATTTTTGCTATCACCATTTTCTCGTGAAATACTTTTTTCTATCACCATTTTTCTTTTCACCATTTTCTCACGAAATATTGTTTTCTTTCACCATTTTCTTATCACCGTTTTTCCATTCTGTTTCAATTTTTATATCATCATTTTCGTTGTCACCATTTTCTCATGAACTATTTTTTCCGACACAATTTTTCCTACCTGTCACCACTTTTCCATCATCATTTTCTCACGAAGCACTGTTTTCTGTCACCATTTTTCTTATCACAATTTTTTCACGAAATATTGTTTTCCGTCATCATTTTCCTATCTGATGACATTTTTCTAATATAATTTTTCTTGCTCTGATTTTCTCATGAAATATTCTTTTAACTGTCAATATTTTTCCATCACCATTTTTGCTATCGCCATTTTCTCGCTATATATTGTTTTCTACCACCATTTTCTAGCGAAATATTTTTCCTGTAACATTTTTATTTTGATTATAAATATTTTCCTTGTGTATGTAAGATTTTTTAGTTTGAAATGATTATTATAGGTAACCATTTTAACCGAAATATTTATGTTTTTATCTGTTACGTATATTTGTTTTACCAAATACGAACTAAGACATACTTATTGAATCGATATTGGGATAAATAGACGAACAGTTAATAAATTTAGATTTTTTAAATTTATTTGGTTGCAGCGCGAATAGTAATATTTTCTTTTGTTAAAAAATAAATTTTATTGCAAAGTATATCTATAGCACGCAAAGTTTCGCCGCGAAACACAGCCTAAATGTTTTTGAGTACCGTTCGCAAGATTGATGAGTAGAATATTAAGTAGTGTGATGTATCTGATGGTGAGTTTATACACCTTTACCATATATCACATGGTTGTCTCCTTGCACCAGTGTCATTGTGGATAACATCGCAATGTTTTTTTTCGAATGAAAATAAATTCACATTAAAAATATCTCGACTTGAGGAAAAGATTCTAAGCAATATTATAATCAAATGAACAAAATTTAAATTTTGACTAAATATACAATCATTTTTTTACTACCACTTTGTATCAATTTGAATGGAGGGTGAATTTATTTTTTATTTATTATTTTTATACAATTTCATATTAATATTTTTTTTAAACAAATACTATATACGTTGTTTCTCTCTCGACAGAGTTACGAACTCCTGTTCAGCTAGGTAACAAAATAAAATCGACCTTCGTGGTTCAGTTGGTTAGGTATCTGACTGCTGATCCAAATGTCCCGTGTTCGATTCCCGGTGGAGACACAGTTTTTAAATGTGTTTTCAGTCTGTGAGACGATTAATATCGTAAGTCTCCAGAATGTGGCAACTTGTTATTGGGTGCGTATTAAATAAATATTTGACATAGTACCTGAAAGTTGCCCGGGAAGTAATATTAAATAAATAAATAAATAAAATAAAACACAAGTTAAATAATATAATGCATTGATGCCTGTCTTTGGAGCATTGGAGATTCTATGTGTCTTTATTATGTTTTTTATTTGTATGTGTAGGTATATGCTAGTTTTCTGTTGATGTCTTCATAAATAAATAGAAAAAGGGTTAATAGAATCATATGGGTTAATATAATCATATAATTTAATTTATTTTAATGCTTATTTATGAGTATTCTGATATTGTCGATTTTATTATCAGTAGGTATTTTATACTTTTTGAGAAACCGGAAAAACAGTGTACTGACATTCAAACTAATTTTATACATTAACTTGAATTGAAAAAATATTTAAAAAAATTACTATGCATTAAAGCTGGTGTATTTTTATCGATTTCTATTTTACGTGAAGAAATATTTGAAAAGGATGTCCTCTTTTTTTATTTATTTTTTTTTATTTAGATACCTACTTCTTACACCCTGTGCAAATAACAAGTTTATTTCTGAATCACAATTTTTTCCAAATAACCAGCGTTTTTTTGTCTAGAGTAGCAAGATTTGGTGTGAAAGTATTTTAAATAAATTTCATCTATCTTAGTACTCAACTATGTATGTATGTATGTGAACCTTTGATTTTATCACATTTACATAATAATATGTTAACAAAATGTTTCGTCTTAATATCAATCAAATAAGCTGGGGATTTATAAAGTACAATTTATTTGTCTAAGTATTAATGTGACGATAAAAAATCACTAATTTTAAAACCTGTTTCGTTGGTTATTGCCAACGAGGAAAATACCGAATATCTCATTAGTGGTTACCTACCTACTGTATAATGTTGCCAGTTAATTATTTCATTTTGTTTTCGAATGTTTTTATTTAATTATATCTCAGCAGAGACTATTTATAAATACATTTTAGAGTTGAAGGAATGTTTTTCTACCATATTCTTTTTTATAATTGCAATATAACTCTTCATTGTAACGTGTACCCACAGTGTACCTATATTCCAACAAGAAAGTGAAGGGTTTATTTTTTTCTTATTTATCGTTTTCCATTTATCAATTATATATTTGGGGATTAAGGCTTTATTAACAAACGATAATGTTGTTATAAATATGACGAAGAAAACACTAGGAATATTTAAACAAAAACAGTATGTACATAAGTGTGTGTAGCCATGATCCAATTTGTCTGGTTCCCCTTTCTAAGGATCACGAAGGTCAGATGGCAGTCGCTTCAATGTAATAACCAGACTCGCCAATTTCAGGATCATGGTCAAAGCGTACCCCGATAGAAACGGGACAAAAGCACTGTTGGATACAGAGAGAAGGGAATATTGCACCTACCTGGTGGCGAATTTCTTCCTTCTTCTGGAGTCTTCACGGAAGGCACTCACTGTTCTCTGGTATCACAACACATTCTATATTGGTGAAAGACCACTGCTAAATACGGTTTGGGTATTTGAAGAGGGCGCACGGCGCGTAATTTAGTTGATCAACACGAAACGTATCGAAACTAATTTTTACTTCAACTGTGTGTGACGTACACGACGATGTATACACTGCTGTATCGTACAGCTGACTACACATGTAGGTAGCAATATATTAGGAGAGGAAAAGGTCCACATTTACCGAACAAGCACTAAGGAGAAAAAGAAGAAGTATTCAAAGGGTGATGTACATATGTGTAATGCCATATAATGAAATGAATTATATTTAAAATAACGAAAGTAGTATGAAAGCTCAAGCTCAAAGTTGTTTTGACACCTGCTATTTTTATTATCATTACGTTGAAGGACTTGGTATTTGAAATAAGCTCGAAATTGTGACAAAGCTAATAAATTCAAAGGCGCAAGAAAACGACCAATTTTTAAAAAATGTACAATGTACAATGTATATTTTTTACAATGTACCCATTAAATAAACTCCAAATTGTGATATCTCGGTATTTTTTTAAATTACGCATTTTGTAAATCAATACAAAATGATTTATATTATTTTTTAAATCACGCACAACGAACGTATCATCAAGAAATAATGTAAAAATGTACAATTTTTATGAAAATACACACGAAGATCGTATTAAATGAACAGAAAATTGAAATAAAACGCACATTTTTTTTTAAATAACGCACAATGAACTCATTAAACTAACTCAAAGTTGTAATGAAATACACGATAGTCAAAAATAACGTGTGATGAACGCTATATTTTTTAATAAAAAGAGATATTTTTTATCAAATTACGCACAAAGACCGCAATAAATAAACTTATAATTGTATTAAAACTCACAATTTTTAAAAACAACACATGATGAACGCATTATATCAACTCAAAATTATGATAAAGTGAAGTATTTTTATGAAATTACGCAATGCAAACGTATTAAATCAACAAAAAATATAATAAAACTCACAATATTTAAAAATAACGCACGATAAACACATTAAATCTACACAAAATTGCAATAAAACGCATAATTTTCAAAAATAACGCACGATGAATGCTTCAAATCAACAAACAATGTTGATGAAATAAACTATTTATATGAAATCCACAAACACAAAATTGTAATAAAACGCACAAGTTGAAACAACACATAATGAACGCATTACATCAACACAAAATTGTATTAAAACGAGCTATTATATATAATCAGACTGATGAAAACTTATAATAAGTTCAAAGTTTACTTTCATTATGTATGTCATTTTATTCCAAATGACAGGTACCTATTCCATATTACTTAGAAATATACTATCTAATGGACGTATTTTCTCTGAATGTTTGGAATATGCATGTGGGTAGGTACATGGTACCTACATGATCTTTCCTGGAAGTTGGCACGCCTGGATCTATTACCTACATCTTGTTCCATATAGAATGAATGATGACTCATGTATGTAAGTCATTTGTAGCAAATACAGGTTACTGTTAATACACGTACATACCTACTCATGTATCTGAACAAACAGGTTAACTCTGGATAATTCAGAGACCTGAGAAACATATACATATCGTCAGTTGATTGCTTTTTGCTCGTAAAACTTCTATGAGCCACTGATGAAGAACAAGAGGACTAAACCTGAGGTTTCTATTTTTAAATTTATTTATTTATTTCAGGTTGTCTTTCATATAGCTACATATATTGCGTATGAGAGAGTTTAAGAGGACATATAACGCTTAATCTAGCGACTGAAAACATGATATACATATTAAAACCGCCTAATACACTTACGTAGTTACGTGCAGTTAGTAAAGCCCGCCTGACATGAGGTAATATTCCAACTCATGTGGAATATGAGTTGAAAAGTAGTGTTTGCAGTAATTTTTAAAGTCATATGAACTGAAACTGTGTAGGTATCTCTTTTGTCTATGCTTATCTATCTATTACATTGTCATTCGTCATACAAAGGAAGGAATCATTATTTATGTCATAATGTTTTGTAAATTTTTTTTCGTATTATGTAGGTATATGTCCTGTATAATGAAATTTTACATATCAAAATTGCATGCAATTGATATTTTCGTAATTGAATATATAATCAAATTCATGCAATATTATAACAATGGATTGTTCACAAACAATCCATACAAATTCAATAATATTTCGAAATAGGTAATCAAACTCAAAATGTAATGAAAAAAAACAAGCGAGAATCATTAATGCACCCAAAAATGCAAGTAATTTGAGTCAGGAGATTATTGCTCTAATATCGATGTGTAATTTCAATATAATGTTTGTAGAGTGATAACATTTTAAGTCATTTAAATTATATCGTGTCAGGCATAATGTAATTTTTTCAGTTCATATTCCAATGAGTTGAAATATGAGTTGTAATATTACCTGGTGTCAGGCCGGCTTTAAGGTAACTATCGCGTGCGTAAAAAAAGTCCATGCATGATTTAAATTATCGGAAACCCAATATTTGTTGATTTTATGCATTTTAAAAACAAACCTGACTCGATGTGTAAAAACTATCATGAACATTCACTTAGATTTTATGCACTCTTTAAGCACATAAAAGATTTATTACTCTGCGACACAAAATTATAGGGTAATTAAAAAAAATACTGTAATCAATCAGTAACAAATTTTTATATATTTATGACTGTACTGTTTGGCTGTGAGCACAAAACATTAGTTCGGTTAATTTTAACATGAAATTTCGTTACTATTAACAAAACATTTTTTCAGTTTAGGTACTGGGGGAAGATTTTCAAAATTTACAATTTAACCTATAATATACTCTTTATAAATAGTTATCCACCCCCACCCTATCCACAATGTACAGCCTACCTATCCTACTTAAATTTTATCACAGTTAGTTTGTAAGTGAACTCAGACGAAGGAGAGGTACTCTCCGAAACCGGTCGAGATATCGACGGAGTTAAGTGTGCAACACAAAAAAAAATATTATTGTTGTTATTTTGAATATGGCACACAAATTAAGTTTTCATAATAATTATAAAAGTATCTTTATAAATAGATAATGATTTTTTTTTCTTGCTTTTAAGTCTTAAGATAGGTTATATTGATTATTTGAAAGTGTAATATATCACCAATTTAAAACTTATTATTTTGATAGACAATAACCTCAGTAGAAGCATTCACTTTGTATATTCTCCAGATGATTTGGCACAAAATATATTGCGAATATTGCCACTATTAAGTCGATTACTCGTCTTATAATGAAATATGACGCAAGAAGCTAAAGGAATTTACTGTAATCGAATATTTTTATTATTGCATATGCGCAAACATTGGATTTTTTTTTCCCTGTCGGGAGTCAAAGATATTTTTAAACAGATTTTTAATTATCTCAATAGAGACGAAGTTGGAATATTTATTGTAGGAGAACCGGGAAATCAAGGCACCTACAGGGCTTACGACCTGGGGGACAATAATTGGTGAACGTTGCGCAAGCGCATAAAGTGATCACGTAAACTAGCCGATGACAGGTCGTAAGCCCTGTAGGTGCCTTGATTTCCCGGTTCTCCTACAATAAATATTCCAACTTCGTCTCTATTGAGATAATTAAAAATCTGGTTAAAAAAGAATTTACTGTAGATCATAATATCTTTACATTACAATTCATTGCAAGACTTGGTTATATTCCAAATACCTATAGGTAAATACTAACTATTCACTCGCAATACAAACACTCCATATATGTATCTTAAATACAGCTGGTAGGTAATTTTGACTACATACAAATGCGTACATGTTGCAGACTGTTCATGAAACTCGACTGATCGTAATGTTTTTAGGCGTTGCATGAATTGAGTTACATATTATACATATTATGTCTTCAATTTTTTAACTCTTCTAAACAATATGAACCGCGTCTACTTTAAAATGGTAAATAATTTCTTGGTGAACGTTGCGCATACGCATAATGTTATCACGTAATTATTGAAGAATCATATCTCAGAAAATAATAAATTTGAAACGCTGTAAATAAATGTTTATATTCTTCTTTAAAAATAAAAATATACGTGTTTCAATGTTATGAAAAAATTCCATTAAGAGAGGTGTAGGTACTTAATAATTACGATTTTATTTTCTGTTTCCTAGTTCTGCGTTTCTCTCGACACCAACATAATTCAGTTGTTTGATAATATCATATATAAATATTTTTTTTTTTGACAATTTTTCTTTCAATTTTTCTTCTATTGAAATGTTCCCTGAGATATTATCTTTTTATTAAGTTCTTTGTATTAAAAATTACTTAAATTCATTCGAGTGTTTCCTTCTTTTTGAGTTTCATAGCTCTACGCTGACGTTGGCTGTTGGGGGTAATGGTTGTGTGGACAATCTAGCTGGACTTTGGCTTCAACCCTGTTCATTGTTCATGTACCCATGACCCCTCGCAAATCGTAATTATTTTAGTTTTGCATCAAACCAGGGGGACAAGTCTGGTTCAACCGGCGAAATCAAAACCCTCACGATTAACCATATCATGGATATAATTATTATATGGAGTTCTATAATATCATTAAATGTCATAGAACTCCATATGATAATTATATCCATGGTATGGGTATTCACTAGGGTTTTGATTACGCCGGTCGGACCAGACTTGCCCCCCAGTTGAGTCGTCTCAATAATATTAATAATAAATTATCTATGTAGGTCGGTATGTAGGAACCTACATACATGCATTCAACATCCATCAAATGGTGAAATATATAGAAAATCAGTCCAATGTAACGTAGCTTTTAATTTCACGGAAACGGGTGACAGCTAGTTTAAGAATATACTTAAAAATTTTACCTTCATATGTAAGTAGTAACAATTTACTTTGAAATCCAATAGCATACAAAATAAAATAAGTATTTATAATATATCAGAACAACTTAGAATATAGTCTTGAATGAATTGCCTGTTAATTTGTTGTCACCGTAGGTCGTTCAAGGTAAAGTCAGCCACTAGAGGCCGCCCACTCTTCTTCAAGACGCCATAAAACTTGGGTACAACTGACAAATGCGTCGAAGATTTTTGTTATCTTAGAAATCATCTTTACACAAAACTAATTTGGCTCCTCTGAGTCACTCAATTCTTTTGCAATTTAAAGTTCGCTTCTTTGATCTTCTCATCAAATGTTTGTTAAAGGTTATTGTGCGTTTCTTTCATCTCAGATGGAATAAGAAGAATGAGCCAGTAAAGTAAACAATGACATGATCATACTGATGATATTTTGAAATGCACAAGTTGCGTGTAACACATGAGATCCAACTGTCGGTGGTGATTAGTATGTAAAGATGAAGAATAAAAACCAACACTTTTAATTTTGTTTACACTGACAGCGTTTACTATGTAGAATTCCATTTTTAAAATAAATTAAACACTTGTTTTTCTTTCTACATTGAAAAGGCCTTCACCAGGCGAAACGGTCGTTCTGGAGAGTAAAAATAAATGTAGAAAGAAAAACAAGTGTTTAATTTATTTTAAAAATAAAAACCAAATTTATAAACCCTTAAATCCATTTTTTTAAATATTTTAAGTTATTTTGTTTTCTATACTAAACATGTATGTCAAGATAGGATAATGTGGAGGTCAGTCCTTTTTTCCTACCCCGAATAAGTAAAAAGCTCGATGGTATGTATGTATGGAAAATAAGTATAAAACAATTGAGTCCCGGTATATATTGTGTAGTGAATAATGCCATACAAATTGTATTAAACGATGTCGTCACTAAATTCATTATCTACAAAAATTGTTCATTTAGTTCGTAATTCGATTTTGTTTAACTAGTTGCATATAAAACATGAGATCCAACTTTCGATGTCGATAGTATGTACCTTTATTTGAAGAATCCGTACCAAACTATTAACCCGTAAATCCAAATTATTGAATATTTTAAGATATTTGGTATTCTATACAAGACATGTAGGCATGTATGGAAGTCAGTCCTTTTTTCCTACCCCTAATATCTGAACAGCTCGATGGTATGTATGTATGGACTGCCGTTGCACAGTTGGTAAGCTGTTTGGTTTCTTAGCGGGCGTCCTAGGTTCGATTCCCAGCAGAGGAGAAATTTTTTTCTCACGCAAATATTGCTTCTCTGGGCTGGAAACACTGGTTAGTTGGAATTAATTGTCATACGGCAATAAACTCGCCACTTACGCAGGGTGCAAGGAAGTATTCATTATTATTATTATTACTATGGAGATTAAGTATCAAACTATTGTTATCAAAGAGTCCCCGTAGATATTGTGTATACTGCCATAAAAATTGTATGAAACAATATCGTTAGGTACTAAATTCAATTTTTACTAAAATTGTTTAGAAACTAGTTGCATGTAACACATGAGATACAACTGTCGATAGCGATAGTACGTATAGTTTAAGAATAAGTACCAAACTATAAACCCATAGGTATATACAAATTATTTAATATTTTAAGATATTTGATTTTCTATACAACACATGTACCTAGGTATGTATGTCAAGATAGGATAGTATGGAGGTCAGTCCTTTTTTCTACCCATAATATGAAAACATCATAACGGTATGTATGTATGTTTGGAGATTTAAGTATCAAACTATTAAGTCTTCTTACATATTGTGTATATGCGACTGCTATACAAATTGTATGAAGCGATGTCGTCACTAAATTCAATTTTTATAAAAATTGTTAAAAAAAGTTCGAGATTTACTAGTGCAATATTTATATTTTTTATAGAAAATTAAATTATCTAGTTGGGGTGTTTCGGCTTTTTTCGATATTTTTAAAAAAATTGGAAATATAGGCAGTTAAACTCATAAATTTATCATAAAAAAAATATTTTTCTTAATAAAAAATGTTTGAGAAACCCTGGATTTTATAAAAAAAACTAATTTGAGATTTTTTATTTTTCTATGTTTATACAAAATTTCAGCGTTTAAGCTTTTACGGTTTCTGAGATATATGGAAAAATAAATCAAAATTTTAAAAGTTGATAACCCCTGACTGAAACAAAAATTCACAATTCTGAGTAAAAAAGTTTTGTAGGCCCATAACTGTCTATATATTCTGAAAATTTTGGCTCTGTAAATTGAGCGGATCAAAAGTTATAAGGGGGGGACGGACACACACACAAAACTCACATAAAATGTTCTACTCCGAATTCTGAGTAAATTCATGTATGGGAACATATATGCTGCGAGGCCTCTAGTTGGTGTTATTATCATGCATAAAGTCCACTACGCCATACAAAATTTTCCTTCGTACACGCACCTTGGCTTAATAATGTCGATTCATTCAGAGAATTGAATTCTCATGAACGAATCGACAGTTGGAATATTGAAATGTACTGCTACAATATTTTTAATTTTTATAAAAAAAATAATTATAATTAAGTTGGGGTATTACGGCGTTTATTGATATTTTAAAAAAATGGAAATACAGGCCGTAAAATACATAAATTTGGCGTTTCTGGACATCAAATTTGGAAAAACCACGCAAAATCTCCACTACTACATACAGTTCGCCCCTACGGAACTAGGGGACTACTGTCGATTCAACATTCTCTTGAACGAATCGACAGATGGATAATACAACTAAATGACGTTGGATAATACAACTAAATGACGTTGGATAATACAACTAAATGACGTTGGATAATACAACTAAATGACGTTGGATAATACAACTAAATGTCGTTGGGTAATACAACTAAATGACGTTGGATAATACAACTAAATGACGTTGGGTAATACAACTAAATGACGTTGGATAATACAACGAAATGACGTTGGATAATACATCTAAATGACGAGCATTATTGAGATGGTTTGTGAATTAAGGTGAATAAATACTAAATGCAAAGATGTTCGAAGTTCGGTTGCAAATCCCAAAAAAACTGTTTGATCTTCTTTTTCCATCCGAGACAACAAAAAGGTATCCACTGAAGGTTACTCAAAACTCAAGTAAACGCGTAATTATGTTGTGTCAAGGTTGAAATACTTTAATTCTATGGTATGTATACTAGATGGTCCAAGTATCATCTTGATATCATTGCAAAAGTTAAATGGACCAAAACTTGTCATTGAAGTCTTCAGTGTCCAAAACGTGTTTGTACCTCGACTATAAAATTCGAGTGGTAGTCTCCAAGATTTAAGACTTGGCTCAAGAATTGTGCCAAAGGGATGTGACATCGGGAAGATTTCAGTGTCCAAAAAGAGTTTGTACTTAGACTAATAAAGTCCCTTGGTAGTCTCCAAGATTTTACACGACTTGGCTCTACACTACTTTCAAGAATTGTACCAAAGGGGTGTGATATCGGGAAGATTTTTTCTCTGTTTTCTTTCAATAGACCTACCTTTTTCTAACTAGGTCTACTAAACGAAAAAGAAGAAGAATATTCAGAAACAATGCTTCTTGATATGATAAAGTCTAACTGTCTTTCCTTCCCTTATGTGGTCCTACAGGCGGACGATGTCCGGATGGGATTTCATTAGCAGCAGTGTATGCAAGTATGTCACCGTTCATCCTAGTAACGCGGTCTCTCCAGAATCTTCTCCTAGACCTATTCCACCAAACAATGTCTTCTATATTCCACATTCACATTACGGACACGATCTCGGAGGGTTTTTCTAGTGATATCGGGAAGATTATTATTATCTTTATCTATATATATATATATATATATATATAATTCTTCTGTACGTGTGTATGTCACTGAACTACTCCTAAACGGCTGGAGCGATTAGCAAAAATGTACACCTGGAATTAAGCAAACAGTATAACTACTAAATAGCCGTTGACAGGACTTACACTATGTAGGTGCATTGAGTTCCTGGTTCACCTATAATATTCCAACTTCGTCTCTATTGAAATGTTAAAAATTTGTCATTAAAAATCACTGTCCTCCCACAGGGAAAAAATCCAATGATTGCCGAATATGCAATTATAAAACTATTTGATCTTCTGCATAATATGATGTGGTTTCAGTGTAAATGGGCAAGGCGCTCATATTCTTGATATATTCGGCAAATTAATGAACATATTTGTTTCTTAGAATCAAAAAAAAAAACAAGAATTCGTTCATTGCAAAGTTGGTTTTTATCAGTCATCATTTTGATAACCTTTCTTGGGTGTCATTTGAAGTATTACGAACCTTCCGAGAAACGAGTCACTTTTTTCTTCTCTTTATAGTCTTTTTCAAACATTCTGGAATTGTCTCTTTTGTTTTGTTATATTTTAATGACGAAAACCAAAAAATAGCACTTTAATAATTACGTCCTGTTTATTTTCACTCTGTCATTGCAGGTTTAAGAGAACATTACGTTTATTTTACGCAGAATTATGTTAATTAAAAAATCAACATCGGTACGTTATGTTTGCAAGTCGTACTTTAGTGGGAAAATAATGCTTGTTTGAAGATCAACATTATGTCCAACATATACCGCTCCACAAAATAATTAACATCAAGTTTTTATGATAACGTCATATATTCCCTTCTTTCAGATTTTTACTCCTCACTACCCCAAGGGTATATGATTATTATTATTATTTATTTATAGGCAGGCAGCCAAGGCTGATGTGAGCACTGTCGAATTTTATTATTTGGTTGTAACCGTTGTAACTATTTTGCTGTGTTAAAAAAAAAGTCCAGTCTATTCTTGAAAATATTAACATTTTCAGCATCCAAAACATGTTGGGGCAGTTTATTCCAAGTATTCACCACTCTATTTGAAAGAAAATGCTTTCGAGGATTTGTCGAGAACCTACTTTTCACAAGTTTTAAGCTATGATCATGCAAATTTGTGTTATGACTATATTGAAAGAGATTTTTCATGTTTACACAGTCATAATTTATTTATTCATCCCAAAGACTCACCAACAGGCAAAGAGTACATGTATATCACAATGATACAAACGCTGTCTTCATTTCTCCACAAATTGCCCAATTAGTAGTGAACACAATGTTAGCAGAAAAACAAACAATTTTATAACTTAGAAACTAACATAGATAATTAACAAAGTGTAAGAAAAATAAAATATTTAATAACTTAAAAGCTAACATAAAATACAAAAAAATACAAAAATCGTAATATAATCGTAAATAATGGCCGGATAATATTTTGAATGTTTCAATAAGATCTCCACCTTCTCTTCAGTTTTCCAGTTTTGACAGTTTTAAGAAGTCAAGTCTTTCCTCATATGTTAAGTTGTTGAGAATTTTTGTAAAACGTCTTTGGACCCTCTCAAATAAGTCAATGATGGGGATTTATGAATTCGCAATTTATAATGTTATATTATTACAGATTATCAACTAGTATCATGCTGAGATTGTATTCTGAAAGTGTGTGTGTGTGCTGTGCACTATGTGCCTTAATTTAGTAAACCTTTCAAGTAATAATTATGAATAAAATAATTTCTACATCAAAAACTAAAAAAATAGTTGTGATTAAAAAATGAATAGAAAATGGGAGACGAGCTTTAGTAGAAGAATTACCAAGATTTTATTATAAAATAGGCACCGGCTTAGAATAGTGCTTCCACTCTTTTCTATTATTGTTTTCGAGTGCCCCGTAAGAGCCGGGTAATCGAAAATACAACAGGCAACAATAACATCTCACATAGTTCAGCAATGAGGTTCACCACCCATTCTGAATATAGTGCCTTTTTAGGTGAGACGAGACTGGTGTGTGGGTATACACAGATATGTTGTGCTCCCTTTTATAAGGCAATGCACACCCGCGCACCTTTCGCTGGTTACCCCACATTGTGGGATATGCCGTGATGGTATGAATGAATGAATGAATCATTATAAAATATTTAAAACAAAAATAATGTAAATAATTTCATGGAAAAAATAAAAATTTCCACACAAAATTTGAATATTTTGTGGAGTGAATTGGTAATAAGGAGTATAGCGTTGGCCACAACCCACTCGTTTTAATAAACACCACGACTGTTTTTTTTTGTTAAATGGGGCTACGGACCCTTCGCCTATTTATTTACGAAATAGGATTTATACCTATGTACATAACATAAAAAATCTACATATTATTAACAAAGTAAATGAAGAAAAAATGAGGATTCCCTTTTCAAATAATTCTTCAAGTAGAAATGTTTTTGTCAAAAGAAATTTATAAAAATACTCATTTATGCATTTATGTTTACTTTGTATGAAATACAAAATTGTTCAATTCTATCAAAATGTCAAATAAATGAAGCTGGAAGCAGTTTTAAAATACATTGTCTTCGGGAATACACAAATTCTGAAATTAACAAAGATCTAGTTGGTTGGCAAGTTAGTAAAAAATCCAGTACGGTCAGACATGTGAAGTTGATTTTAAGGATGTATAAATACACAAAGCAAAGATAGCAGATATAGGTATATATTTTTTTATTTATGTCCAAGCATGTGTAAAAAAGGCCACAAAGAAATTTTTTCAACCGACCCATACAACGTGTTGTATTTTTCAAAATAACATAAAAAAAATGTTGGAAAATATTGCCAAAAAAAGTGAATTTAAAAAGTGAAAAAACACTTACCCCGTAAAATGTTTCATTAAAAAGCTAAACAAAATATTTTATGAAAACATAGACGAAAATCTTATTAATTAAAATATATCCAACATTTGAAAAAAGTTGTATGGTTGGATATTCGACGTAAATTCGATAAACTATCGTTTGAATTTCGCTTCGGCAATATGGCGGCCGCCTCTAGAGGTCGAACGACGTTCCTTTTTTGAATCCTGCCGCCCATGCGCTGCAGGGCCGGATGTCTCCAATTTTAAAAACTAATCATTCGATCTCCATTTGGGAAGTCATAGATAATGATTTTAATATTTTTTTCTAGATTTGCTTATTGCCATTAATCAAAAATGGATTATATATTCGACGATACAATTTTGTCGATAACAGTTTGACACAAATATTGTGATTTTTTTTCTTTATAAATATACGAGTTAATTATATTTCAGTGATATCAAAGCAGCAATTTATTGTTTCGTAGGAAAACGAGTAGATTGTGCCAACATTATATAAAATATCCACTAGGTACATTAAAATAACAGTGAAATACCTACATATACTAGGTACACTTATGTACACTTTTTACTCAAGTGGGTATTGAAGATTATAGTATCATGCTGAGATTGTATTCTGAAAGTTTCATCACAATGTATTTGTGTGTGTGTACTGTTCACTATGTCCTATGTACTATGTATGACATATTCATTCTACTTTATGGATTATAGACTATGATAAAGTACCTACTCATTCGATTCTTTTCAAATTTTGTATATTATGTAATAGGTACTCACTTTGACCCCATTAGACTTTGAAGGTTATCTGATAAGTGTTTATTTTTAACTTTAAGACATTTCAAAGTGACCCCAATTTCAGGAATTAAATAAAATTAAATACCTTTATTTTCAAATTGCTAAAAAAGCACATTACATTCATGACGTGGTATTGAAGGATTATCAAATTTTCATGCTAAAAAATTTAAATCAAAAAATTTAACAAACAAAAATGCTGAAATTTTTCCATATAAAATTTAAATACTTTGTGGAGTGACTTGGTAGTAAGGATTATAGCGTTGGTCACAGCTCACTTGTTTCCTTCTTCAAATGGCTAGGTACATACCTACATATTTTAGTTCAGCAATAAGGTTCACCATCCATTCGGAATGTTACCTTTTAAGGTGAGACTAGACTAGGTTGTGGGGATACACGCTTGTGTCGTACTCCCTTTAATAACGTAATGCACAACCAAACACCTGTCGCTGGCTACCCCACATTGTTGAATATATCTCTATGCAAGTACGTATTATGTAATATTATTTGTGTGCTTTGACGATTTATATGCCTTTATATTTTTCTTATTTCAAAATTTGAAATGAGAATTCTTGGACGCGGTTCGTCTCTGATAATCGGTATCCATAGACAAAAACAAGACGGGGCGGCCATTTACCATAATAAACCCAAAGACGTCTAATGGTTTGAGCGGCAAATCGAATGACGTGACGTTTCGTGCGTCTAATTGGTTCACCATTTGCATATTCCTATTTCAAAAATCGAACAATTCGAATAATATTGCCATAATATAATATTATCGGCATTCCAAAGTGATATTATTAGAAAAATTCTTTGAGGAAGTTAAATAAATAGTACCTACGTGTATAATTTAATTTTATCCACATATCTCATAATATGTCTTTACTGTTTGTGTTTTATTTGACTCCATAGAGCACACTGATAATATTGCTGTAACCGTTCTGTTTTCCGTGAACATTGTGTTGAAGTATATAGTATGGATAAAAAACAATAATAAAATAATAAATTATCTTCATTCAAATTTATCCTTTTTCAAAATATGATAAACCATTATTGAATATTAAAAAATCTCATTTTTATGTGAACGAAATAGTCTTTCCATACAAAATAACTCAACGCACGGTTTAACCTAAGTGAAACCCTTAGATTCTTGTTTTCTTTTTCAAAATACTTTTTTTGAAAAAAAAAATACATTTTCTATTGATGATAATTATTTTAAGAGATAGTTTAGATTAAATATTCTGAGTCGTATTAGTTTTTTTTTTGCATCTGTAAGCGTGGTTATAGAGTATAAACTTAGTTTACTTACATTGAAACAAAAAACAATTTTTGACATGATAATATTTCTAATTCAGTTATTTTTTGTTACAGGAGCGTCATATTTGGATTAAGAGAAATGACCTGAGGGATTTTAAAGGATTTTGACATATATTAATATAGTAAGTATATCATTTTCTAATAATTCTAATTTGTAATTTATCTATATGTAATCTTTCAACTGTTTTGTTTGATTAGATTAGGTAGTCGTAAGAAATTATTACCATGACTTTTAATTTGGAATACCTAAATGATGTATCATGAGATTGATTGTTGAGAAATTAATTCATGCCTACATTAAATAGTGTATGATTCACAATTCTCGTGTAATCCATTAATGAATTATGTAATTTCACTTATTATGTAAACAAGTTAACCGCCAGCTCATTAGGTAGGTTGTTAAGCTTTAGGAAAGTATTTTTTGAGTTTACCCCTATGGGAAAACCAAAACCAAACTAATTGAGAATATATTTGTTTATTTATTTGGGATAAAAAACAGCGACGGCAAAATAATATACAATTCAATAAAATTTAACAAGTGTCAAAAAGAAATTTAAACAATATGATCAACAAACAAAAGTAAAACCTCCCCAGAAGAATCGATGTAGGTTTTCTACCAGAATTTTTCTTTATTAATAATAATTAATAAAGAAAAATTCTGTTGCGAAAATACTTTGTATATTTCACTTCATTGCACATTTATAGTTTTCGGACAAGTCTATTTTTTGTGATTTGTTTTGTATTAGGTATGAAAAAGGTATATTTGAACCAGAAATTTTCCTTATTAATCAATAATTGATTTCCACAATTTTTCAAAAAATAATTTTAATTAAAAATAAGTGTTGTGTGCTCAGCTAAGAAGTCGCATCTAAATTGATGAAATCTTATCAAAATAGAATAATTCGTATCCACATTGATAGTTTATTGATAATATTATGTAACTGAAGGAGTAACGATCTGTAAATAGTATTGTCACAATAACTGTCGTAGGCTGGTACCTAATTAGGTATTTCCTGTTAACTAAATCTATTGATTAATAACAATCACAATTGTTGATACATCCTCCATTAAACGATCTAGGTTGTATTATTGAAGCGCTTTATTTGTACGAAAATTCATTGCCGTGGGAAACTATACCGCAACAATATTCCAATAAAGTAATAGAAGTACCTACATATATCTGGCATTGTTTTGATAGAAAACCGTTCAATAACAATGTAGTTTTCAACTAATGTAATATTACCATAACGAATAATCTAGTATTTAGTTTAAGATTTCCTCAAAAGATATTTACCAAGTACATAACCTACACGGCGAACATCGATCGCACCGCCATATTGAAATTTCCCGCGCCAAAATAGTACTTACTCGTTTAAATATTATGCATCTCTCGGAACAATGACGTAACGGTTTTAAATTAATATCGAACGTGACGCGATATCCGCAAATATCTATGCAGTTTTCCATTCCATAGAAATGGCCAAATACATTTTTAAGGCGAAAACATTTGAATTTATGGTGCATTCTGAGTGGTTGTTTTAAAATTCTCGTTTCTAAAACTATAATGAATAATAATAAATATTCTATGACATATGTTTAACTAGAAATCATTAGAATCAGCCGAAAAAAAAATACAAAATAAGAGACGAAAAAATGACGCGATGTCCAATGCAAATTTATTGAAAAATATTCCTTTTTACTATCAATTAAAGTTACGCATATATAGATATAATATACTTTTGTGGAAAAAATGTGTTTTCGGAACAATGTCTAAAAGTACCAATAAAAAAATAATGATCAAACTTATTTTTAAAAATCGAAGATAGATTTTTTTAATATATATATATATATATATATATATATATATATATATATATATATATATATATATATATATATATATATATATATATATATATATATATATATATATATATATATATATATATATATATATATATATATATATATATATATATATATATATATATATATATATATATATATATATATATATATATATATATATATATATATATATATATATATATATATATATATATATATATATATAAGTATATATATATATATATATATATATATATATATATATATATATATATATATATATATATATATATATATATATATATATATATATATATATATATATATATATATATATATATATATATATATATATATATATATATATATATATATATATATATATATATATATATATATATATATATATATATATATATATATATATATATATATATATATATATATATATATATATATATATATATATATATATATATATATATATATATATATATATATATATATATATATATATATATATATATATATATATATATATATATATATATATATATATATATATATATATATATATATATATATATATATATATATATATATATATATATATATATATATATATATATATATATATATATATATATATATATATATATATATGTACGTAGGTAAGTACTTATATAATATTGATATCAACTGCTACTCAACTGCAAGCCCTAGAACAGGATTTCCAGTTGGGCAGCAGTAATCTACTTATTGTTGTCATTATAAATTTTGTGTGATAAAAGGTAAATAAATAAATAAATATTTGAACACAGAGAGGAATAGTTTAATATTAATTTCGATTGAAACTCAATTTATTTTTCATTCATTTATTGTAACCAAACAAACTTATCGCATTTTTTGTGTTCACTGCGTATTTCATAGTTTGTTTTATTTCGTACTTTTTCTATTTAAAAATCAAACGTCAAAATGCATTTGATTTTGACAAATCGGATTTTTTAAATCAAATTAAAAAGTATACTCGTTCGAAATTCGATATTTAAATTCGGTATTATACGCCATGTCTGGGTCAAGGTTATGTTAATGTTGCTATACGTGTAATGTGTTGCTATCATAATATAACGGAACATGCAGTTAGGTAGGTACCAACTAATAGAAAAATATTATTAATACTAGTTTGGTTAGTTATGACGTAACAATTTAGCACAGATTCAATTAAAAAAAAACAAATCACCGATACATATTTTTTTCTGTATTGTGCATTCTTTGCACAATACAGAAAAAAATAACTTCTTTGGTTTTTTTTTGTGTTCGTAAGCTTGCATAGTTGAAAATATGGCGAATTTAGTTCAACGGAGTTGCTAAAATTTTATTTTTCGCTACTCTGTAAATTTACGTCGACTTTGCTTTTATATATAAATTTATAGCTCATTCAGATAAAGGTCATTCAGTTTTCTGGGGGTATGTAAAAAAAACAACTTTTCATGTTCTTGCTTTGTGACGACTACCACAGAATTAATTTATACAATTCTGAGTTATCTATAATAATATACTGTCACATCTGGTAAAGTTTAGTTTCTTTCATCTGACAATACTAATAAATCTTACTAATACAAAACACAATTTAGAGGGTTGTTTATTACTATATTTTAAATGATATTTGATTATTTGAATGTTTCACCAGGCGTATTAAATAATTGATTTATTAATCTTAAAAAACAACTCCCTCTACATATTAATTCATCTCAAATGCAAAGAAATGTTTTGGTTCAACTGAATGAAAGAGATTACTTACTAAACTTCTCAATTTTATTCACAATACCAATCAATACAATACACAATACCATCAACTGATTAATATTGACTGACGCGTACGAACTGACAACTAAGGGAACAACGGCGGGCGGATAAAATAACAAGCTTATATACTTGTTTGTATTTCTAGAATGTTCGAATTGACGTTTTTTGTAAATTCTATGGAACTTGGCAGAAATTCCATGGAACACCACAACGACTTAAGTTATTTATAATGAAAGCACAATATTACATTTTTGATGAAAAGTATTATCAAATTTACCTTTATTGTGTCCTTATAAACCTGAACCTTTGTGACTAGAATAATTATTTTCCAATGATTTCTCGTATTTCAAAATGGTATCTATACATACGAACATAATGTACGTTGTTTTTAATGTAAATTAAGAATATTTTGATCACAATTATTACTAGCATTTGTAAATTATTACACTACTTAAACTTCTGTATGTATGTTTGTACGTTTTGTTATACGATCTGTACAACTTACAACACTATCCATCCATAATAGAGAATTTCGAAGTAAATCGAAGTACAATCAGCGATAATTATTGGTAAGTCCGGATATTGCGTCGTCTAACTCACTTTGTATTTTCTAGAAAAAAACAAAATATAAATATTTATCCTTAAAATCTCATTCCTAACATAATCCCATTAAACAACATAGGTGTCATTTTAAGGCAGATAAAAATATTAATATATGTAAGTATTTTTACAATTATTCTAAAAAGAATTTTCGGATTATGTATTTATGTAAGTAAGCACTTATAAGAAAACTGATATTTTTAATGTGACTGGATTCATGTGTGATAAAAGATTATTTACGTTTATAGGAAGTAATATATTAATTTTATACCGCCTGAATGTGTTTATAAACGTAATGAATATGAAATGTTTTGATATAAACATGTTATTGATATTATGTAAAATAATCGTTGTCCTTATTTATTTTCATGATTATAAAAAAAAAGATTTTTCGTAAATCATACGTTTAATACGGTTTTAGTTATATTTTTATGCAAATACTTATTGGATGTCTCGAATCTAAGGTATGCAAGCTGATTTAATCTTGATATCTGGTTTTGTAACTAAAAGATAATATCATAATCCCTTTATATTTTGTAATATTTAAATAAGTAATGCGATTAGTCACAGTATTTGTAGAATAAAGCTTTTGACAAGGTGTCACATTCCTTACTTCTATATAAGTTACGTGGATACGGAGTAGATGGTATCTTCCTACATTGGCTTAAAAGTTACTTGTGTGATCGTACTCTTAGAGTAAGGATTGGGAATTGCATATCTCAGCCAATACAAGCATCTAGTGGTGTTCCGCAGGGATCGCACTTGGGACCAATTTTGTTCAATTTATTTGTGGATGACATAGTTCAGATCTTCAGAGGTGTTGAAGTCGTGTTATTTGCGGATGACTTGAAAATTTTCAAATCTATTGAAAATATTGAAGACTGTTTAACCATTCAAAACAATCTGTCATCTTTAAGCGAATGGTGTAAACGTAATAAACTTATTTTAAATGCTTCAAAATGTCAAGTTATCCGTTTTCATCGAACTAGATCCCAATTTACCTATAATTATACTATTGACAATGTTATTCTTGACAGCGTTACAAACTTGAGGGATTTGGGAGTCACATTATCTGAGGATCTGACCTTTAATTTACATATAGAGGAGGTCGTTGGTAAAGCTATGAGGGTGTTGGGCTTCATCACGAGACTGGCAACTGATCTTAAAAAAACTGAATCATACAGGTTACTATTTGTTTCTCTAGTCAGACCATTATTGGAATATAATTCTGTAATCTGGTCCCCCTACTACAATGTTCACTTAAATCATATTGAAAGGGTCCAGAGAAAATTTTTACGATTTATAAATTATAAAAAGGGGATTCCAATAGAACACATCAATTACTCAGATCTAATGCTAGAATTTAAACTTTTAAATCTTGACGTTAGAAGAAAGGTTTTTGACCTTTCCTTCTTACACAAAATATTGAACCATGCTATAGACTGTCCTGAACTCCTTAAACTCATCAACTTTAATGTTCCGGCTAAAACTACTAGACAGTGTGTTATGTTTCGTGAGAGCCATTCTCTAAATAATTATGTCTACCACTCCCCAATACCAAGGCTACATAGACTTGGTAACATTGTGGGAAGTCACTCCGATGTTTTTGCCGACGATTTTTCTTCCTTCAAAGCAAAAATTGTAAATTTTCTTTCTTTAAACTCTTGTATTTGAATAAAAATAAGCTTTCAAGCCTTTAGTGTATTTAAATAAATAAAATTAATTAATTAACATTTTAACTCATGTAATGTTAATCTAGTAATCGTTGTGTCTGGGTTTTTTTTGTATTTTTTTATGTATTTTGTTTTTAAATTGTGTATAGTATATTATTATGGATATTATTTATTATTATGTCTGTTATAAATTTGCATTGTTGATATTATTGATATTATTATGTTAGTGTAAATTTACTTTTATTTTATAATTCAAAGTTTTAATCATTATATACTTGTTGTTTTTTTTTATATAGGCTCTCAAGCCGTAAATTTGAAATAAATAAATAAATAAATAAATAAATATACAAAAAAATTGTCGCTTATCAATATAGAAACAAAGTTCATCAACCGATATTTATTCCTATATTCAAGAAGTAAAAATGTATGTTGTCATTTTCTAACTATGTTGCCATAGATGAATAAAAAATAATTCAATAGGAAAAAATTCTTCCGTTTTATACCCTACTATTAGATGAGGTTATAAAATATGTAGGTAGCTACTTTTGACACTTCGATCTATTTAGACGTTTAAAACGTGTTGACAAGTAATATTATTTTTTTGTTTTTTTAAATCTGGGCAACGTACCTACATACAATAATTAAAATTTTAACAATACTGGTTGCATGTAACACATGAGATCCAACTGTTGATGGCGATAGTACCTGTATAATTGAAGAATACCTACCAAGCTATAAACAGGTAAACACAAATCAATAAATATTTTGTTTTCTATATAAAACATGTAGGCATATATGTCATGATAGGATAGTTTGGAGGTCAGTCTGTTTTTCCTACCCAAAGTATGAAAACAGCATGATTTATGTTTGTAGATTAATTAGGTATCAAACTATTGAGTGAGATATTATTGTGTAGTGTTTACTGCCTTACAAATTGTATGAAACAATGTCGTCACTAAATTCAATTTTTAAAAAATATGTTAAAAAAAATTTGGATATAGGTACTCCTAAAAATAATTTGGAAATATAGGCAGTTAAACACATAAATTTATCATAAAAAAATATTTTCTTAGTAAAAAAATAATAAATTTGAGATTTTATATTTGTCTACATTTATACCAATTTGTGGTTTTTGAGATATATGAAAGAATAAAATAAAAATTCAAAAGTTGATAACCCCTGCCTGAAACAAAAATTCATAATTCTCAGTATAAAAGTCATTTAGGCCTATAATTTTCTTTATTTTCTGAAATTTTCGGCTTTGTGATTTGAGCGGATTTGATTTGAGGTGGACACAAATGTTATAAGGGGGGGACGAGACACACATATTTGTTTTTTGACTTCAAAGTTGAAAAAAATAGTGATAAATATAGACCTGGGATACTCTTGTATCTTGGCTTGGCTAAGAGAATAAATTCTCTTGAACAAATCGACAGTTGTTGGGTATCATAATAACAAGAATGACACAAGTATTGTAACTTTATCAGCACACCTTTAATTTCATATTACATGTACTGTATGTACATTTACTCTTTGCTGTAACAACACAATGAATTATTCTCGTCTTGGGTGACATAATAGAATATGTCCTTTCCAAATTATTGTACGTGGTACAGTAGCAATTTTGTTGTCTAAAAAGAACGATGAGGTGTGCGTTGTTCGTCTGTTTGGTATGTTGAAGTTAATAATTTTCACAAGGTCTGTACAGTCAATATTGGAGTTTATTATGTCATAAAGGTATATTAAGTGTGAGGTCCTTCGTCTTGTCTGTAAAGTCTCCAATTCATATTTCTAATTATGTACCTTCCTATTTATTTGTACTTCATGTGTCTCAATATGTGTTGAATTCGTTCTATACTGTTGGTAAGTCCAATACGTTTGGTATAGGTGATGCAACTTCATTCAGAGCATAAGAATCTGGAAATATTGTAGGTCTTCCTTTAAAATTATGTAATTTAAAAACATATTCAACATTTGCTTAATTTATCGCATTATCATCAACACGTTGAGTTTTAAAAAACATGCTTTTTAATTGATTTATTGTTTGTAATAATATAAAGCTATACATAAAAAAGTTCAAAGCTATCGATATCGTGTTTGAAATTGGAACATTTCCACACATTTATTTCAAAATCAGAAAATCGACACATTAATCACAACACGAAACATTCCTTTATCGGATGGGTATACTAATAGGTAGGAACGTCCAGATTAAAAAATATACATATTAATATTATACACTGGCAATTATTTCCAGGCAAATTCATTGCCAGAGGTCATCTGATAATAGCAGTTCCCAAACATTTTTCTTTAAACTCTTTAATTTAATACTTACGCATTTGAGTTTATAGATAGATTTTACGTAGATAATATTCTTTAAGTATTTTTTTAAGTAATAATAAGATCACGTCATTTCTCCATTAAAAGTGAGGCAGTGAAAGCCGAACGCCATACCCCCTATATATTTTTTTTTATTATTTTCATTGTTAAACGTTCTTCTCACAGACCATAAACAAAAAAATAATGATACACACCGCGTAACTGTGTCAATGGATATAATGTATTTGAATATTTTCCGAATGGTTCGTAATGAAAATTGAACAGTACTCAACACTAATATCAAAGAGTACATTTATTTATCTGTACTTCATGTACAATAATGTGTAGGTACAATGACGGGTTTATTGCCATAAGGCAATTTCTTCCAACCAACCAAAGCAACGTGAGGCCATAAATAGTGTAGTGGTAGGTACTTTAAATTTATAACAAAAACCAAACATAATTATAAACACGTAACATTAACATTAACATTATAACTGGCAGAGGGCGTCCCCGCCGGGAGTATTTAGAACAGGTGTGCCGTGACATGCAGTGTACACTGAGATGAAAAGAGTCGCTGAAGACCGAGCGGAGTGGAGGAGGAGATGCATCAATTTAATGCTGCCAACCAATCTTCAGGATTGAAACAAAAGAAGAAGAACATTATTAAATAATGTTAATTCACAGCAATAAAGAAAGGAGGGATATGGAGGATGGGGATGGCGTGTCAATTAAGAGTTATTAGATAGGTTTTTTTTATTAACTTTTGTCTTTTTTAAAAATGTTGTCTTAATTATAAATATATGTAAGTGTTCTTATAGCCTTGCTTTGCACTCCAAAATAAGAACTGAGAAAATTAGTAGAATGAATGGGTGTTGTACAATCAGCAGATCGAAGAGACAGGCCGTGATTTGACGAGAAAATAACATTTATCTTAAGATATTGTAGTGAATTAGTGTTTTTTTTTTTTTATTTATTTATTTAGTTGGTTCTCGGGCAACTAACAGGTACTATGTCAAATATTAATTTAACACGCACCCAATAACAAGTTGCCACATTCTGGAGACTTACGATATTAATCGTCTCACAGATCCAGACTGAAAACACAATTAAAAACTGTGGCTCCACCGGGAATCGAACCCGGGACCTTTGGATCAGCAGTCAGATACTGATACGTAAAGCGTTTAATAATATTAGCCCAGAATTACTGGTGAAAATGTATAAGGCTTATGTCCGGCCGCTATTAGAATATGGTTTCCAAATTTGGTCACCATATTTTGAGAAAGACATTACACTGCTGGAGAGAGTGCAGCGAAGGTTCACCAAACTGGGAGCGGGGCTTAAGTATTGGACATATGAGGAGCGGCTCCAAGCCTTGGGACTGACAACGCTTAAAGAAAGAAGAACGAGGGGTGACCTCATTGAGACATATAAAGTATTAAAAAATCATTATGACTGTCCTGAACTTCCGCATATATACACTCAGAATCAAAACGAGCACTTGCGTGGCCATAGCCTGAAGTTAAATAGAAGTGCGTTTGGTCAGAATCCGTATAAACACTTCCTGAGCAATAGAGTGGTGGATGCTTGAAACAGGCTGCCTCAGGATCTGGTTGTTGCTGAGAGTGTTAACTCGTTTAAGAACGAACTGGATGGATTGCAGTGACACTGGACTCATTCAAGCAAATCAGCTTTTTGCTGTCTGCTTGTCATCTCGATAATAATAATAATAATAATCTTACGTACCTACATGTTGTTAACAAGGGGATCTAAATTTCGAAAAGCAAATGCTGATGTATAAATGTGTCAAATATCCGATTGATATTTAAACAATGATTGTGTTTGGGAACCCCCGTTCCAGTTCACTTTATGTACTATTCTCCTGGTCTAAAGTCGTAACTTATATCAGATCTATATATTTCCTTACATTGTGGTTCAAATATAATTTAAAAAATAAATTGATTTGGTAAATAAAAAAATCAATGGATTAAGGTTAAAAAGGATTATAAATAATCAAATTTTAATAAACAGCTCACTTATGCCCCTTAATAGCTGAATAATGTCGTCAACGTCGCTAGCGCCCTTTCACAGCTATATGGAAAGTCAATTGTTATCCGTCCTGATGAAGAACCGCTCGCTTCGACACTTGTGCCAAATAACTCACTTGTGCTTGAAAACAAAGAAAATTGTAATATTTGTTTTCCTTACTTGTGAATATTGCTAATGGTGATTAATTGGCAGAAATTGCCTACGAGTCGGTCACGTGTCATCTCTGTACTTACAATGAAAGTTTATTTTCATTATTATTATAACTCATTAAATAATATAAATACTTATCCCTTTGGACCGATTCAAATCTTGTTTATTTTCACTCGTACCACACTTCGAATACCTCTTCGATGAGAAAAGTTCGGTTCGAAATATATTTAAATAAGATTCAAAAAACGAACATGGAACGAGATGCCGAATTTACAACACGCTGTGGTAATCCGAAATAATGTGAAATTATCCACGAGGTAAAATATCGATAGGAATTTGAATTTAACTCATATACTGCCATAGAACTGGTTCCTAATCTATGGATTTGTAATTAAGATTGGGTTCTTTTTTTAAAAATAAATAATGATATACAATGCAGTATTTGATAATATGAAGTTATAAATATTATCTATGCAAGCATAAATATAATGATATCATTTCGCTAATAAATTGGCATGTGATATCTTTAACTGTAGTACTCAATAAAACTAACGCTTAAATCTGTCTTATTTATTTAAAATTTTATACAAAACAAAATGGCGTTTAGTTGCTTATATATAAATCAAATATTAAACAAGTCATTTAAAAAAAATGTGAATTTGATGCAGACTCAGTGAAAATTTTGTATCTCGATATAGAAAGAGCCAATATAATATATACAAATATATACAACCTGTCACGGTATATCCCACAATGTTAGTTATTCAGCGATTGGTGTGTACGGGTGCGCATTATCGTAAAAAGGAAGCACGACACATTCGTGTGTACTCACACACCAAAATATGTGATGAACCTCATTGCTGAACTATGTGAGATGTTATTGTTGCCTGTTGTATTTTCTATTACCCGGCTCTTACGGGACACCCGAAACACTACATTCAGAATGTGTGATGGTGAACCTCATTGTTGAACTATGTGAGATGTTATTGTTGCCTGTTGTATTTTCTATTACCCGGCTCTTACGGGACACCCGAAACACTACATTCAGAATGTGTGATGGTGAACCTCATTGCTGAACTATGTGAGATGCTATTGTTGCCTGTTGTATTTTCAATTACCCGGCTTTAACGGGACACCCGAAAACGATGATAATAAAAAAAGAGTAGAAGTATAATTCTACGCCGGTACTACACAGCAGCGAATACGAATACTTATATCATAATGACAATTATCTATTTAGGGTAGGCAGGGTAGCCGAATGTCATATGTTTCATATCTTGACATTTCTTCTTATTTGTGGTGTCCAAAGAAATTTGTCAGATTTTTACCGGCATTTTATTCTTATTTACTTTTTCAAAAGTTCCTTATTCGTTTTCTCAAGTGTATTTATTTTATATCATTTCGATTCAAAACGTATTGTTTTCATTCGTTTTGATTCGTTTTGATTTGAGTTTTATAACACTAAACTTAGTGACTGAAAATATGATATATTAAAACCACCTAATACACTATGAAGTTACGTGTTAGTAACATGGATGTATAAAAGATAATTTTACCTATGCTTCCATCCAGTTACATCCATGGTTAGTAAGGGTAACTATCGCGCCCGTTGAAAGGGGTTTATGCGTGATTTAAATTATCGGAAACACAAAATTGTTGTTTCTATGCATTTACAAAAACACACTTGGCTCGAAAAAAAAAACTTTTTCGGTCATTCACTTTGATTTTGCAATAATAGTTACAGAGCAGGTAATTAAAATAAAATAATGTTGTAAAAAAGCATTTATAATATTTTTTAGGAGAATTTATGTAGAATATTAACATCGTCTGACGAACATTCACTAGAGAAATGTTGATAATACCTATGATAGGTAATTTTTTTAGAAACACATTGTTTACATGTTTGAGAAATTCGATTTCGAATTGGAGTGTGCCCTCTTAATTTGTAAAATATATATTTGATTAACTGTAGTATATCACTGGATATATTCAAATATCTCTAAATACGCTATAGTTTGATGACAAAAATGACCGGAAAAAATCTTTGAAAGTAGGATCGCGAATAAGGGTCATTATATAAACATCAATGGATTTATTGCAAGTAAAGAAAGAAAAAAGAAAATCTATGTCTTATTATACAGAGTGCTTCCTAATAAATTTAATATACATGCATAGCTTTCAAGTACCTACTTGAAATATTTAAAAATAATCCAGTCCACATCTTATATACCGACATACATATAAAGAATAAAGTTAAATATTTCTATCCAGCTGCAGCCACGATTGGTTGATTAATAATGTCGATACACTCTGTAAATCAAATTTGGAACACTGAAAAATTAAGAAACGTTTCAAACTTGGTTCCTTTTTCAAATTGGTACTGGTCTCTGTAGAATGTGTGTAGAAAAATAATTAATTCCATTTGTCTATGACTCGATCGCCCGAGGAGACAAAATAATCTAAGACCAATGCTTGTTACGTAATAGGTCGTTCGCGGCGCCTCTGTACTCTTGTGCGCGCCATCTTGTTCCCAAAATGACATTGTCATTTTGAAATTGGAACTTGGAACCTGATTTTAATTTGAAATCTGAATAACAAAGGTGATTCGGAGACATCTACATTAGCGATCAAACTAGAACCTTATTTAATTTAATTCATTGCTTTACTAGCATAACGGGTTTTGGAAATTCGTTTTTAAACCATTTTTATATTATCATCGTTTATGAACAAATCATTCAACCAAGTTGTATGATCTGTATTAGCTTACAACGACTTAATTCAATAAATTCAGCAGCAAAGGTCGGATGATATCTAATTATTATAGAAGATTTCAACTCATATGATTATCAACACGGTGAGTGGGTGAACTCCAACCTGGATATTATTAACAAGTACATAACTATTTATTTGGTTGCTCCAATAGTTGTAGGTACCACCAAGTTTTGATCTACCAAAAAAACTTCTGAATAGGATCCGCACCTATGCGGATCCTATTCAGAAATCTCTGAATAGGATCCGCACTGGAAATGGACGCTGTAACTAATCATGGCAAAATAGGGCATTGTTCCGTCCGCACAATATGATTGCGGCCATCCATTATCAAATAATGTATGTTTTAAAAGAAATCATCGACCAGCATTTATGCATATGATGACCCTAAGACGGATATTAATTTCTGATATGACGTCTGCTTTTGTAGATCGGCATGTAGCCCTCAATCTGAATATTTGATCAAATATATTTTATTAAGAATTATTTGTGATGATAAATAATTTCATTCTTCAAAAGAAACTTAGCCCATTTGGTGTGGGAAATGTGTTAAGGATTAACTTAATATTTTGCCAGTAATCAAAACGCTGGCAACAAATTTGACAAAGGAATCGTATTTATGTTACAATAAGTGTTGATATAATGAAGTGGGTTGGAAGTGTTTGCCGCCCACAAGAGTCTCGGAATGTGGACTGCCCACCTGTTAGAGCACCCTCACACATCCTTCAGATGATATAACATGGCATCCTTTACATCTCATTGTTCCATCCGAACCAGAAATCACAATATTATGGTGATTGCACATCAATTAAATTTACTTTGTTTGAAAGAAAGATTTGAATTACAATTGTAGTAATATTTTTTATTAAATTAGTTCCATAAAATAGTAATAATAACATATTCTTTGTTAGATTTCCCTCCTCTGGATAAAATGTTTTCTACTTTTTTTTGTCTCGAGTTTATCTCGGCCAGTTTTCCTACTAATGGGATAAAGCTATCCGTCCATCTTTGGGATTGTCCCATCGCTTGTCTGCTACCTCACAACTGGGCGTGGCAGGTTTGGCAGCCCTCATATTTGAGGTTGGCTCCTTAGTGGCAGAGGTATGATATATGCTTGATGAAGTCCAGGGATGAACAAGACTTAAAGTCTTATAACTTTTCCAATGGAGTGGGGTAGGAGACTTCGAAAATTATCTAATGTCCATACTTGTTTTTTTGTTTTGCAACATGCCCCGCACATTGCCGTTTCAGACAAACAACATGGTCCATTGTGCCAGTATTTTTTGTCAGGTGTCGTATTTATTAACTCGTATCTGATTGGATCCTTTAGACTTACCTACATAATATTATAACAGTTTCATATACTAATGCGTGCATATCGGTTTTTGAATGGATGTTAATGACATAGTTTCCCATCCATGTGTTAACACAGGAAGGATGCATGTGTTAAATACTTTTCTTTTTAGGGTGACGGGAATTTACTTTTTTCCAGAATGAGTTTTTCAAAGCTGCCAAACCCAATTAAGTAGTCCAATTTCTAGAAAAAGTACATGACGCAGAAACAATTATTTCATGGGAAATATTTTTTTGGGAGATTGATTACATCCTTGAAGCAAGAAGATAATATTATACATCCTCATAATATGTTTCCTATAACCTATGATGCTATGAGCATGAACGAAATCAGTCGATGCGAGTTTTGAACCCGCATCCACTTGATTCGCTAGGTGCTCTGCCATCGACCCATCTAATTTCATAGTGTCCTCATCTCTTGTCTTATAACAAATTGTTCTTGGAATTATAATATCAACTGCACGTATTCTTTTTTGTCAAGTGTTCACTGTTCATTCCCTCCATTTGATCAAACCATCTCAATGTTTATTTTCATCTTATTTATGACATACACTTAAGGATTACGAAAACATAGCTCTCCATTATTACTTCATACATAAGTGGAGAGTAAAAACTGTCAAGTTCCATGTCCTTGAATCGAACTAATGAAACAGTAGTATTTTATGATGATACAAGAAGTCAGTGGGTTGCTTTAGACCTGATGATAATGTAATTTAACATATTATTAGATGTTAAGAATTACGTACCTACCTACAACGGTTCTCGATGTTTTGACAATTACTAAGTGTTTCTTGATACACAATGACGTGAAGCCATTAATGAATGACTCTGAGTTATATATGATATAATTATTTATGTGTTAGCGATAGTGTTGTGGTATGGCGAACTAAAACTGGAATTCAAACTCCATAAATGACAAAAGGTGTGGGTATCTGAATCTGATGTTTGCTTATTGATTCATTTTAAAAGTGCGCTAAGTTATTAGATTCTACATTATTTTTATTTATTTATGCTAAACCAACATAATGTACTGTTGTTTTAATGATATGTAATTCTCGACTTTCCTCTAGAGTTGGATTGGCAAACATTGATTTGGGAGCCAAATTTGCGCCTGTTTTTATCGGGTGGAATAATGTTTTGAATCACAACAGGATTGATTTTAGATAAACTAAAAAAAATGTGTTGGTTGGAAAGACGATACTGTCTTAAGGCAAAAAACTGCCTTTAAGCCGTACACACAAATACATCAATACAAAACTGTTTAAAAATATTGATGAAAAAAAATATTTTCAACAACTAAAAATAAACTTATAAATTGAATCAAATATGATTAAGAAAGCAAAAAATGAATCAAAATAATAAAAAATACGATGCATCTAAAAATCTAAATTTAAATTCGATCCGTATCTCAACACAAATTGGCAGTCAAACATATCCTGGCTAGCCAAGATATTGTTAAAACTAGTTCTGACAAGCAGTAAATATTACTTATGTCATGTTCCAACTGTTCTTCCCACTCCACCTTCCGTTCCAACTCATAACTCTGAAAGAACTAAAAGAATATTATAAGAGTCCGGAGAACTCTAAAACCTTATAGACACTGCACTTAAAGTGCCAAAGAGAGCTAATTATTTGGAAATAACTGGTTCATCGTTCACTGATAGTGAAGATAAGAGTGTACCGTATTTAAGACAGAAGTTGCTCTTCGAGGTCATAAGGTCCGCGTGTCCAATGGGTCCAAAGAAATTCCCTCGGACATCGTTGTAGAGTTCTCGTCGGAAACTTGACACGGGGAAGTTAGTGCATTCCTATACAATATGCTCAGAAGTATGTTCAGGGTTATCACAATGATACGTTTCACCTGTCAAAAAAATCTAAATTTTTTGATTGTACGCTTGGAACTTTACTAAAATAAAGCTCGAATGATTTAATATGTCATATAGATTAGTTACATGTAAATGACCAGAGTCTTCAACGATTATTATGCAACATATAGAACCATAGAGAATTATTTGTGTTATACTATGTAAGTATATAGGTATCTACATAATATTATTATACAAGGTTGATCTGGTCTATGGTGAACATCTCACATGATGTGTTGATGGTTCATATAACCATATTACAATACTTAACCGCCTACAATAAACTCAATCTGATTACTAGATTATCTATGCCTTCACTCAATTTGCCAACATACTACATTTTGTTATCTATGACTATTTGTTTCGTTCATTAAGCGTACATTCTATATACCATTATTATTATTATTGAATCAGGAGTAAATCTTTTGATATCTTTCCACTGTAACCATTTTTGATCAATTTTGCTCTTCCAGTTTTATATTCATCTCATATGCAGTTTGGTCTTAAATTATATTATGGGTGCCGGAGTCATACTACAGAGATGAATATTTTAAGTTTATTTTATAGATACTACCACGGGAATTGCTCAGAAGAACTTGCATCTTTGGTCCCTCCTTTTAATAGGCTATAAGGTTTTAACTGGCATGCCCCATGTCCTAGTCTAAAATGAAATGCTCCTACTCTAAGTCCGTGTCTGTCTTAAACATTCGTAAAGATTTCACTCCTGTTATCATCCTCTGCGTTTTGGGTCCTCTTCAAATTCCATTGTGTGGTGACCAGTAAACAAACTAGTCACTGTCCTTATTTTTTTTAACATGTCTACGTAGGGGACGCCAGCTATTAGATTTGGGTCCATTTTACTCTTCCGAAGAAGTGCACTACGTAGCGTTGGGAGGGGTTTGCAATCTAGAAAAGAGTTTATTAATTCGGATTTTAAAAAGACCAGGGTTGTACGAAGGTGGAAACACAGAATTCTGAAGATCGTTCCACAGTCGGGCTGCTGTATTAATAAAGGAGTTCGAGAAGCTACTTGTTCGTATATATTGAAGGTCCACTGTGAATGGGTGCTGCGGTTGAGTAAAGCGAATGACTCTGTTGCGAGTGGGTGGAGGAGGGACCAAAGATGCAAGTTCTTCTGAGCAATTCCCGTGGTAGTATCTATAAAATAAACTTAAAATATTCATCTCTGTAGTATGGCTCCGGCACCCATAATTTATATTGAACAATGCATATATTCAAATAATAAACCCTTCTTGATTGAAATTTTGAGTTTTCGTCAGAAACCAGATGTCCAGAAACTCGGAATAATAAATTGAAGGTGAAACCTGTACAGAAGCACGAAGAATCCAACAATTGGAGGCTGTGCCGAGAATTCGTGACCAAAAATGACTCTGGTCTTTCGTGACACTTATTTTGCAGGCACAAGGTCAGTTATCTGAGGACACCTTCCTCGCCATATTTGGTGCATTTCCTGTCTGCGGGGTGGCCTTGGTCGATTATTTCATATAGGTAGCCCATTAAGACAAAATTGTATTGTAAAATGAATACATACTAAGTGTCGGTATTGTATAGACTAGGAGCGCCTATATCGTTCATTCGTGACTGCACAAAATGGTCTATATAAAAAAAAAATAAACACACACATGTTCATAAAATCACCTTGGCATAGTGGTAAGTCATTTGACCCCTGTGTCAGCGTCCTGGTGTCAATTTCCGTCAGGAGATATTATATTTAATGACACTTATTTCACACGCAATACTTGTTTCTTTGGACTGACAACATTTGTTTGTCTTTCAATCATGCTTTTCATTCCTAAAGGTCATGTTCATCTTGGAAACTCAACCATTATTTCATTTCTTGGTTAGTTCGAAGAAATTGTTTAAAAAATAATTATTTATTTATTTATTTATACATCTTCTTGTACATAATATAAACAAATATAATGCACACTGGCGGGCTTATTGCCATTATGCAATTTCTTCCAACCAACCAGATTACAAAGTACGACAACATTGTGTATGTACAACAGCAAATAAAGAAGAGTAAAAGAAATCAAAGAAAATACGTATAACACATAAATACTATTAAAACAAAAAAAAAATTATAATTCATAGCAAGAAAAGGGATATGGTAAGGACAGGAGAGGAAATCGGGATCAGGTGTTCAAGGATTAATATTCCTTCTTTAGTTTTTTCTTGAAAATACTAAGTGACTTAGACGACGCAATATCCGGACTAAGGCTATTCCATAATCTTGCTTAACTTACTTCGAACGAAGAGCTGAGAAGTTCTGCATTATGGATAGGTATGGATAGTGTTGTACGTTCAGCAGATCGGAGTGGAAGTCCATGATTGGATAAATAAGTGAATTTGCTTTTGAGGTACTGTGGCAGGTTTGGGTTCGAGAGAATATTGTACAATAGTGACAAAATGTGTCCTGGGCCAACAAAGAAGATTGCGATGAAAGATGAATCTGACACATATATTCTGAAGACGTTCAAGTTTATTGAGATGCACTTCATTTGCATCCAAATAGCATACATCGGCATAATCAAGCAATGGAAGAAGAAGTGATTGAGCAAGAGTTATTTTACAACGAAATGGAAGGAAATTTTTAAGTTTATTAAGTGAATGTAGGGCAAAGAAAATAGATTTACTAACATGCGATACCTGTTCATGCCACGAAAGGTCATCATCGATGAAGATTCCAAGATCTTTTACAACCCTGGTATAAGGAATGCATTGGTTATTGATATACAGCAGTGGGAGTTGCAAATTCCTAATAGATGACAGCAGACGAGAACTACCGATTATAATTGCCTGGGACTTAGTCGGATTAATAAGAAGACCATGATCCGATGACCAAGAAGAGATCAATTTAAGATCTTCATTCATGTGAAGGACTGCATTGTTAATATCAGAGATATTAAAATGGAAATATAATTGAAGATCGTCTGCAAAAAGATGATATTTACATCTGAGGTTTGTAGTGATAGAGTTAATAAATACGGAAAATAACAGTGGAGATGTGTTTTAAATTTATTATTTTTAATCTTACTCTCTATTGAACTAGATATAATGCGATGAAATAGAAATCATATTTCACTTGTTTATGGTTTGTGTCTTGGCTCGACAAGATAGTTTTCCATTACTTAATTGGCAGATAGCGAAGTTTGGTGTCAGGCACCGGTTAAGAATAGTGCTTCCATTATTTTCTACTATCATCGTTTTCGGGTGTTTCGAAAGAGCCGGGTAATCAAAATACAACAGGCAACATAACATCACACATACTTATGTAGTTCAGCAATGAGTTTCAACGCCCATTCTGAATGTAGTCCCTTTTTAGGGGAGGCTGGTGTGTTGGGATTAACGCATCTGTCGTGCTTCCTTTTAAAAGGCAATGTACACCTGCATACCTGTCGCTTGTTACCCCACATTGTGGTGGTGATGGTATGAGGATGGCAATGCTATAATATTTTGTACCATTTCGTCACGGACGAAAATATATGGAACACAAAAGTTATCTGTCACTTAACAGCACAGTCTGGTATATGCCAGGGATCACAGTTGGGTCCGATTGTGTGTAGAAATAGTAAGAGTTGTCGCATAAGTAATGTATGTCTGCATAACTGTGATAATATTACAGTACACCGATATTGAACAAATTTCATATGTGAGGTCACCAGACGATAACTTGCCTAAGAATATCGCTTCGCAAGAGACATTAGATCATGAAAACAGGTTTAGATTATCAGTGTGTAAACAGTCGCGTTTTTTCTTCGCAAAATATACAAACTATACGTTACTTACTCCACAAACATTGACCTACCTTTATAGAATCTAAGTTTATAGAAAAATATTTAGGTTTTATAGAAATGTATTTTTTTTGCCATGTATTAGATACCTGCATTGTTTATGATAATCACCAAGAAATACTAGTCTTAGAATCGTCTTCCTTAATCCTCTTCTCTTCATCGTTAGATTTAGAAATATTCTATCCGCTTTCAATCGCTTCTACATAATATCTGTAATAATAAACAGTTCCTTGCATTCTGCGCAAGTGGCGAATTTATAGCCATAAAACAATTTCTTCCAACTAACCAGTATTTCCTTCCCAGATAAGTAATATAAGCGTGAGAAATGGATTTAAATAAATATCTCCTCTGCTGGTATCTATGTATCTTCCAAATGAATAAAGTCTTCAAACCATATCTAAAGGAGTCTTCCAGCGTGTCTTAAACTATGGTAGGTACTCAATTTTTGATAATTCCCACAAAATACTTAAAAACGTATGTACCACAGACCAAACGGACATGACATGTATAGACATAACATGACATATATACCTATACATAACATAGAGAAATAAAATCTCTCGGTACACATCGCCACCAAAATTTGGTGACAGTCAATATAGCGTGTTAGAATATTTTCGGAATAGTTCGGAATGAAAACTGAAACAGTAGGTACTCAACACAAATATCAAAAAGTACATGCTGTTAACAAAGGGATTTAGATTTCAAAAACCAAATACTTTTACTGCTTATAAATGTATCATTAATATCCCATTTATATTAAAACATTGAATGTGTTTGGGATACCCCCGTTCCACCTCATTTTGTGTACCGATCCCCTTACCTAAAAGCGTCGTTTACGTCAGCTCTGCGGTGTTTACTTATTCCTCATTAAACTCCTTCGGTTTTTATATTTTCAGCTTTTTAATACACAATTCACTTTATTTTAATCAAAAAACAAGTATATTATACGATCAGTTTGGAAGCGGCCGCTTTTCTCCTCGGACAGTTGTTGTTATCAGTCCCGAAGAAGAAGCGTTTGCTTCAAAACCGGTAGTAACATGAAACGAAATAATCTATGTTCCGTGCAAATAATTTTATACATGGTTTTAAAGATGGGTTGGTGACAGAACGGTTAGCATGCTGGATTAGTATTCCAGACATTGCGGGGTTGAAACTTTAACGATTTCGTTCATCTACACATAGCACAAGCATTTATTCTTGATTGTAATAAATATTCTATATGGTGTTCACTCTATGCTAGTTTCGATTATTTAACTCAAATCAGTCCATTTGCTGTCATTTCACATAGAAAACTAAACCATAGTTGGTGCGCAGCGCCAACCTCGAGAGAGTTGTCATAATAATTGTACGAAAATGTATAAAAAATATCTTAATACACATTTGAATCACCAGCTAATTTGACCTTACATGCTTGACATTTGTGCATAGGTAGGTATGTACATTCAAAACTATGTTTGTTTTTATAAATATTTCTAGAATTACTCAGACGTGGTCTGAATTTGAATTCGTTATTATGTCTTTTTTTAAATTGTATTTTCAAACACGTATTTAATGAGTTTTCATTGTGACCTAGATTCCTGTTTTACCGACATGACGAGGTTATGCAACAGTAGGTACTGAGATCATTGTTTTATAACCTACAGGATGCATTTATCCATTGTTTATATTTATTTGTTTATTCTGTATACATAGGTAGGTACTTTAAAATTAATTAAGTATTGTAAAAAACAGTCAAAATAAGTCTGTATTTAAAAAAAACCCTTTATTAAGTATCGAAATCATAATTCGAACATCGATAACTCAATGTTAAAAATATATAAATATAAATATATGAATCAAACATCGAGTAGGTAATCAATATTCAATTTTTGAAAATATGATTCTAACATCAAATACTCAATATTCAATATTTGAATATATGATTCTAACATCAAATAGTCAATATTCAATATTTGAATATATGATTCTTATATCAAACTCAATATTTAATAAGTATATGAATATAAGATTCTAACATCAAATACTCAATATTCAATATTTGAATATATGATTCTTATATCAAAAACAATATTTAATGTATGGTTATATGATTCTAACATCAAATACTCAATTCAATATTTGAATATATGATTCATATATCAAACTCAATATTTAATATATGAATATATGATTCTAATATAAAATACTCAATATTTATAAGAAAGTGTTTTCAAAAATGTGTTATTTTTTATATGCATATATACATACCTACTAACATAGGTACATAAAGTCATATCCCACAATACGGGGTAACCAGCGACAGGTATGCAGGTCTGCATTACCTTAAAAAAGGAAGCAAAACACGTACGTGTACATATCTCCACACACCAGTCTCGTCTCACCTAAAAGGGCACTACATTTAGAATGGGTGGTGAACCTCATTGCTGAATTATGTTAGATGTTTTTTTTTTAAGAATGAATATATCCTTGAAACAAACACATATGCGTCCTCGAACATTCCCTAAATTAAGCATAAATGCTTGTGCTATAGGTGAACGAAATCGGTCGTGGCAGGATTCAAACTCGCGACAACTGGATTACTAACCCAGTGCGCTAACCGCTCTAGCACTATACCCATCTGAACGTTGCCTGTTGTATTTTGTATTACCTACCCGGTTGCGTATTTACATTTGATTAGGAGGCAAGTACTGCCTCGAATTAGGCACTAGTTTGTTGCGCTAATGCACTTTTTAACGCAAACTTTTCCTGTTAATACGTGTTCAATTCAAGGCACGCGTCTTTTAATCTTTTAATTTAAAATTTTTAATTGCTTATTGATTGAACGTTACATGACTGTGTTAGAGGCAGTTTTTATGTATGATTGTTTTTGTTTTAATAGATTAATCTACACAAATCTACATTATATCATAAAAATTCGTTGACATTTTTTTTGTATGAGATTGGTACTCATGAAATTTTCAATGAAATAATCACACTTTGCGTCGTAATTACCTTCACAAGAAAAGAGCATCGAATTTCACATTGGTTATTATCCTTGTTTCCTTCGCAATTTACAATTTTAAAATTGTCCCAAATACCTACCAATTTTAAGTTCCGTATTTACTTAAAGACAAACAAAGTTACTAAATTACTGATTATTACCATATAATCTGTGAATAAAATACAAATATGACAGTGACAAACGAAATGCGAGCGAAATGAAATAGCGCGCGAACTTCATGGCTATATATGTTCCATATTCTATAATGCCTTGATTTCAACACAAGTTTTTAAGTGCAATTAGCGCAACAAACTAGTGCCTAATTCGAGGCAGTATTTGCCTCCTAATCAACACGGAAAGGTAAATACGCTACCCGGCCCTTACGGGACACCCATTCACCCGATAACGATTACAATAGAAAAGAGTGAAGCACTGTTCTACTTATTCATTTTTCTAAATGGATAAAATTATGTTACTTGATCCAGTGTATCATAGAGTTAAGAATGAACGAAAAAGACCCGGCAGATTGACCTTGATGACATTACTTATGGTATCGTTATTTGTCGATATCGTGATTAAAAAAATTAAAGGTTATCTTCGATACTAAATGCGATACACCGCAGATTATAATATAATATATATAAATATGTACATTAAAATTTTCCTCGATATTTTTGCGCCCTCAAGGTTGAGCGGTTTGGACATATCCATATAAGGATAACTGAGGACATCAACTGATGAAGTAGGCAATATTTTAATCAACCTCAAACACAGTAAAACACCAACTACACGGATAGTTTCATTCATTTGCATACCAAGCTTTTTTTTCATGATGATTTACCACTTTATATTAAAAGAAAATTTATCTGCTGAACGTACCACACTATTTATTTATGTCTTTATTCATTTAGGTAATTATTTATATGTTTGTTTATTTATTTATTACTTTTTTTATTAATTTATTTATATTAAATTAAATTAATTTTTTAAATTTTAATTTGTCTATTTGTCTTTTTTAAATTTATTAATTACTTTTTGATTAATTTTTTATTTAATTATTTATTTATATATTAATTTTTTATTTTTTATTTATTTATTTATTACTATTTTTTATTTATTTATATATTTATTTGTGATTTTTTTAATATTTCATTTATTTATGAATTTATTAATTTATTTTTTATTTATTTATTTATTTATCGATTAATTAATTAATTAATTAATTAATTAATTTATTTATTTATTTATTTATTTATTTATTTATTTATTTATTTATTAATTTTTTTTTTTTTTTTTTTATTTATTTATTTATTTATTTATTTATTTATTTATTTATTTATTTATTTATTTATATATTTATTTATTTAATAATTTATTTATTTATGAATCACGTAAAAACACAAGTAAAATACATACAAACATGTTATTCGTAGGCACAGTAAAAACTAACAAGTAAAAAATTAAACAAATAATAAGGAAAAAAATAATAAACTAAAAGTATAAAATAAAAAATTAAGAAAGAAAAAGTACCCAGAAGTCATGAGTAATAAATTGATGAAATGAATTTTCTTAAAAGAAAAACAAATTAATAGGTATTGTAATCTTTTTTAAAACCTTATTAGGTACATTTTCTATTCATTGCCACACTATTTTGAATAAGTAATTTTTGTTTTAAATAATTTTTGATAAAGTATATAGTAGGTACTTTATATTTTTTTTATATTCTGTGTATATACCTACTCGTATGTTCAAAAGATTACATAAATTTGAAAACGCTGATTAAATTAATTTAAAATACACTGAAAAGCTGTTAAAAAAGTACTCCTTCATGGTAACAATCTTAGGATTGGTTAGCAATACATCTCTTCACATATCTGTTGTTCTCCAGCCTCTTCATAAGTTTCTATCAGCTGACATCAATGATCACCTGGTAGATACATATATGTAGGTCCATAGTGTATTTTTCTTCATGGTAACAATCTTACATATGATTGGTTTGCACCGCACACTCCATCTCTCCACATATATCTCTTGTCCGCTAGCCTCTTCATCTCTTGGTAGTTGATACAACGCACGTCACTGATCACCTGCTCCATATAATTGTCTCTAGGGCGACCTCTATGGTGTCAGCCCTGCGTCATTCCTCCGGCGATAGTAACAAGCAGACCCGGATGCCTGATGACTCCTAAAAAAACTAAACGCTTATGTACGTATACCTATCGGCTAATCGAGAAACAAGTGGGTTGCGCAAAAAGAAAAATTTGGTTTTTCGCGTGGTTGGTTGAATATGTGCAAACCGTTCCATTCTTTTTCGAAATTTGTCTAGTTTTTTAAAATAAAAATGAATATGTCCTTGTTAAACAAGTACATATACATCTTCCTACATTCCCTAAACTAAACATAAATGCTTGTGAACGAAATCGGTCGAGGCCGGATACGAACTCGCGACCACTGGATTACTAGCCCAGCGCGCTAACCGCTCTGCCATCGACCCATCTAAGTTATTTATAGTTATGTTGTGTTTTTTTTTATTTCTTTCCATCATCGAATTAGGTACCTACCTACCTATATATAAAATAATATTTTAATTATCTTTGCGGTATCGATTAATTTGCACATTCAAAAATTAAAAAAAAATTCAAGTATTTCCGGTTAATGCAGACTCAAGTGTGTAAAAAAATTCAAAATAAAAACGTTTATATAAATTACGTACCTACCTAGTTTCAAGGTAGAGTATTCACCCATTGACCCAGTAAAATAAACCTCCAACAGTCTATATATGGATATTCTACTACCAATATACCTACTGTTCTGTATTGGAACCATATTTTTCATAGTAATATTTAACAACTAGTTACATGTAACACATGAGATCCAACTGTCTATAGCGATAGTATGTATAGTTGAAGAATACGTACCAAACTATAAACCCATTAATACAAATTATTGAATATTTTAAGATATTTTTTTCTATACAAAACATGTAGGTATGTATGTCAAGATAAGAGAGTATGGAGGTTAGTCCTTTTTCCTACTCAGAACATGAAAACAGCATGATGGTATGTATGCATATTTGGAGATTAGTATCAAACTATTAAGTCACCTTAGATATTGTGTATAGGCCACTGCCATATAAATTGAATAAAACGATGTCGTCACCAATTTCGATTTTTATGAAAATTGTTAAAAAAAGTTCTAGATGTACGTATTGAGATTACTATTTTCATATTTTTTATAGAATATTAAATTATCTAGTTGGGGTGTTTCGGTTTTTTGCGATATTTTTTTGAAATTTTGGAAATATAAGAAGTTAGACACATAAATTTATAATAAAAAAATGTTTTTCTTAATAAAAAATGTTTGAGAACTTTTTAAAAAAATTAATTAGATATTTTGTATTTGTCTATATTTATACAAATTTTCGACGTTATAGCTTTTATGGTTTTTGAGATATAGATAAGTATACGAAAAAATAAAGTAAAAATTCAAATAGTTGATAACCCCTGACTGAAACAAAAATTCAAAATTCAGAGTATAAAAGTTTTGTACGTCTATAATTTTCTTTATTTTCTGAAATTCTAGGCTCTGAGCATTGAGCGGATCAGAAGTTTCAAGGGGGGGAGTGACACACACACACACACACACACACACACACACACACACACACACACACACACACACACACACACACACACACACACACACACACACACACACACACACACACACACACAGATACAGTAAATGTTCTACTCCGAATTCTGAGTAAATCCATAATTTTAGAACATATATGCTGCGAAGCCTCTAAGTTAGTGTTTTTTGACTTCAAAGTTGGAAAAACCGTGAAAAATATAGATCCTACATACAAATCTCGCGTATCCTGGCGTGAAACTTTTTCGATATGTTAAGAGGACAAAGTCCTGTTGAACAATTCGAAAGTTGGATTAGCCTATTTGTTAATTAAATGTAATTCTCTTGAAGGAAGAGGCAGTTTAAAGCCAAGACGCATGTATGAAGGAACATTTTGTATGGTGTACTGGACTTTTTGCGTGCCAAAAACAACAACTTAGAGGCTTTGTAGCATATATATGTTCTATATATATGGATGAATTCAGAATTTGAAGTAGAACATTTTGTGTGTTTTTTGTCTAGTGTGTCTGTCTGTGTATGTCCGTCCCCCCTTATTAATTTTTATCCGCTCAATTTACAGAGCCCAAAATTTCAGAATATATAGATAGTTATAGGCCTAATACCAAACTTATATACTCAGAATTTTGAATTTTTGTTTCAGCCAGGGGTTATAAACTTTACTCTATTTTTCCAAATATCTCAAAAACCATATAAGCTAGAACCCTGAAAATTGGTATAAATATAGGCAAATATAAAATATCGAATTAATTTCTTCAAAAAATTCCAGAGGTTAATAAAAAACTATAAAAAAGAAAAACATTTTTTTAATGATAAATGTATGTGTTTAACTGCCTATATTTCCAAAGTTTTTAAAAATATCGATAAAAGCCGAAACACCCCAACTAGAAAATTTAATTTTCAATAAAAAAATTCATATTGTAGTTGTACATCTCAAACTTTTTTTAACAATTATTATAAAAATGAATTTAGTGACGACATCGTTTCATACAATTTGTAAGGCAGTATACACTACACAATATCTACGGGGACTCAATAGTTTGATACTTAATCTCCAAACATACATACATACCATCATGCTGTTTTCATATTCTGGGTAAGAAAAAAGACTGACCTCCATACTATCCTATTCTGACATACATACCTACATGTTTTATATAGAAAACAAAATATCTTTAGGTTTAAGTTTTGTACGTCTTCTTCAATTATACATATTATCGCCATCAACAGTTGTATCTCATGTGTTACATGCAACTAGTCATAAACAATGTCAACTGACATAATATATATCACAGATAAAATAGAAGTCAACAGATACTCGAGCGTTTTTCACCCGACAACTTTACCGAGCGTTTGGTGCGTACACTCGACGGTTCAATCTGAACGCCATAGAGTGTCTTTCGAGCGTTTGTTTCCGGTCATTATGAACGGCTTAAAACGCTCACTAAGGGTCGTATTACGCATGAAATATAAGAAAACGGTAAGATAATCTTTCCGTATCCAAATTCTTAAGTCATATTACAGAAGTTATTTGGTATTACAGAGACTTTCTTACCCAATCTGCATATCACGCGCCTATCATTATCTGTCAAATTACGATATTTGTAATATTTTGGTGAGGTACCAATAATTTAGCAGCCTTATCCATACAAATGTGGAAACAACATATTTTTTGGAGACTTCTGTAATTTAAATAATTATATTTTTAACTTACACAAATACGCGAACCTCAAGACCATATTCGATAAAAAACAGTTGTTTTTTTACAGACGCACTGTTGAATTTGTTAAAAAAATCTTATAAAATTTTGATTTGAATTTTATGAACTAAACAATCTCAGGTAGCATAAAATTAACTGACAGAGCCAACAAAACGGCTCACTTTGATCGATGCTTTAGTGTAAGTGGTCCTATAAAGTGTAGTAGATTGCCTCTAGATGTCCGCAGGGCACAAAGCAAGAGCGCTTTCTCTAAAGGACTGGAAACAGCTTTGTTTCGTAGAGCAACATTAGGCAGAATATAAACGCTCTTGGGATGATCCTGAATCATTAAAAGGGTGTATTCCAACTGTCGATTCGTTCATGAGAATTCAATTCTCTGAATGAATCGACATTATTAAGCCAAGATGCGTGTACGAAGGAAAATTTTGTATGGTGTAGTGGACTTTTTGCATGCTAATAACACCAACTAGAGGCCTCGCAGCATATATGTTCCCATACATGGATTTACTCAGAATTCGGAGTAGAACATTTTATGTGAGTTTTGTGTGTGTGTCTGTCTGTCCCCCCCTTATAACATTTACAGACCCCAAATTTTCAGAATATATAAACAGTTATAGGCCTACAACACTTTTATACTCAGAATTTTGAATTTTTGTTTCAGTCAGGGGTTATCAACTTTTTGAATTTTTACTTTATTTTTCCATATATCTCAGAAACCATAAAAGCTAGAATGCTGAAAATTGGTACAAATATAGACAAATACAAAATCTCAAATAAGTTTTTTCGAAAATATTCCAGGGTTTCTCAAACATTTTTTATTAAGAAAAATATTTTTTTTATGATAAATTTATGAGTTTAACTGCCTATATTTCCAATTTTTTTAGAAATATCGAAAAAGCCGAAACACCCCCAACTAGATAATTTAATTTTATATTAAAAATATTAACATTGTATTAGCACATCTCAATTTTTTGTTTTAACAATTTTTATAAAAATTGAATTTTTTTTTATCATACCTACTTTACGCACAGACTTACAAGTTACACTTAACATAACAGAATTTAATGTTAAACTACAGGCTTAGATCTACTTATGTGCTATTAAAAGAGTCTGAACATTCTTAAACTAAGTTTACAATACCACACTATAAAGACGAACAATATGCGAGATACGAGTTAATAATGAACTACTAGAACAAGTGGATGAATATGTGTATCTAGGAAGTATGTTTCAGCGTGATGGAAAATTGGAAAAGGATATAGAAAGAAGGGTAACGGCAGCAAATAGAGTAAATGGTGCATTAAGAACAATAATGGCTGACCCAATTATTTCAAGGCCAGCAAAACTCGCTGTGCACAACGCTATTGTCGTTCCAGCCATAATGTATGCAAGTGAGACATGGGCATGGCAGAAGACGCATGAAAGTAAAATTAACGCTGTGGAAATGAGGTCTCTAAGACGAATGTGTGGTAAAACAATTTATGATAGGATAAGGAATCAAGATATCAGAAGAGAATGTTAGATTGAAAGGGATATTTTGAGTAGAATGAAGATAAATGCTTTGCGATGGTTCGGACATGTAGAGAGAATGAACGATGAACGACTGACAAAGAAAGTATACAAGGCTGAAAAGAGTGGAATGAGATGTAAGGGTCGACCTAGAAAGAGCTGGCATGATCATATAAATGAGATTTTGAAAGAGGGGAACATACGAAGTCAGAACAATAGGAGAGCATGTATGACGCGATGTATGAATGTAAATGAGGCAAAACAGGTATGTCAAGATAGAAGAGTCTGGCGTTCGGTTCTCTCTGCCTACCCCAAATAGGGAAACGGCATGATGGTATGTATGTATGTGTATAAAAATTGAATTTAGTGACGACATTGCTTCATACAATTTGTATGGCAGTAGCCTACACACAATATCTAAGAAGACTTAATAGTTTATACTAATCTTCAAACATACATACATACCATCATGCTGTTTTCATATTCTGGGTATGATCAAAGGGTTGACCTCCATACTATCCTATCTTGACAAACATACCTAGGAACATGTGTTGTTTAGAAAACCAAATATCTTAAAATATTAAATAATTTGTATTTATGGGTTTATAGTTTCGTACTTATTCTTCAACTATACGTACTATCGCTATCGACAGTTGGATCTCATGTGTTACATGCAACTAGTATTATAATAATATCGTATCCTCCAAAGTCCAATATTATTCAAGTATTCACTATACCTTCTCCAATAAAATAGACAGCGAATGTTTATTCAAGAATTTGGCAATCGTTGGCGCCATAAAAATCCAAATCACCTCATCATCATTGCAAATAGTAATCAAATTTATAGATCTAATATATGAATGTTGGTAGGTTCTTGTATCAGAACGAAGAAGCATCCATTGTATGTAATTTACTTTGAAGCCACAAACAGAACTTTCACGTGACATTTGGGGTTTGAAGCAAATATCATCATCAGTCAGTAAAATAATAATAACTGGTTACGAAATATCTTCCTAACGTTAACTATGACATACCAATCTAACCTCACTTTACTCGGCCATTGTTTCTTTGTTGGTTGATCTTGGAGAGATGTGGTCAACATTTTTAAACAATTCGATTGGTTATATAACATGTGAATAAAGATTTTATATGAAGGTTTTCAGCCGCTGCGTATATCAAAAATATAATCTAATATAGTATAATAAATATAAGTCATAAAATATGTACAATTTACAAGCTATCAGTATAAATTATAAATAAAATATATATTATATAGCATACATACATACATACATACCATCACGCCATGTCCCTTGCGGGGTAGGCAGAGAGAACCAAACGCCACATTTTTCTATCCTGGCACGCATTTCTCGCCTCGTCCACATTCATGCATCGTCTCATACATGTTCGTCTGTTGCTCACACTTCTACATTTCCGTCTTTCAGAATATCGTTCACATGGTCGTTCCATCCCTTTCTTGGGCGTCCCCGACCTCTCATTCCATTCCTTTCCGCTCTGTATATTTTCTTCGTCAGGCGCTGCTCATTCATTCTCCCCATATGACCAAACCATCTCAATGTGTTCACCTTCATTCTAGTAATGACATCTTTCTTCAACTCACATTCTTTCCTTATGTCCTCATTTCTTACCCTGTCATACATCGTTCTATTGCAGATTCTTCTTAACGATCTCATTTCAACTGCATTTATTCTGCTTTCATGCGTCTTCTGCCATGTCCAGGTTATTATAGGTATAGTCTTTATGAATTGTGTACAATATGTGAACAATCAGTCGATATGAAACATGTATACAAACTTTCAAAAGAGGAGTTCATTAAGTTGACAATGAAAGTACCTATATCCAAACTTAACATAAAGGCACATGTACCATTAGGATAGCCTAGTCTTCACACCATTTTTTTTAAACATAACCTACAAAAGTTTGGTAAAAATACCAATCGAGTTAATTTTTTAATATTTTAGTTACTTTTTTAAATTTATAATGCAACTGGCTCACGCCAGTCGCAATTATAACTACAAACGAACCTAACCAACCTATTTTTACCAAACTTTTGTAGGTTAGGTTTAAAAAAAATGGTGTGAAGACTAGGCTATCCGTACCATTAGACACTTGTCTTGCCACTGTAAAAAAAGTGGATGACTTAAATCTATGAATTTAACATATTCATGAATCTTTTTATTGTAGTATTGTACCTACTTTATAGTAGTATTTTTTACAATAGTAAAAAATATTTTGAAAATAAAAAAAAATAACAATAATAACACAGAAGACGCGAATTGGTGATTTCTGAACAAAATTGCATTTTATCCAAAGGATAGAATGCAAATAGATCCACCCCAACAAATTAAACCAAAGCTCAGAATAGATTAAAAAATTAGTGATGCATAATAAATTAATATTTATTATACGCCAATGTTTACAATAAATAAATAATGCATGACCTTGCAATGCAAGGTCGTAAATTGGATAATTAGATCGTATTTTATTGTGAATTCTATAGTTGGGATCCCGGTAATACGAGTACTATCGAAATCTTGTTTTTTTTTTAAATCCGACGCAAAAAATATTTAAAAACTTCAGAAATAAACGAATATTAATAATTTCAGCTTTAATAAGTAGATGACTGAACACTTTTGTGTATATTTTTGATTTGATTTATAAAATAATTTTCAGATTTTTCAAATAATTTTTCCAACATTTTCCAGATGCAACAGAAGGAGAAAGAAGGTGTAATAGCCGTAGATAGATTGAAAGTTGACACATAGAGATAGCTAAGAAAGAGTGAAAGATCATAATCCATCTCTTGGAGACCAAACTGACAGAAAAGATTTGTCCTCATGCCTGATGCGGCCAATCGACAAGACATAGAAGAAAGAAACGACGAAGAGACAACCACAGAAGCAGAGGGGGACAAGGAAAAGAAAGAGAGCTCTTCGGACACTCAGGGGTCGGCAACCAAACCCAGATCGGTCTCCTTCAATAGGGACGTTCACATTAAACGAATCGGTAAGGACTACGTACGTCCCGTCGTACGAAGACTTGTGCTGTGAATAACCCTGACAATATTATATTAACACAAAAAAATCTAACTGACATACCTACCTATTAATAAATAAATTAATAACATATTTTTTCAAATTGATCATCTATGACGAAACTTTGTGACACTATCAATATAACAAAATAAATAACTATCTTTTTAATTTTATTATCAATCTTTACATGTATTTTAATGACCTTACATCAAAGTATCTTTAAGTAGGCTCCTAGGAACTTATTTATATTGTTTATTCTTAATTTTGCAATAGAAGCAACACGCTATTATTATTAGTTACATTTTATACAAATATCTGAAAATACAGAAACATTACGCCATAAATTTTGTAGCTTAAAATAAATGTTCCAAAATAATAGACAAGACACCGTGATTTCTTAAAGTTACAATATAAATAAATGCCGAAAAATTATAACAAGACTTTTGTACCAAGTTACATTTAAAATAAATGCTGGAAAATAATAAAGACACGCCATGATTTCTTGTAGTTACTATATAAATAAATGCCGAAAAATAATAACAAGATTTTCGTACTTAGGTAGTTACATTTAAAATAAATGCTGGAAAATAATAGCGACACGCCATAACTTCTTGTAGTTACAATATAAATAAATGCCGGAAAATCAAAATAAGACTCTTGTACTTAGTTACATTTAAAGTAATTGCTGGAAAATAGTAAGACTGTTTAATGTTTTGATTTTCAATAAATGCAGGAAAATAAAAACAACGCTTTTGTACTTAGTTACATTAAAAATAAATGCTGGAAAATAGCAAGATAAATGCAAGACTCTATGTACCTAGTTAATGTTGTAAATAGTCTATATGATTTGCATAATTTCAATAACTCAAAAGAATACAAAATACAAAAAAGTATAGCAAATAGCATTAGTGTAGGTATATTTAATCAAATAGTGTTGCAATAACTTATGTTCCTACATAATTTTTAATTTAGGTATTTCCTTTTTTTATATACATCTCTGAAATATTAATAATAAAACGTAACTAAAAAATAACATTTTTATTTATTATTGAAATTGAATAAATAACATTAACAAATATTAAACTGCACAAGACCTTTGACATTGACAAGAGCACTTACTTCATCGCTGCTAATACAGACCCATCAGGAATGTGGATTATCTTTTCTGTCATGTTCATAATATCTAAGTATATGTAATACATATTTACCTTCCTGGATTATGGATCTTGTTTTGTGGATATTGATCGATTCACTTGTATTTATGGCTAACAATAATTTTTCATGTTTCACAACTAAAAATTTCTTGTAAATAATATTAATGTTTTCGCCGTTTTGTCTTGCCTTCATTGCATTTTTTTTTTATATTTCATGGCTTCTGAACGAATAGTCCCTAGTTCACTTCCTGGTATGACATCGTTTTCAGTGTTTCTATCTGGTCTTGTGAGAAGATTATTATCATTATTAATTTAACCCTTTCCTGGCTGAATTAAGTATTACAGATAAAAAAAAAAAGTTTAATTTTTTTTAGTACATATAGGGTACCAAAAAGGGTTTTTAATTTTTTTTTTTCTATACATAATAAAAATATGGTGGTGATGTCATATGGAGTCATCAGCCTTTAATGCACACAATACGAGGTGTACCGTATTGATAATAATAGTTAGGGTGGATTATTTTAAATTTTGTTTACATGGCAGGGGACTAGTTTTATATTATCCTACATATATGGATAACTAAAAATAGTTTTTTTATCTTTCATTTATGGGAAATTAAAAATCAGAAAGTAGGTATTTTGAAAAAAATATTTAATTTGTATGAAATTTTTCAAAACAATTTCTTTCAGGGACCAAACATAGAGGTATTTTGCACTTTTTGCATTGAATACGTGCATAGGCACTACAATTTCTGCACCTCTTCTTTTCTTTCACAGCCTCTGGCCAATGGTTGATACTATCGAACCGGATGCTGTCGTATGGTTTCGGAGCTATCTTCCTTTTTTTAATAATGATATCATTACTCCTCCGTCCCCTTGCTTTGATGGAGGAACTATTGGCGCATGTCAGATAATTTGCAATATCGCTCTTGAACTGCAGCAAAGTCATATGAGATTTGGATGGATTGATTTGTTTCAGATGGCGGCGATAGAGAAGCCATCCATTGACGACACAAAGGTCAAAGAAATAGTAAAAGACCCTCATGTACCACTTCTTACCTCTGTTGTCTATGCGATATAGCTCCATCAGCATATCGCATAAGTCTACCCCACCCATAAACTTATTATACTCTGCTATGCAGTTCGGCCGAGTGACTTCTTCATATTTCTTTGCCTTTTTATCCCACCTTTTACAAATATCTGTAGGATCAGGCCCAGCAAAAGACGATGCCAAATGCACGGCTTTATTATCGTACCATTTAGTAACGACAATATTATTATCAATGTCAACTTTTGTGTCCAGACTTCCTCTGCCCATCTTTTTCAAATCTCCATCACTTTTTAAAGCACAACCCTTGAGTCTGTTGGGTCTTATCGTCCCAATAGAGTATATTCCAAGAGTAGTTAACTTTTGAATTAGAGGTAGACCTGTATAATAGTTATCGAAGAAAAGTTTAAAATTGAGGTGCCTGGGCATATTTTTAAGAAGGCGAAGAACAACATCAGCCGATTGACCCATCTCACTTGATTGTCGGTTGCTCTTACCTGTATAAATTTCTATATCATAGACAATACCACTACTTCCTGCACGACAGAAAACTTTTATCCCCCATGAATGAGGCTTGTCTTTTAAAAACTGTTTAAATTGCAAAAATCCTTTAAAAGGTATCATCTGCTCGTCAATGGACTGATTTTCCTCCTGCGGAATCTTCCATAAGTTGGCTCTCAGTGCATCCAGAGTAGGCCTAAATTTAAATAAAGGATCGTAACCATCATTTCCCTTTTCCACAAATGCACTGTTATCGTTTCCATGAAAATACCTCCTCAAGGTTTTAAATCTATCTCTGGACATTATGTCAGCTACAGGAGGAAAACGTGTTGGCAACTCCCAATATCCATAAACAGAGGGCATCTTCACAATCCCCATGAGCAAGTTGATACCAATAAACTGCTCCATTTCTTTTTTTGAAACACCCAGAATAGTGCTATTGGTTTGCATGGCATATAAGTTAGTATGATAGACCAACGTTTCTATCATATTATCATCAAAAAACATTTTAAAGTATGATATGGGTCTGAATGTTTCTAATGGTGGATCTGGTAACGAAGATTTCCATGCAATGTTCTCTGGTGGTTTAAATGAACGTGTCCTCCAACGATATTGAATAGTTCTATCTTTACTACTTGAGGCACCGGCTTCACAAGTTTCGACCAACTCAATTTCCTCTGCACCCGCTTCATCGGTGTTGGGATGAGATGAAGAAGCAGTTTGAATTTCAAAATTGGGGAGGTTCTCACGCAATGCAGTAGTTACTCTTTTTTCGAAATAGTCAGTATCTTCTTCATCATCCGAAAATTCCATTTCAGAAAGTTCACCATCTGGTTCTATTATGCATTGGCGAATCTCTTCTTCGTTCAACCCCCTGTCCTGTCCTTTGATGATTTTTTTTGATACATTTTGAAAAATTTCCTTTTCACTTCTTTCAGTCATATTACCCTAAAATAAAAAAAAAAACAAAAAAATGATATAAGTACTACGTAGTCACTCAAGTGTAATAAAAATTGTGCGAATGTGGTTAAATTATAGAAGTAAAATTTACATTGAAAACAAAAAGATACACTGATAGTAAGTTATCACTATAGACTGATGATTCCATTTGGAGTCATATAATATTTTATGAAAAATATAAATGAATAAATGTTATTTTACTAAAAAAAAGACAAATATAATTTTGTGAAAGCAATAAGAAGTACAAATAATATATAAATTATTAAAACTCTTTGAAAATTCTCTAAATAATGAATATTTTATTTCACTTACCAGACAAAATTCAAAATGGCGTCCTAAAATCACTTGCTGCAACTTTCAGATAACATAACACAATGAAACAGTTGACAAAAAATGTGTTATAAATTATTTTATTGAAAGTAGAAATCTCCCTTATCGACATAAATAAAAATGTTATCCGTATCGGTTCATAGATGTCTACACTAGTCTGAAATAAATTATGATTCCATATGGAATCAATAGCCAGGAAAGGGTTAATGTCTCCATAATGTGTCATGTTGCGTTTTTATTGGGTACGTGTGAATTATTATTTGTCATACCCGATGGTGCCTATTAAAAATGTTGTAGGTCTAACAAAAAATACTGTCACGGATGTCCCAGAAACGTATTTTTAAAAGGCTATCTGAGGTGGGTGAGGATTACAGTTAGTTACCTTCAAGGTCCAGTCTTCGTGTCTCGGTTGTCCCCACCCACACGTCTAAGGATACAAAGTCTCTCCTCACCGACACTCGAACCTGAGCACTCCATATTTGGACAGGTCTGATTCGACGTTTCTCCTAAACATGACGTCATATATGTGTTCAATCATGAACCTATATGCCCGTACGTATTAAGGTTAGATTGGCTTCGACACATTTGATTATTTCTGCAGAACGTGGATTTTTAGAAGACATATTATAGACACGTTCCTAAATTATAAATTATTTAAAAAAGTTAATCTTATAGATTCTTTATTTTATTTTTATTTTATTTTATTTTACATTACTTCTCGGGAAACCAACAGGTAGGTACCTACTATGTCAAATATTAATTTAACACGCACCCAATAACAAGTTGCCATATTCTGGAGACTTACGATATTAATCGTCTCACAGATCCAGACTGAAAACATAATTAAAAACTGTGTCTCCACCGGGATTCGAACCCGGGACCTTTGTATCAGCAGTCAGATACCTAACCAACTGAGCTACGAAGGCCTAAAAATATTTGTATATAAGGAGCTTCCATAATTAAGCATAATATTTTATATTTTTGGACTCAGCTGCGATCCTTGGGGAACACCAAAAAGACAATTTAGGTCAAAAAGTGTGCTGAATTTTTATTTCTTTATTTCAATCTTTTCGTTTACAATTTAATACATAATGGTGCATATGGTGATACAGCGGGCTATTTTTAAAACTTACACAACGGAAATAATAAACTGCGTGAAAATGCATTCAAGGATTGTCCAACTTAGAAAAAAGTATATTGTATTTTCTGTGTAGTCCAAACGAATCAAAAATTACAATCTACTTCATTATATTGGTAATTCATAGTGTAACTTAAAAGGGCATATTTACTAGGGATGGCAATTACTGGATCCCGCATCCAGCAATCTTTCGGTTTGCTGAATCCAGCAAAATACGCTGGATCCAACACTTCGGATCCGTAATTAATTATTTTTCTAAATAATAGCATAAAAGTCTAGGCTGTTTTGTAAAATTTAATTTAATTTAAAGTTTAATTCCATGCAAAATTGTAACAATTCTTACACAGAATCTTTATTACTCCTCACTAACCCAAGGGGATATAGTGGCGAGTTATGATTTCACATATTTAAGGGTATTTTTTTATTGCAGATTATCAACTAGTATCATGTTAAGATTGTGTGTGTTATGTGCTGTTTGCTATATACGGCATGTTTATTTAACTTAATCTATTATTATAGACTAAAATACTCATTTAATTCTTTTCAAATTTTGTAAATATGTATATCCACATAATACTCGCTTAGACCCCATTAGGTTTTGAAGGATATCTGAACAATGCTTCTTATTTCAAAGTGACCCCAAGTTCAGTAAACTTAAAATTTGAAATTTTAATTTTCAAATTGTAATTTTAAAAAGGCACATCACTTTCATAAAATGGTATTGAAGAGTTATCAAGTTTTCATAATAAAACAAATTTAATAAAGTAATTTCATGAAAATGCTGAATATTTTCCATACAAAATTTGATTTTTTTATGGAGTGACTTAGTGACGAGTTTAGCGTTGGCCACCTACCACCTTTTTTTTATTTTAATAAGAGTATCCAAGTAAGACATTTGGAGATTTACCAATATTGAACAAAAAGTCATTACCATGGAGAAATGTTTTGCTTAATGTACGAAAATATTAATTAGTTAAGGAGATATTATGATTTATTCATACTCTTTTTCATAGTGTATAAGGTGGTTTTAGTATATCATGTTTTCAGTCACTAGATTTAGTGTTTTATGCCCTATTAACTCATGCAGTAGAGTTTGGTGCTGGCACACTCGTTTTCGAATTAAATGGACAAGTGTGAGGACGACGACATGGTTTTTTTTTCTTCTAAATAATCGCTTTGTAAACACTGGATGGTTTAAGAGTGTTTTTTAAGATAAACGAGTTTTGCGAGTTTTTTATTATCAAACTGCTAAAAGACGTCAAATTGATTCATGATTTATGTATGGATGAGTTGGTTCACCTATTGCAACCATCTATGAATTAAATATATCACTAACATACATACATATTATACAATAGGCTGTTCGGAAAGTTATTTCGTTTTCTTCCCTCAGTTATGAGGTTTTTTAAATCAAATAAATTGATTGTAGCTCAACCCATGCATTTTCCTTTTGACAGGACGAATACCGAATTGATATAATACTGAAATGAGTGGGTTGTGGCCAACACTAAACTACCAAACTAAAACAAAAAAAACTCAATACCAAAATCTTGTATGGAAAAATTTCAGTATTTTCTAGAAATAAATTTTGTAAAATTATTTTTGATTTAAATATTTTATTATGAAAACTTAATTATTCAATACCATTTTATGGAAGTGATGTGCCTTTTACCAATTTGAAAATAAAAATATAAAATTTCAAGTTACCTGAGCTTGGGGTCACTCTGAAATATTTGATAGTTAAAAAAAATGAGAAGCACTGTTCAGATATCCTTCAAAATGTAAGCGAGTATTAGTGATAATATACCTACGAATTTAGCAAAATTTGAAAAGAATCGAATGAATATTTTAGCCTTTAATCGATAAAGTAGAATAAACATGCCGTACATAGCACATTACACATAATGCACAGCACATATGCGGATACATTGTGATGAAACTTTCAGAATACCATCTAAAGAAGCAATATTTACGTGAGAAATGAATTTAAATAAATTTCTCCCTTGACATTGCTGAAATATTGAATTTATCGAATTCGAACATCCATGATCACGTGAACGCCTTGGTGTAATATTTCGGCTTTCATTTTCAAAAAAAAAAATAAAGAAATGACCTTTCGAACAACTCAATGTATAAAGATATCTTGTGATTATTTTATATTATAAATATATTCGTAAGTTATTCACCTGTATTATTTATACATATATTCAAGTCGAGATTGGTTCTTGAAACGTTTTTGAGTTTATCCGGCATTCATAGAAGACGTTATCCTAAACTGACCAATTGATATTCCAACTCGTTTGCAGCACAAGCAACGACTTCGAACGACTTAACATTATTAAATGATATTATATAAAAAGGCCATGATGACTTTCCCAGGAATAATTTTGTGTGGTTTCCCATTTCCAAGTTTGTGTGGCTTGAGCTATTCATTCTAAAGCCCATTCGACATCATTATTTGTCTCTGGCCTATAGATGATAACAAGCGTCTGGCGACAGACGGATCAAAGGACAGAATACGCGTGCGCACAAATATTTTACTGAATAAATAAAAAAAAAAACAAAAATAGTATTATTATAATTAGGTAAAGAATAAGCATTAAAAATATTTAAGGGGGGGACTGCTGCCAACGTACCTATTTTTCAATTTGATATACCATCATTATTTCTTATCAAATCGTTTTGAAAAAAATAATTTAGTTAGTTTGGGTATTAATAAACAAAAATATACCTTAACTTTTTGATAATGTTCTGTATAAATTCTTGTAGAAAAATAATGGGTATTCAGTAGGTATTGTGGGGCGCCACTCCAGAGGTGACTACCATATTCAACTCTCATCATATTGTAAAGAGTTTAGTATTGGCCACAGCCCCCATTTTTGTATATTGTCATAAAAAGCAAATGTAACTTACAACTATCTAAATAATATAAAATTTGATCAAATGCTAATACATAACAAACTCATTCCTAACTTTAAATGGCAAAGGTTTTAATCGAATACAGTGGATTTTTTTCCCTGTCGGGAGTCAAATGATATTTCATTGACAAACGTTTTAACATCTCAATAAAGACGAAGTTGGGATATTATAGAAGAACAAGGAACTCAATGCACCTACAGGGCATACAAACTGTCATCGGTTGGTTTACGTGATCACTTTGTGCGCTTGCGCAACGTTCTTATTGAGTTGACTGAGAAGCAAAAAATGCTCAATTGTCTTTTTGTTTGCAGCACCTACCCGTGGGTCAGGGTCAGCACAGGCGGCGGAGGCCCCTCCCCCCGTGAGGCGGCAATCTCTGTCAGCCCTCAGCCCAGAGCAGTTGGCCCGGGAGGCGCAGCGTGTTGTCGAGCAGGCCAGCCGCTCCTCCTGCCACGCTTCTGGACTACCGCCGGAATCTTGGTTCCATTCCCTACCGGTCAGAGGGTAAGTTCACAAACTCAGATTCCAGCTTCTTATACTGTCTCCAGAACTATTCAATTAGCTAATATGTTTGTTATAATAATTAATATCCAAGTTGATTTATGTTTGATATAATATTTTTTGAAATTATGAGTAGATACTGAAAAAAAATGAAAAAATATGACATAATTTTGCTTTGCTATAATTATTGTTGACTACGCTTATCTACAAAATAATTACTTACATCTTAATATTTTTCGACAAGTTTCAAACAAATATGTTTTTGTTTCAGACGAAAAAAGAATAGACCAACATTAGAACTTAATGAATTTCCAACAAGAAGAAGAAGCGAAGAACTCGGAGTAACATCTCAATTTTCCTCTGAAGGTCTCAAGTCGTCGTTGGCTAGATCTACTAGTGATGTGAGTTCCAAAAATCCAAAGAAAGTCCAGAAAAACAATAATCTATTGAACATTTTCAAAAAAACGGACAAAGTTGAGAGTAGTAATATAATTCAAACTGTGAATCCAAAAAAGTCAAAATCAACAGTAAAACGGAGTAAAAGTGACGTCACTGATCTCAAATCGACTCACAAACCAACTAGAAAAAGAACGGGAAGTGAATCAGAAGAGTATCTTAATTCCGTAATTGGAAAAAAGACTCAGCTATCACCTATTATCGAAAATAATCCAGGAGACGATTATTTCAAATCTGATAACACTAAATTGACCAGGTCGACTGGAAATAATGATGTGGAAAAAGTGGTAATCGAATTTGATAACAGTTCTTCTAGAGAAACATCGAATTCCCCTCGGGAATACAAAGTCAACCCGGTTGAAAAACCTCCTCGAACTAAAGATCCCAAACCCCCAGCTCGACCTAAAAGAGCGAAAACTATAACCGGCAAAGACGATACCTCGAAACAATCGAGAAACTCATCAAATCCGTTTAGCACCCTACCAAAAGTCAAAAGCAACGCACGCAGAAAATTACTTGTAGATGAAATAGCAGCAAAAAACAAAGAATTAAACCCGAGAGATATCAAAAAAACTATAAAAGAAACAATTAATTTGCTGGAGCACAAGAAATCTCAAAGTGATAAGGCACCTGAGATGATCCATAGTAGTCAAAAACCTCCAGAAAAGTTACCATTAACCAAAGGGCAAACTGTAGATACCATGGTGAGAATTTTAAACAAAGATAAATTTTCTCCACCACCCAAATCGTCTCTTTTAATGCCCACTAGTGTAGCTGCTCACAATAATAATCAACCATTCTCATACACTAAACCCAGTGTTAGTCCAGATCCAAATTTATATATAAGACCACTCAGTCCAGACAGACCACCATCGCCAATCAACAAATCCATTCCACAGCCTCCTCAAGGAATTATTTATGCGCAAGTAGTTTGTGGAAACGGAGAAAGTAAGGGCAAAAAAGGAGCAAAACAAACAGTTCATACTACTGTGAATCCTGGAAAAGTTGGTCATAATTCGGACGAAGACGAAGGACTAGGATACGAGGATCATATAGTACAATCATCTTATGTCTATGGACAGGATGAAATAGATTTTTCACACAGTGGTCAGAAAATTGGAGACGATCCATACAGACATTTAGAAGATTATTCCATTGAGAAAGACAGTCCCATCACTCCCAGATTCAAGAGCTATAAAAACGGATCATATTCTAGCAAAGAACCTGAATCCGCTCACAATTACCCGGCAGAAAAAGAGAGATATATAGATTACGAAAGTCGAGGAAGAGCAGACGGAATGGACGCTCGACGAAGAGAAAGTTTAGTAGAATCAGAAGAAGCCAAGTTTGAGAAAAGAAAGGCTGAATTGAGTTACAGGAGAGAACTACTTGAGTCTAGAATTAATGCCAGAAAAATCAGGGATCAAATTAGTCCTGGAAATATAAGTAATAGATATACTCCAGAAAAAGAATATGATATTGAAGATGCTAATCCTATAGAAGCAACAAAACGGTATGTATCTGAAACTACGAAATATTACAGAGATGATGGGAAATTGAAATCTGGCTTTACTGAGGAATATACCATGAACTCAAATAGAAACAAAGATGGCACACTAACAAAATCAGAAAATAAAGCAAAATCTAAATTTAATCCTGACACATCTCTGTTTGAGCCAGTTTTAGGAGAAGACATGGACAGAAGGGAATTTATAGATAGACGCTTAGCGGAAGAACCGAGAGTAGCAAAATATTTTTCGCCACAAAAAACTGCAAGATATTTTCCACCAGAACCTGAGTATGAACCGCCTAGTCTTGATTCACAGGTAAGCGGACCTAGATACTCTCCAGAAGTTAGAAAGTTTAAAAAATCTTCCCGTATAAACGGATCTAGTCATGATACACTGAATAGTAGATATGTCAGTTCCAAATATAAACAAGAAAAGTTTGAAAACAGTCGAGATCATTATGCGTCAAATCCAGAAATTGTGCAACGAGAGCACAAAAGTCCTTCGTTGGAACAGTATGACCCTGATAAACCAGAAACTTTCCATAATTCATTAAGGCGAAACAAACAAAGTAGCAGTGATAAACATTACAGAAATCAAACCCATTACTTGGAACATTCCAAGTCCAGATCACCGAGGCAGCAAGATTCAGAAGAAAGAAGAGATTTTGGGTATGGAGGCGAAACCTCCGGACCAGAATCTTCAAGGAGCCGATACGAAATCGACCGGGATCGTGACAACAAGTTTGCTGATTCTGGAATCGAAAACGACTATAGGAAGGATTCGAATGGTGACATACACACGAGGAAAGCTGCTTCACCGTTTGCGAGAGTATTCAAGGTGAGAAGTCGAGGAGATCTTAGGAACGAAAGTGAAGACGAAGGATTCGCTTCATCTCTTTTGATTGCCAGCGAAAGACAGCATACGGAAGACAATTATTTACCACCAAAATCCAAATATCTGTCTGATTACGGCCATGAAAGCTCTTACAGACACGACAATTTAGAGTACAGAAACGATACATTGGAATTTAAGAGATTCGGCACACGAAGAGATGAGTTTGTTCACAGAGAGAAAAGCATAGATGATGGATCATTTTATGATCCTAGAATTGATAAATTTGACGACAGGAAAAACGCAGTTAAAAAGATTGATTCCAAACCTCCAAAATCAACCAAGAAAATGAGTGGTTTAGATAAGGTAAGAACATCTTTTATTAATCATTTGTTTTTGAAATCATTCAATTCAACTAAACATATCCACAAAGTATAGATATCCTAGGAAGAAAAAATACTCTAACGTTATCATAAAGTAACATTAGAGATACAATTAGTTATATATCAACTTGATATTCTGAATTCACACATTTTTATGGAATAAAATAACTTTGAATACATTGCCTGTGACATTATTATTTAATACTCGGTCACAAAATTTATCACTTATAGACTTAAAGCCCATAAATTATAAATTTTCGACTGCCGTGGCACAGTTGGTAAGCCGATTGGCTTTTGTGTGGGCATCCTGGGTTTGATCTCCAGTAGAGGAGAAATTTATTTAAATCCATTCCTCACATAAATATTGCTTCTCTGGGCTGTAAACACTGGTTAGTTGGAAAAAAGTACCATACGACAATAAACTCGCCACTTGCGCAAGGTGTAAGGAAGTGTTTTTTATTATATTATTAAAATATCAATTCAAGTTTTGATACAAAACTGGAAGCATGTAATCAAAATTTAAACAGTTTTTTTTTATTTTTATAATATATATATTAATAACTTGGTATACACCACTTATGAGCACAAATAACTGTCGATCGGTTTCTAGAACGATGTTTTCATCTTCAGGATGACTTAGGTATGATGAGTACGTAAGTCATCGTCATCCTGAAGATGAGAAAATCGTTCTCGAAACCGGTCGACAGTTATATGTGCTCATAAGTGGTGTATACCAAGTTATTATTATATATATTATAAAATAAAAATTATAATGACGCCACAAAGTTACTTCCTTAAAAATAAAACTGAATTAAACAGTTTTATTTAAAGTTTATTGTCTGGTTTATAATAAAACAAATTTTATAGGTGAAGCAGCTCTTCTCCCGTGACTCTTCGAAGAAGAGCAAGCAGGTGATGGAGACAGATAGAGGGGAGATGGTTCAAGAGGAGGACCTACGCAGGAGATACACAGAGTACCGGGCATCTCCACAACACAGGGAAATCAGAAGAGAACGGTCTGAAGTAAGTACTGACTCCATAACAAATTAGAAACCATTCTAGAAATTGATGGTATCATGGAATGTTCTGTCAGCAATTTTATTTTGAAAGAAACATTTTAAGTTGTCATACAGAATATTATTTACTGTCTAAAATTTATTGAATATGAAATTTTGATAAAAAGGATGGTTTGGCTGGGTAAAAAAGAGGTACCTAACCCGAATATCGGAAAACACATTCTTCATTTGCATTTAATTTTAGGTATCATGAACTTATATATTGACAATGCAATAAAACACATTCTTCATTTGCATTTAATTTTAGGTATCATGAACTTATATATTGACAATGCAATAAAACACATTCTTCATTTGCATTTAATTTTAGGTGTCATGAACTTATATATTGACAATGCAATAAAACACATTCTTCATTTGCATTTAATTTTAGGTATCATGAACTTATATATTGACAATGCAATAAAACACATTCTTCATTTGCATTTAATTTTAGGTATCATGAACTTATATATTGACAATGCAATAAAAATTAGGAAAAAAAAATGTTGCCACTGAAAAATATGTACCTAATACAATTTAGATGGGTGGTGGCAGAACAGTTAGCTCTATAACAAAAGCATTTATGCTTAATTTAGGGAATGTATTAGGATGTATATGTAATTGTTACAAGGACATATTTATTGTTTTTAAAAAATAAAGTTGTTACTTGATGGATGTAACAAAACGAAGATGATTGAACAAAATCGGTCGAGACGAGATTCAAGCTCGTGACCTCTAGATCAAGGGCGTGACTCTATAAAGTGCACATGTCGCTCTGCTATATATTTACATTTCTGTTTACTTACCCCTTCTTCCAATGGCGCTACAGCCCATATCGGGCATGGCCTCCTTTAGCCTGCACCGCCTTTTATCCTCGTCCTTTGTCTGAACCAGTCTGAGACCCGGGGCAGTTTGAATATGCAAATGATATCTGATATAATGATTATTATTTAATAAATAAATATTAAAATCTACAGGGATTTTTATAGATTTGATTTGATCTGTGTGAATTGTTGACATTTATTTATTTAGTAGTGTATGAACAGCATAGGTATATTATATGAATTATGAATTTATGAATTATTTTTTATTATTTTATGAATTATCATTTGCGTGTATGCTATAGCAAAAATTGTGTATTCAGAACACAGGTTTAACAAATTACTACATCGAATTATCTAAATTTACTTACCTACATATTAGATATCTGTTGAAAGCTTAAGTTATCAAATATATTTGACAGTTCATAAACACTTTGAACACCTATATTGAAATAATTGTGTAATTTATATAATCACTTCTAGGAATTTGACTACAGTCAGAGGCGACGCCTGGCAACACCACCCCCATCTCCAGGCCCAAAGGTTCAACCCGCCTCTTCCACGGGATGGTTCAAATCTTTGGATCGCCTCTCAAGGAAAAAGACTAAAAACTCCAAGGTATAATATTTCTTCTTATGCATTTACAACATTTATTTACTTATTTATATATTTAATTTTATAAAATGTTCATTCTTTGTTATTAGTCCTTTCCTCACTAGGATTAAATCCAGTGATGAGGAAGGTACGTTACAAAATCAATATAATAAATAACAAAAAAAGAACATATAAAACCCAATAAAGAAAAATAAAAGTTACAATTATGACGGTCAACAATAATAATCATGATCCACAGTATACAGTACACCTGCATCAATCATTATATATTATTATGATGACATGAACCAGAGAGTATCTATAGGTAGTTTGTTAAACATTTGTGGGGCAAGAAAACAGACATTGCATTTAGAACCACATTACAAGAACCATATTGTATGTGTTCATAATGTTTGATTAAATATATGTAAGTAGTAATGAATAAAAATGAGATTTTTTAGATGTTTCCTCATTTGTTTTACAATACAGTTTTATTATTACTTTCCAGAGCGAGAAAGAGAGCATCTTGACAACAACTGAAGACGAATCAAATCTCTCTCCCAGAAGGTACACCCCACTGTCCAGCAAAGCCCCGTCGAAAAATCTCAGGTTCTTCGGCGACACCGACCAAGAATCAACCGGAAGTGCCCCAAAACCAAACTCAACTCTCAGGAAGAGGTCTCAAGAATTGAGAAACGAAAAATCGACCCTGACACGCTCGGGCAAAACGCTGTCCAGCTCAGTCCATGCGCTGGACAGAACGGAAAGACCAGACAGCAGAACTAAAAGCTCCTCCATGACAAATCTGCAAAATGGCCACCACACCTTTGACTCCAGACAAAACCTTCTGGCAAACAGCTACAACAAAGAAAAATACAACAACAGCAGAAGAGATCTTCATAATATATCTGAAATCCACAGCATATCTGAAGATGAAAACCTGTTTAAGAACAGTGTGGATACCGAAGACTACAAAGATGACAGCAGTACTCTGAAAAAGCCACCGATGAGTCCGTACAGGGAGAAGAGGAGGTCCAGAAGTCACAGTGGATCCAAGACTCAGAAGTCATCAACGCTGAGAAACGGTTTTGGAGGAAGCAAGAGAGATATGATTGAAGCAGAAGAAAGCAGAGGACATAGCTCATCTGAGGTTCATTCTAGTAAACATGAATTGAGGTCAAATAGGCAAGACTATTCAGGAAGCAAGAATGATTTGAGGTAAATAATATGTACAATCTATAAATGTGTCTTTTATTGTTGTTTCTGAGAATGTAGCAATCAATAGATGGGTTGATAAAGAAGGATCTGTGTCACAAAAAACATTTTCACTTTATTTGGGAAATGCATAGACAATCATCATTCATATACATGCACTTTATATTCTCTACTTTTTAAATCATTTACACAATCATTTTCTTCTTGATTTTCTGCTTCATATATTCCAATGTGGGAAAACTACTTCAAAGCATAACATATCATTCAGTTCACAAAAGTTTTCTTTACCCAATATGTATAATGAAATGTGAATGATTTAGGACTAAACGACGCAGAGCTCCACCAGGTGGCAGTCCAGCAGGTAGTAGTACAGAAGGAGAGTCCAGTCTTCAATCACAAAGGAGTGTTGTCTACCTCCATGCACCAACAGGTATCAACATATTTTTCGTATGATATAATAGTTTTTTTTTCAAATCTAATTGTATGTACATCACAAGATCTTTGTGAATACCAGTATAAAAATAAATATCATTAAAATATAATGTTAAAATGAGAAAAAATGACCTCTTTTCTGTCTTTGAGTCGCGGGACGTCTCGTTTCCACGACTCAAATACATGTCTGCGGGACGCTAATTGTCCCGCTTTGTGGAAATCCTAGAGGTTTTACAGAAATCCCATTCAAATAATATAAAAAATGCTCAAATACACCAAATCACAAGTACACTTTCAATAAGAAAAACTAACTGTCTTGTGATTATGAGTATGCTGTACATTTCATTGAGCAAAGTATTTTATTTATACACATCATCGACAAATTTATTTCATTTAATTTATTTCATTTAATTATTTTATTTGAATTTAAATAAAAGTGATAAAAAAGCACAATTGTTATTTTTTTTCATTTCTGTATATTTGTAGGCAAGTCCCGCTTTTTTTGGCCAAGTCCCGCATATTAATTTCTGATTTCCAGCTTATCCGTAAATAAGAGTTGACAACCCTAACTATAACTATCATTTTCCATCAAACAGCTCGAGACTATTAAAAGTGCCATTTTAACAAAATTAAAAAAAAAACTGTCATTGTATAAATGAGAATTTTTTCAGTTGGTGACATACCAGGCACCGGTCGTATATCTAGAGGTCGTTCTAGAGATGATTTGTCTTCAGTCAACTCTTCCAGACTTCAACCTCAGACCAGAACAGTTTCCAGATCATTCTCTGTACTGGCCCCGTGGAAACCGAGGTTCTACAGAGAAGGTTACGACATCAACTATTCCCAGTCACAATCGCAACAGCAGACCCTTAAACGAAACGAGAAACCAGCGTCGAAACCACCACCCAAAAAGGAATCAGGATTTCTCTTTGGAAAGAGCAAAGCGTCGTCGACTAAAAACTTGGCTTCGTCGAAATACGATGTGAGAAGCAGCGAAGATCGCTCTGTTCAAAATTCCACACTAACACGGCGACCCAACAGTAACACTAACGGAAGAAACGCTCAGTCAAATGGAACTAGCACCCTACGCAAGTCAGAAGTGAGAGGAAAATCCGCTTATAGTAGTAGCAAAGAAAATGTCAACCAGAACATCAGCACTCTATCCAGGAGCAGAAACGATTTAAGATCTAGAGAATACAAGAAGAGTCTTTCGAACGACGTACTCGAGAGAGACACTCAAATGAAAGGAATGAAGAGGACGGGAGAAAAGGAAAGACTGTCAAGATCCATTTCTATGCCAAAGGACCCAAACAAGGGAGCTGGTTGGTTCAAAATGACAAAGAAAAGTAAAAAAACTGAAAGTACCAATAGGATCTATTGAAATGAAGGACTAACTTTTAATTTCATTTGAAATCATTTTCATTACCTTAGATTAATGTTCATTGTAATTATATTTTCGTTTTAAGATTTTATCATATTATTACAATAAAGTGACCATGTTACAGTCCATGTTTATGTAACAAAATAATATGTACAGCCATATTATAGAAGAGTAAATATTACATTCACCATACAATAGGTAAATTACCTGGCATTTTACTCTAACAATAAACTAGTTAGTAGTGAAACAGATTATTTTTTTTTTTTTGAATGAAAATGAATATGTCCTTGTTAAACAAGTACATATACATCTTCCTACGTTCCCTAAAATAAGCAAATAAATGCTTGTGCTTAGGTGAACGAAATCGGTCGAGGCAGGATTCGAACTCGCGACCACTGGATTACTAGCCCAGCGCGCTAACCACTCTGCCACCGACCTATCTAACCCAGTGAGCAATACAAGTTATTAGCAATAATGGACAGTCTGATTCCAAGTTGACAAAAACATAAGTCAAGCCTTATTATAATATACTAAATAATTAGTATTTTTTCCATAGAGGAGATAATCTTACTTTTCATGTGGCCCTGGTACAGGCATCCTCTTCATCCAAGATTTACAGCCTCGGTTCCAGTTTTGTCAACCATTCCACCGCCCCTGGTCTTGCCTCATGTCACTTTTGACATATGTATGTACGAGGTGTCCATAGTTATCGAATTGCAGTGCATAAAAATCTCAAACATAACCATATCAAAATGAATAAACTATTGAACCAGCGATTTCCCTCTATCACAATAAATTTCCCCCATCTCCAGAGCAAATAATTACAACAGTCTGATAAATTTCTGACTAATCGTAATGCATATCTTGGTCTCAGTTACAGGAAGTATCAAAGTTTGACACAACTTCAACGGAAAGGTAAACTTTTCTCACATATTATTGGCGCCAAATAAAAGCTATTCTGATAAGCACTACCTTGGTAATTTAGTCAAAATAGCATATTGACATGAATATAAATTTTGTCACTCGATAAACATGGACTTGACAATGATTTTGTAATAAAGTGACAAATAATGTTAACATAGTTTTATCACATCGCCTAACATAATGTAAAAATAACATTTTTTTTCTTATAAATATTATAACAGACATAATTAATTACCAACTTAAGGTGGGATTGATTGAAAGGAAGTTTGGACTAGCTTTACCATAACCTATGTGCCAAAATGATTTTTTTATAACCTCAAATATATCTATTTGGAAACGACAAAATGATCTAACTTAGAATTTTGAAATGTTTTTCTTATATCAATTTACACTATTTTGTATGTACATTGATTCAGAATATTAAGTATATTTTTTTAATTAATTAAATATATGTATCTCTTTATTTCATATTTGTACCTCTTAATCACATCATATGCAATAGAAACAAATTAAATGTAAACTGAATAGTTGGATATTTTCAAATGTTTGAATGTTAACTTTGTGGTTCATATTTAACAAATTAAATTTAAAGATATAACTTTGTATTAACCACGTTTTTTGGTTGAAACGATGCGACCGGTTTCGGAACTAACCGTTCCCTCATCAGGCTAACTTTCAACTGAAACAGAATGTGACGACGTGCTTACAAGAAATCTATGGGGGCGGAGGTAGAGGTAGGGTGGGGGTACTTAGGGTTGGGTCTTGTGCAGGGTGGGTCCGATTGGCTGAAGGATTAGAAGTAAAAGGAAACATTTAATATGCAATCGGGAACAAAAATTTTACACGTCAACAAAGTAGGTCTCCGTCTTGATAATTTAGAGTCGCTAGAAATTAAAAAGTGTATTAATTCAAAACAGAACATAATAAACAATCAGTTAAATTTATCTTTCAGTCCATTATTAAATATGTTTCCTTTTACTTCTAATCCTTCAGCCAATCGGACCCACCCTGCACAAGACCCAACCCTAAGTACCCCCACCCTACCTCTACCTCCGCCCCCATAGATTTCTTGTAAGCACGTCGTCACATTCTGTTTCAGTTGAAAGTTAGCCTGATGAGGGAACGGTTAGTTCCGAAACCGGTCGCATCGTTTCAACCAAAAAACGTGGTTAATACAAAGTTATATCTTTAAATTTAATTTGAATAGTTGGAATTTTGCGAACAAATCTTGTTTAAAAATGTTCAATGTTCTTGTTTACAAATTTTGATGTACATGAAAAAAATATTAATGGTGCCATATTTAAATATCTTTATAACCTTCAAAACAAAATAAATATTTTTTTTAAAATATGTTATTTTTTTTATACATTAACTATATGAAATAATTTGTATCATGTTCTATTTATGTATTATAAGTTAAAATTATTAACTACATTAAATATGTAATTACAGTACATGCTTTAAAATTCAACGAGTCACATGAAATAAAATTTATTGTAACTGCGAAACATCATAGACGGATAACCTAGTCTGGTTTCAAAAATGGTTTGACCATTTTTGAAAAACCTAACCTACACAAGTTTGGTAAAAAATAGGTTGGTTAGGTTTGTTTGTAGATATAATTGGGATTGGCATGAGCCAGTTGCATTATATATTAAAAAAAGTAACTAAAATATAAAAAAAAATAGCTAAATTGGTATTTTTACCAAACTTTTATAGGTTATGTTTTACAAAAATGGTGTGAAGACTAGGCTATCCATCATAGACGTGTCACTTTCAAGGTATAAATCTGATTTCCTGAAAAATGCCATTCTCGAAAAAATATAATTTTTGAATTATGGCAATGCTACAGCAAATGAAGATGTGTAAAGGAATGGGGTATGAGTGAAACGCAGATTTAAATCAATATATTAATCTTTAATTATAAAAATATACAAATAAAAATTGATTTCTTATTTAAAAAAGTATCCCTTTATAAAAATACTCCACATAAAAATACATAACAAAAAATCATACTATACATACATAATTATCAAACCATATCATTTAATTAGATTAAAATATTTTACTTAAAACAAAATATTTGATCATAGAGAGCGATGCCATCTATGAAATGATAGCACCAATGTACCAACAATATAATAATAGAGAAATTCATTGCTTACACTATTACCAAATAATAAAATATAAAAACATGCATTAATATATCAAAAACAACAAGCATATCTACAATTTCTGCCATGTCTAAATTAATGAATCATTTTGTCTAAAAAAACACAGGATTGAAATAAACAAATACAATGAAATCACAGATTTACAATGGAGTGGAATCTCTTTTAAATTTGATGTCTCTAATTTGGATTCTGACTCAACTAATTTTATTAAGATCTTTTGTTTAAGTCAATATATAAAATTTATAATAAATATGACCATAATTTTTATGGGTAAAATGACTTATATTCCGTCTCTGACTGCATAGCCACCAGCCACACTTAAATAACATAAAGTATTACACATAAGGTTTAAAATAAGACTTATCTACATAAAATTATGAAAAAAAAGGTTCAAAACTTAACTAGATATTATGTAATTATTATGACACATAAACAATGTTATAAAAAGTTGTAATATACATACATGCCACTACGCCAGAGAGAACCAAACGCCACATTTTTATATCTTGACTCACATTCATACATCGTCTTAAATATTTTCATATGTTGTTCACGAGTTGTAACATATAAATTTAATTAAAAAATACAATATAAATATAATTTTAAAATAGTCACCAATATAAAAAAATTCTAGTCAAATAAAACATTAAATTAATATTTCATAATTTCACTTTGGTTGTAAAAACATAATGGCTGAAATTTCCATGATAAAAAATTCACTACACAAAAATTTATTTGTCCTATCTGGGGGGCAAGTCCGACCCAACCGGCGAAATCAAAACCCTCATGATTACCCATATCATGGATATAATTACCATATGGAGTTCTGTGACATCTAAAGATATTATTATAGAACTCCATATAATAATTATATCCATGACATGGGTAATCGTGAGGGTTTTGATTTCGACTTGCTCCCCAGATTGATTTTTGTGCAATATTGCAGGAGATAAAATATAGTCAAAATATTAAAAAAAATATATCAATTTAATCATTATTTCATACTGGCGTTTTAGTAAAAACTCGACTAGATATCTAATTATAATATTCACTTAAGACACTATAAAAATCATTAATAATATAAAACATTAGAAATTCACATAATAATTCGAGATGTTAATAGTATGAAAATATGTAATAGGTACATAATATTATAACAAAATTAACCAACATAATATTCAAAAGAGTACTTTTTAATAATTTTAGATTTCATCCAGCAGCTGTGATATACAAAAATTATAATAACTTACTGTATGATAACTTACGGTAGAAAAAGTTCTTAAATAAAAGTTCTTGGATTATGCATAATTTTTACCAATGGCAATTCAATAATTGAGATTCAATAATCTTATTTGACATACAAATATAAAAAATGATTTTTATTGTTTATTTATACCTAAATTTATTATAAATAATTATAATGCATGTCTAGTTCTGAAATGATTGAGAATCAAAGATTTAAATGGTGCTATATAAAGAGACATTCTAAATGATTTAGTCTACGCCATATAAAAATATAAGTAAAATAATATTAAGCTAATGAAAATATGATTCTCATACATTGTCACGTACCAATCTTATTATAAACAATTACCTTGATTAAAGGAATAATAATCATTTAATTAAAATTATTTATTTCCCTGACCCAATAAAACAAGACATGCTCTACAGATGAGGGAACTGTAACATGTGAGCCGCCCAAATCAACAGACTTAGACTTAGACATATTCAGACACCCAAAATATTTGCAAATACATGCAGATATTTCTATTCTTGGCATCACAACTTAAGGACAGCGCAATGCCTGAAGGAACATTGAGCAGTAGCAACCGAATATCCAACAATGGATTGAAAAAAAAATTTATGATGACAACATTCAAAAGAATTTTTTGCAGCTAGCATAAAATGATTTTAATTAGGTAAGTAACTTTAATTTTATAAAATAGATCATGCGTACATAGGTAAGGCATAGACATGCAAAAAGTAAAAAACATATAGCTAATTTTGGTGATACTAAATTTCCAAGCATAATATAACCTTGATAATCCGAATTCCAGCTAATCTGAACATCTCTATAATCCAAACGATCACCCTACCCCTAAGCAACCACTATTTCAAAGTAACTCACAGTGCCACATGGTATGGGATAAAGCATATTCTATATCCCAATAAACCACTCGATAAGTACTATAATGACAAAATGTGATTAATAATAGAATTTGAATGAATAAAACATAAGTACAAATATCTGGTTAGTATAATGAGAATGCTTCGTTTGGATTATTGAGGCAATGAAATTAGTGTCATAGATAATTTTAAATACTTGAGATCTACTTAAATGAGATCTTGTTTTTAACAAAATAATTAAAATAAAGAACATCAAATGTTCTATAATTTATAACAAATACTTATGAATGATCAAAAATTATATAAAAAAAGAAACTATACCTACATAAGATCGGAAAATGTTTATTCATTTCTTAAATCTGAATTAGTGGTGTTGGAAATGAAAAAATTAGATGGCTTTGTAACAGATAAGTGAATTGATAATAATTTACGAAGAAGTTGATAACAGCGACACTGGGAATGAGCCCTTTCTCAACGGAATGACCAAATAGAATAACTGGTCTCTCGATAGCTGAGGCCCTAAGACATTTTGGAATATCAATAATAAACATATCAATTAATGGCATTGCATTGTTACACCTATACACATGTTACTTTGCCTTATATATACATATATATTGATAAAGTCAAAAATAATTATAAAAAGTAAGTAGCTACTTAAAAATGTAGGTGAATCATACAAAAAAAGGACATATTTTATTCAGTAAATTGCTAAAAATTCATTCAAACTCCTTAAAAGTATGTTTACGTTGTAAAAACACAAAAAAATCTCAAAAGTGTACATAAAAATTATGTAGATTCATATAAAATTTACACCTTATATTAATAAAAAGAAATGAATCAATATTCATTACAGTATAATGTATGGAGGCATTCCATATTTATAGACTTAGTGAAATGTTAGTACAGATGCCTTTGGCACACGGTCACAAATATAATTCTCAAAGATTTGTAGTAATTTTTTAGAAAGTCTAATATGGTAAACCTCTGTAGTGCGTCATATAAAACAAACAAGTTTTATAAATTTATCTGCTTGTGAATTTGAACCTGGGAAACTTTTTCCCAGCTTCCATTCGTGGCATATCACAAAACAACACATAATTAGATTCACACCACTTGACAAACTCCTGTCCCACTGCAATACAACATTCCAGTAAAATTATACAATCACTCTCTGCCCTGTGGATATCCGAGGGTTCAAAACCCAAAAGTTTCTCATAAATATCCTTCAATTTGTAGCTCTGTCTCTTCTTCGGAGGGAACAGCTTCCGTTTCACTTTACTGGGACTCGGGCTGTCTCCAGACAGAATGATATCCAACTTTCGCTTTTCGGGCGTGTTCTCCGCTGAATTGATCTTCAAAACATTGGTGAACTTGTATTCTGGACTGGCCGCCAATGACTCCATCGCCTCAATAGCCAGAAGATCATCTTCGTTCAGTTCAAACTGAGAAAATTCGTCATTGTCCTGAATGACTATTTCGACGTTTTCAGAAGATTCCTTTATAGTGGCACGCGCTTTGAAAATACTTTTGAACATGAAAAGGGAGTCTATACAAAATATGTCTTCACTGAGAGTCATGTTTGCATTGAAAATGTGACCTTGCAAGATGGGATAGTCAAAATAGAAACCGTTGTGAGAAACAATACACACGGGAGGTTTGAGCCTACTCAAGAAGTTGCTGATCATTTCCACGGTGGCCTTATCGAACGATGACTCATGTTGCAGTTGATTATTGGACAGTCCAGTTACACGGGTGACATGGTGGTTTATGTGACGTCTCGGTTGAAAACACATTGACAATTTGTGTATTACTCGAGGTATGGATTTGGGTTCAGTGTTTAATATACTGTCCCTGCTCACGGCCACCATTGACAGTTCCGTTATCTTGGTGTCATTGTTTTCCTGCCAAGGGAAACCGGTGGTTTCCAAATCGAAAAAAACAAACGAATTTATTTTGATCATTATAACAGAAACAACAAAAATACGTGCCTACCGATTCGAAAATGACATCAATTTTATTGATTATTCGATAATTATATAATTATTTTTACTGTAGGGTAAAAATATAGTGCGTTATTTCACTCTAACATCGAAAGGTAGATTTGTTAATATTTGTATAAGATTACACATTTCTCTCATATTTACAGATCTTCCTATAAATAAATATGATAACATTCCTTTATCTACATAAATACTGAGAAATTCATAATTTTACATTACACTGAATAATCACAATTATTTTATAAAACATGATAATAAAATAATTTATACGAATCAATTGACAAAAATGCGACTATGCGACTTATATTAATTTATACATACATAAGCACAGAAGTAAACTTATATATGTCAGTGGCCAGTGGCCAGAATAAGTTCTCTTTTCTATGGTGGCCAGTGACGTGACGGCAGTGACAGTCAGTGTGACCGTTTTCCAAACCGCCGAAAATACCGCACTTTTGGCCAAAAAATTGACTAAACCTGACTATAAACCCAATGTGAAGAAAATACCTAAAAAAATATTAATTTTTTAACGATATTTGGGAACATACTAAGAAAACACGCATATATTTATAGTATAATTATTACGTATATAACAAGGAAGAGCGTGGAAAACGAGTTAAAAACTGGATAAACAACATAATATGACTGGGGAGAAATAATGTATGGCGAGTAAGAAATGGAATCATATGAAATTCAGTTACATGTTGTACAGAATAATAATGATCATCTTTGCAGAAAAGTCAAATTAAACACATTAACTCTTGCTGAAAAGAATTAAAAAATAATCGGTTGTCATGTACCTGAAAATATAATTATTATACCTATTTTAGGCAAAAATAATATATAATTGAAAAGATCTTACAAATCTGAGCTCTTCGCGTCCTGGAGCTGTTAATTAAATACTTAGCACTGTCACTTAACTACTTTCGAAAAAAAATATACAGTAACACTGAAGTACCTACATACTACGTAGAGCCAACACCAAGAGATAATTATTCACCAATGTTAAGCTCCGTAAAGTGTTGTACTTCGGCCATATTGAGAGGTGAAAAGTATGCCATCCTTCAGCTCGTCATGAAGGGGAAGATTGAGGGTCATATTATACTTTGTCGATATGTTAAGAGAACAAAGTTCTCTTGAACTAATCGACAGTTGGATATAATCAAATTTCTTAACAATGTTCCATTTTCAATAAATCTGTGATATATCCAACATGGATAGGTATTTGAACAAAATCACGCGTCGGGTCTCAGACACTAGAGACGTGCATATTTCGCAGAATCCTGCGTAGGCGGTATGTTGGTTTAGCCTCGGAGAACCTTGGCGGTCGCAAAGAAGTGCCAGGCAGGACGCAATAACTTATAATTGACACATATGGATATCTTGGCTGGTCCATGGGAACACGCCAACGGTCGAGACATCGAAATGCGACATGGGCGTACCGAAATATTTTGGGTAATCAGAAAAATAGAAGCGGGAACAAGTCTTAAAAAAAAAATTGCTTCTGACATAGGAAAATGCTTTCAGAAGAAATTTGCTAGTAATCGCGGGATCCAATTCAATAGAATGTGATATAGCTAATTAGTGTCGGATGATAATTAACGAAATGATAATAAGTAAATAATTAATCGGTAAATAATTTAATTACACAAAAGTTATAATTTGGCGGCATAAATAAGAAATCAACAGACAAGCTCACCGTGAATAATAAAAAAATTTTCGGTATTTTTATTTTTGGTTTGAGAAAACCCAGAGATGTTTCGTATTGAACAACATCAAAGGACCAAGTAGTTAGAGAGTTACGCCACTGGAATGTCCGTTGGAGAAAGGTGTCAGATTTCGCGAGCCGCTCTAACGGATACGATAAATCAGAAATTAGACGGACGGCGATGTGGCCCTGCAAATCTAGTTCGTGGGAACGCATATGGGTCCAGACGATGTTCGGTCACTAGATCACTAGACCACCCCAAGGTATCAGGTTCATAAGGTAGGACACATAAATTTGAATGAGACCAGACAAGGAAATATAAGTAGAGGTAGCCAGGGCTTACCCACTGTCGAATCGTTGCGGACCGAAAGGAGATAGAAAACAGGAAAATTGATTGATTTATTTAATTATTTTAATTTCGGGAAACAAGACCTACATATTTAACAGTAAACAAAAATAAATAAATTAATGAGCTGGGGAGTAAGCCAATTACATGAATGTAGAAATAAACACGTAAGTAAACCAACAGAGTGATGGCTGAAAGAAAATTTACCGATAGGTATAGGGGAATAAATACGTAAATAAATAACTAACGCAATCAGAGAAAAGAGATACGAAGAAATAAGTAAACGTAGGAAGTGGTAGACAACCATTTCAGAGGATAAAAGCCAGATAAACAAATAAATAAATAAAGAATCGAATGATTAAATAACCCAGGAAAGAAATGAGAGCATGAATAAAATAAAAAAAAACCTCCCGGTAATAATTACCTAACACTAGAAGGTTAAGACCCAGTAACGAGAGAAATAGAAATTTAACTCAACCTATTCTTCGCACTACGAAAAAATAAAAACAAAAGAAAAAAAAACTACAGTCGAAAAGGTCACGACCCTAAGGTTTTAATATCTAAGTCATCCTCAGAATACCTACATGTATCGATTTTTTTTTTCGCGCGGGTACCTACGACCCGGTCCGAAAGTACCAAGTTGCATACCTAGAATAATATCCCAGGATTTCACAATAACCTCGACTTAAGAGAGACCAAATAGCGACGTTCTAGGACTATGAAAATTATACGAACAAAGAAAGGACTTAGCATGTATACACAGACGAATTTTAACTTTTAACTATACATACATACCTACGTACATACTTACAGACCAGCACGCCATGTCCCTCACGGGGTAGGCAAAGAGAACCGAACGCCGCATTTTTCTACCTTGACACACTTTCATCGCCTCAGCAACATTCATACATCGTCGGGGACATGACCGTCTTTGGTTCACGTTTCTTGCACTCCCATCTTTAAAAATATCGTTTACATGGTCGTGCCAACCCATCTAAATGTGTTAACTTTCATTCTGTTAATTACATCTTTCGGTATCTTACTTTCTTTCCTTGTATCTGCATTCTGAACTCTGTCATACACCGTTCTGTTACAAAATTACCTACAAATTTTCCTACGACGGTATAAAGCAGTAGGTACTGTAATTATTCTGGCATTATTTTTTTTCATACAACACAAAAATAAATACATACTTCATACATACGCACATCTAAATTACTGCAACCTACCACAAAATCTTACAAAAATAACTAACACCATGACGAATTGAAATAATAGGACTGATTTATATAACGTTACTCTGGGACAGGCTTACATAGCCTAGTAGAGTAGCCTAATCCACAAATTAAAATATAGGTATAAATGTATACACTTACGACATACTTTAACCTTTTTAAATTATAGTATAACTTATAATTTTATTTACTACGGTAGAAAGTTATATTATGTTAATTGTTATTGTGATACTTGAAAAAAAAAGGATTTTAGTAAATAAATAGAAATTAACAATAAGTAAATAATACCAGGCGATACCATGACGGTCATTGCGTTACCTTGGGTAGGCAGGGAGAACCGAACGCCGGAATTCTCCCTCGCCACCTACTCAGCACGGTTCTAAAATTCTTATATAACCCATATCCGAGATCAGGTGATAGGTGATTATCTGATCGTATGTACTTCCCATATAAGCTATAAGCTATTATGCGCAGAAATATTTGGGCATTCATGCCTGTGTCTGAGCTGACTTAAATAAAATAAAATAAAATAAGTTGGTGGTTACGGACAGCGGAGGTTTCCATTCTGGTTATTATCAGTATAATAAGGTGGTTTTAAATAGGTATTTTAAATATGCGCCAGCCGCTCAGAGGAGACGAGAGCTTTCGTTTCAATACTAGGGGAGACATCTAGCGAAAAATTCGATCAGTTTCGGGAAGCGCTCTGCTCGACCGACTGTCATAGGTCAGAGACAGCGCGCGAAACTCTATAGATGGCACGAAGAAAATAAGCCGAGGAAAGTCTGAAAGGGGAGGAAATTGGCGCGAGGGGAGAATATTAAATTAATAATAATAAAAGGGAAGAAAATTGAAGTACAATAAGTTGATTTACGGCCGTAGGGGATACTTTCGCGCTTTGGTTCGGGACTCTGATGCAGATCGTTTAGCTGAGGTATTAGTAAGCTATGGGGCGCAGGGAAAAGCTTCGCGTCTCGACATACAGAGGGCGAATAGCGATAAAGATAGGAAAATGATTTTCTCCTTGAGAAAATTCGATTCTTTTTTCTCCAAGCATCGAAGAAAATTATGGCAGTCATCGAGGTAATAAGAATGAGTTGTTTTATAAAAAGAAAATGTACCTACGGGAACTTATATTAATTTATGTAACATAGGTAGGATTGGTAGGGCGAAAAGAAAGGAATAAAATAATGATTTTTGTCAATAAAATTGAAATAAAATAATGCTATTGTCAAGGAGAATAAAATAGTTGTTGGGAAGTACCATAATTTTATGTTCCTACAACATATCATTGTCTAAATAATTTTGTGTGTTGGGTAATATAGTTAATCAGGGTTGGAAATACCTACCTATAGGCACACATTTCTGTATGGAGAAATTATAATGTTATGTTGCTCTGATCATGTAAATAGTCCATAAGAAGTGTATAAGTGTATAAGATGAAAAAAAAGAAAAAGTGTGTGTAACGAAAATTAAAAAGAAAAAAAAAGAAAAAGTGTATGTGTAACGAAAATTAAAAAAAGAAAACATAGTGCGTGAAATCGGCGCGAAAAAAAACCAGTGCGTTCGTTCGGGAACACAGGAACCTTCGAGGGACTAGGGGAAGGGGCTTGCGGGACGAGATACCGCCGGTCAATATTAGCGACCGCACGGGATGATCTGGAGCATTCCGATTTCGTCATCGCAACAGTAACAGTCTTCCTTCTCTTGTTCGCGGGTCTCGCCAGCTAGACCAAGTACCAACGATTCTACCCAACCGTCGTGGACGCATAACAGATAAATTTTTACAAAGTACTTTTACTATAAACCAGTGAATCAGACCAGCAAGAAAGGAGCCCATCTCAGACATTAAAAATTTATATCAGGGCATACGCGGTCGTTACGGTCTACTACAGACTCGCTCTGGCGAGGTCCCGCGGACGGAGAGAGGCCAACCTACCAGGTTTTATTTCACATTATTTTGTATGTCCACTGAGTCCATTATACTCCACTCAATTGGAGGGCCATTTTTCCCGCCCTGCCAAGAAGACAACGGCAAGCGCCTCTTTTGGAAAAGAGGCCCTGCCCAGGAGACATCCACGCCGCCTCTGTGATAGGAGGCAATTCGAGGATCATTATCGCCGCCTCTGGAGAGGCCGCCCACGAGGATCACCAGCCATCGCCTCACAGGAGGCCAATACCGCCCTGTTCTCATTTTCGTTTCTTCACACTTCGACGTCTTCAACGTTTTTTTTTTTCAAAGACTCCCTTCGTGTTTTGTTGTGTGCACACACATAGTTTTAAGTATACATTAAGATCTTAGTATAAGTCCTAGCATTTAGATAACATTGTCTCTTTAGCTTGTAATGTCGTTGTGTGCCTAGATGCTAGTAAATTTTAGTTAACTGAATTGATTTTTTTTTCTTCTCTCTCATATACAATCCCAATCTGAAGCCTGTTTTAATTATAGTTAGTAATTAGGTAATTTTAAGGTTTAATTTAAGTTTTAATTCCCGGGGAGGAATCACAGAGGTGGCTGAAGTTTGGAACGTTCTTGGAACGATTGAAAAACGTTCGTACCCCGTTATAACGAACCATATTCGCAAAAAGCGGGAAGGTCTAAAATACAAAATATTTTTTTTTTTTTATTATTCATACATATCATCAATATTACGTACATATTATTGGGGTAGGCAGAGAATACCGAGCGCCATACACGATTAATTCAAATTAAGATAAAAGCCACAATTGGATTTCATAAACATAAACATATGAATACAGAGATACATTCCATCATGTTATGTACCTGTTATTGGGGTAGGCAGATAAAACCGAGCGCCATACACGATTAATTCAAATTTAGATAAAAGCCACAATTGGATTTCATAAACATAAACATATGAATACAGAGATAGATTCCATCATGTTATGTACCTGTTATTGGGGTAGGCAGATAAAACCGAGCGCCATACACGATTAATTCAAATTTAGATAAAAGCCACAATTGGATTTCACAAACATAATCACATGAATACAGAGATACATTCCATCATGTTATGTACCTGTTATTGGGGTAGGCAGATAAAACCGAGCGCCATACACGATTAATTCAAATTTAGATAAAAGCCACAATTGGATTTCATAAACATAAACATATGAATACAGAGATAGATTCCATCATGTTATGTACCTGTTATTGGGGTAGGCAGATAAAACCGAGCGCCATACACGATTAATTCAAATTTAGATAAAAGCCACAATTGGATTTCACAAACATAATCACATGAATACAGAGATACATTCCATCATGTTATGTACCTGTTATTGGGGTAGGCAGATAAAACCGAGCGCCATACACGATTAATTCAAATTTAGATAAAAGCCACAATTGGATTTCACAAACATAATCACATGAATACAGAGATACATTCCATCATGTTATGTACCTGTTATTGGGGTAGGCAGATAAAACCGAGCGCCATACACGATTAATTCAAATTTAGATAAAAGCCACAATTGGATTTCACAAACATAATCACATGAATACAGAGATACATTCCATCATGTTATGTACCTGTTATTGGGGTAGGCAGATAAAACCGAGCGCCATACACGATTAATTCAAATTTAGATAAAAGCCACAATTGGATTTCATAAACATAAACATATGAATACAGAAATAGATTCCATCATGTAATGTACCTGTTATTGGGGTAGGCAGATAAAACCGAGCGCCATACACGATTAATTCAAATTTAGATAAAAGCCACAATTGGATTTCACAAACATAATCACATGAATACAGAGATACATTCCATCATGTTATGTACCTGTTATTGGGGTAGGCAGATAAAACCGAGCGCCATACACGATTAATTCAAATTTAGATAAAAGCCACAATTGGATTTCATAAACATAAACATATGAATACAGAGATAGATTCCATCATGTTATGTACCTGTTATTGGGGTAGGCAGATAAAACCGAGCGCCATACACGATTAATTCAAATTTAGATAAAAGCCACAATTGGATTTCATAAACATAAACATATGAATACAGAGATAGATTCCATCATGTTATGTACCTGTTATTGGGGTAGGCAGATAAAACCGAGCGCCATACACGATTAATTCAAATTTAGATAAAAGCCACAATTGGATTTCACAAACATAATCACATGAATACAGAGATACATTCCATCATGTTATGTACCTGTTATTGGGGTAGGCAGATAAAACCGAGCGCCATACACGATTAATTCAAATTTAGATAAAAGCCACAATTGGATTTCATAAACATAAACATATGAATACAGAGATAAATTCCATCATGTTATGTACCTGTTATTGGGGTAGGCAGATAAAACCGAGCGCCATACACGATTAATTCAAATTTAGATAAAAGCCACAATTGGATTTCATAAACATAAACATATAAATACAGAGAAACATTCCATCATGTTATGTACCTGTTATTAGGGTAGGCAGATAAAACCGAGCGCCATACACGATTAATTCAAATTTAGATAAAAGTCACAATTGGATTTCATAAACATGAACACATGAATACAGAGGTACATTCCATCAGGTTTTGTACCTGTTATTGGGGTAGGCAGAGAAAACTGAGCGCCATATACGATTAATTCAAATTTATACAAAAATGCATAGGATACCTAACACAAACACAGACACATACATAAATAAGTTGCATCATGGTATGTACCTATTAGTTTTTTGTCGGTATCCATAACTACATATTTTTTTCATACGATATGTGATACCATACATCGGTGCATAGAACGAAAATTTCCGTCAATCATTTCTTCTGTGGCCAACTTAGTCCCACGAGATTTTTGACGAGCGGTTAAAAAATTGATAGATACATTCATAGGTCATTTACTGCAAAAATATTTTTTGTCGGAATCCATAACTACATATTTTTTTCATACTATATGTGATACCATACATCGGTGCATAGAACGAAAATTTCCGTCAATCATTTCTTGTGTGGCCAACTTAGTCCCACGAGATTTTAGACGAGCGGTAAAAAAATTGATAGATACATTCATAGGTCATTTACTGAAAAAATATTTTTTGTCGGAATCCATAACTACATATTTTTTTCATACTATATGTGATACCATACATCGGTGCATAGAACGAAAAATTCCGTCAATCATTTCTTCTGTGGCCAACTTAGTCCCACAAAATTTTTGACGAGCGGTTAAAAATTGATAGATATATGCATAGGTCATTTACTGTAAAAATATTTGTTGTCGGAATCCATAACTACATATTTTTTTCATACTATATGTGATACCATACATCGGTGCATAGAACGAAAATTTCCGTCAATCATTTCTTCTGTGGCCAACTTAGTCCCACGAGATTTTTGACGAGCGGTTAAAAAATTGATAGATATATGCATAGTTCATTTACTGTAAAAATATTTTTTGTCGGAATCCATAACTACATATTTTTTTCATACTATATGTGATACCATACATCGGTGCATAGAACGAAAAATTCCGTCAATCATTTCTTCTGTGGCCAACTTAGTCCCACAAGATTTTTGACGAGCGGTTACAAAATTGATAGATACATTTATAGGTCATTTACTGTAAAAATATTTTTTGTCGGAATCCATAACTACATATTTTTTTCATACTATATGTGATACCATACATCGGTGCATAGAACGAAAAATTCCGTCAATCATTTCTTCTGTGGCCAACTTAGTCCCACGAGATTTTTGACGAGCGGTTAAAAAATTGATAGATATATGCATAAGTCATTTACTGTAAAAATATTTTTTGTCGGAATCCATAACTACATATTTTTTTCATACTATATGTGATACCATACATCGGTGCATAGAACGAAAAATTCCGTCAATCATTTCTTCTGTGGCCAACTTAGTCCCACAAGATTTTTGACGAACGGTTAAAAAATTGATAGATATATGCATAGGTCATTTACTGTAAAAATATTTTTTGTCGGAATCCATAACTACATATTTTTTTCATACTATATGTGATACCATACATCGGTGCATAGAACGAAAATTTCCGTCAATCATTTCTTCTGTGGCCAACTTAGTCCCACGAGATTTTTGACGAGCGGTTAAAAAATTGATAGATATATGCATAGTTCATTTACTGTAAAAATATTTTTTGTCGGAATCCATAACTACATATTTTTTTCATACTATATGTGATACCATACATCGGTGAATAGAACGAAAATTTCCGTCAATCATTTCTTCTGTGGCCAACTTAGTCCCACGAGATTTTTGACGAGCAGTTAAAAAATTGATAGATACATTCATAGGTCATTTACTGAAAAAATATTTTTTGTCGGAATCTATAACTACATATTTTTTTCATACTATATATGATACCATACATCGGTGAATATGAAAAAAATTTCCGTCAATCATTTCTTCTGTGGCCAACTTAGTCCCACGAGATTTTTGACGAGCGGTTTAAAAATTGATAGATATATGCATAGGTCATTTACTGTAAAAATATTTTTTGTCGGAATCCATAACTACATATTTTATTCATACTATATGAGATACCATACATCGGTGCATAGAACGAAAAATTCCGTCAATCATTTCTTCTGTGGCCAACTTAGTCCCACAAGATTTTTGACGAGCGGTTAAAAAATTGATAGATACATTCATAGGTCATTTACTGTAAAAATATTTTTTGTCGGAATCCATAACTACATATTTTTTTCATACTATATGTGATACCATACATCGGTGAATAGAACGAAAATTTCCGTCAATCATTTCTTCTGTGGCCAACTTAGTCCCACGAGATTTTTGACGAACGGTTAAAAAATTGATAGATATATGCATAGTTCATTTACTGTAAAAATATTTTTTGTCGGAATCCATAACAACATATTTTTTTCATACTATATGTGATACCATACATCGGTGCATAGAACGAAAAATTCCGTCAATCATTTCTTCTGTGGCCAACTTAGTCCCACAAGATTTTTGACGAGCGGTGACAAAATTGATAGATACATTTATAGGTCATTTACTGTAAAAATATTTTTTGTCGGAATCCATAACTACATATTTTTTTCATACTATATGTGATACCATATATCGGTGCATAGAACGAAAATTTCCGTCAATCATTTCTTCTGTGGCCAACTTAGTCCCACAAGATTTTTGACAAGCGGTAAAAAAATTGATAGATACATTCATAGGTCATTTACTGTAAAAATATTTTTTGTCGGAATCCATAACTACATTTTTTTTGTCATACTAAATGTGATACCATACATCGGTGCATAGAACGAAATATTCCGTCAATCATTTCTTCTGTGGCCAACTTAGTCCCACAAGATTTTTGACGAGCGGTTAAAAAATTTATAGATATATGCATAGGTCATTTACTGTAAAAATATTTTTTGTCGGAATCCATAACAACATATTTTTTTCATACTAAATGTGATACCATACATCGGTGCATAGAACGAAAAATTCCGTCAATCATTTCTTCTGTGGCCAACTTAGTTCCACAAGATTTTTGACGAGCGGTTAAAAAATTGATAGATACATTTATAGGTCATTTACTGTAAAAATATTTTTTGTCGGAATCCATAACTACATATTTTTTTCATACTATATGTGATACCATACATCGGTGCATAGAACGAAAATTTCCGTCAATCATTTCTTCTGTGGCCAACTTAGTCCCACAAGATTTTTGACGAGCGGTTAAAAATTGATAGATACATTCATAGGTCATTTACTGTAAAAATATTTTTTGTCGGAATCTATAACTACATATTTTTTTCATACTATATGTGATACCATACATCGGTGAATAGAACGAAAAATTCCGTCAATCATTTCTTCTGTGGCCAACTTAGTCCCACAAGATTTTTGACGAGCGGTTACAAAATTGATAGATACATTTATATGTCATTTACTGTAAAAATATTTTGTGTCGGAATCCATAACTACATATTTTTTTCATACTATATGTGATACCATACATCGGTGCATAGAACGAAAAATTCCGTCAATCATTTCTTCTGTGGCCAACTTAGTCCCACGAGATTTTTGACGAACGGTTAAAAAATTGATAGATATATGCATAGGTCATTTACTGTAAAAATATTTTTTGTCGGAATCCATAACTACATATTTTTTTCATACTATATGTGATACCATACATCGGTGCATAGAACGAAAATTTCCGTCAATCATTTCTTCTGTGGCCAACTTAGTCCCACAAGATTTTTGACGAGCGGTTAAAAAATTGATAGATACATTTATAGGTCATTTACTGTAAAAATATTTTTTGTCGGAATCCATAACTACATATTTTTTTCATACTATATGTGATACCATACATCGGTGCATAAAACGAAAATTTCCGTCAATTATTTCTTCTGTGGCCAACTTAGTCCCACAAGATTTTTGACGAGCGGTAAAAAAATTGATAGATACATTCATAGGTCATTTACTGTAAAAATATTTTTTGTCGGAATCCATAACTACATATTTTTTTCATACTATATGTGATACCATACATCGGTGCATAGAACGAAAATTTCCGTCAATCATTTCTTCTGTGGCCAACTTAGTCCCACGAGATTTTTGACGAGCGGTTAAAAAATTGATAGATATATGCATAGTTCATTTACTGTAAAAATATTTTTTGTCGGAATCCATAACTACATATTTTTTTCATACTATATGTGATACCATACATCGGTGCATAGAACGAAAAATTCCGTCAATCATTTCTTCTGTGGCCAACTTAGTCCCACAAGATTTTTGACGAGCGGTTACAAAATTGATAGATACATTTATAGGTCATTTACTGTAAAAATATTTTTTGTCGGAATCCATAACTACATATTTTTTTCATACTATATGTGATACCATACATCGGTGCATAGAACGAAAAATTCCGTCAATCATTTCTTCTGTGGCCAACTTAGTCCCACGAGATTTTTGACGAGCGGTTAAAAAATTGATAGATATATGCATAAGTCATTTACTGTAAAAATATTTTTTGTCGGAATCCATAACTACATATTTTTTTCATACTATATGTGATACCATACATCGGTGCATAGAACGAAAAATTCCGTCAATCATTTCTTCTGTGGCCAACTTAGTCCCACAAGATTTTTGACGAACGGTTAAAAAATTGATAGATATATGCATAGGTCATTTACTGTAAAAATATTTTTTGTCGGAATCCATAACTACATATTTTTTTCATACTATATGTGATACCATACATCGGTGCATAGAACGAAAATTTCCGTCAATCATTTCTTCTGTGGCCAACTTAGTCCCACGAGATTTTTGACGAGCGGTTAAAAAATTGATAGATATATGCATAGTTCATTTACTGTAAAAATATTTTTTGTCGGAATCCATAACTACATATTTTTTTCATACTATATGTGATACCATACATCGGTGAATAGAACGAAAATTTCCGTCAATCATTTCTTCTGTGGCCAACTTAGTCCCACGAGATTTTTGACGAGCAGTTAAAAAATTGATAGATACATTCATAGGTCATTTACTGAAAAAATATTTTTTGTCGGAATCTATAACTACATATTTTTTTCATACTATATATGATACCATACATCGGTGAATATGAAAAAAATTTCCGTCAATCATTTCTTCTGTGGCCAACTTAGTCCCACGAGATTTTTGACGAGCGGTTAAAAAATTGATAGATATATGCATAGGTCATTTACTGTAAAAATATTTTTTGTCGGAATCCATAACTACATATTTTATTCATACTATATGAGATACCATACATCGGTGCATAGAACGAAAAATTCCGTCAATCATTTCTTCTGTGGCCAACTTAGTCCCACAAGATTTTTGACGAGCGGTTAAAAAATTGATAGATACATTCATAGGTCATTTACTGTAAAAATATTTTTTGTCGGAATCCATAACTACATATTTTTTTCATACTATATGTGATACCATACATCGGTGAATAGAACGAAAATTTCCGTCAATCATTTCTTCTGTGGCCAACTTAGTCCCACGAGATTTTTGACGAACGGTTAAAAAATTGATAGATATATGCATAGTTCATTTACTGTAAAAATATTTTTTGTCGGAATCCATAACAACATATTTTTTTCATACTATATGTGATACCATACATCGGTGCATAGAACGAAAAATTCCGTCAATCATTTCTTCTGTGGCCAACTTAGTCCCACAAGATTTTTGACGAGCGGTGACAAAATTGATAGATACATTTATAGGTCATTTACTGTAAAAATATTTTTTGTCGGAATCCATAACTACATATTTTTTTCATACTATATGTGATACCATATATCGGTGCATAGAACGAAAATTTCCGTCAATCATTTCTTCTGTGGCCAACTTAGTCCCACAAGATTTTTGACAAGCGGTAAAAAAATTGATAGATACATTCATAGGTCATTTACTGTAAAAATATTTTTTGTCGGAATCCATAACTACATTTTTTTTGTCATACTAAATGTGATACCATACATCGGTGCATAGAACGAAATATTCCGTCAATCATTTCTTCTGTGGCCAACTTAGTCCCACAAGATTTTTGACGAGCGGTTAAAAAATTTATAGATATATGCATAGGTCATTTACTGTAAAAATATTTTTTGTCGGAATCCATAACAACATATTTTTTTCATACTAAATGTGATACCATACATCGGTGCATAGAACGAAAAATTCCGTCAATCATTTCTTCTGTGGCCAACTTAGTTCCACAAGATTTTTGACGAGCGGTTAAAAAATTGATAGATACATTTATAGGTCATTTACTGTAAAAATATTTTTTGTCGGAATCCATAACTACATATTTTTTTCATACTATATGTGATACCATACATCGGTGCATAGAACGAAAATTTCCGTCAATCATTTCTTCTGTGGCCAACTTAGTCCCACAAGATTTTTGACGAGCGGTTAAAAATTGATAGATACATTCATAGGTCATTTACTGTAAAAATATTTTTTGTCGGAATCTATAACTACATATTTTTTTCATACTATATGTGATACCATACATCGGTGAATAGAACGAAAAATTCCGTCAATCATTTCTTCTGTGGCCAACTTAGTCCCACAAGATTTTTGACGAGCGGTTACAAAATTGATAGATACATTTATAGGTCATATACTGTAAAAATATTTTTTGTCGGAATCCATAACTACATATTTTTTTCATACTATATGTGATACCATACATCGGTGCATAGAACGAAAAATTCCGTCAATCATTTCTTCTGTGGCCAACTTAGTCCCACGAAATTTTTGACGAGCGGTTAAAAAATTGATAGATATATGCATAGGTCATTTACTGTAAAAATATTTTTTGTCGGAATCCATAACTACATATTTTTTTCATACTATATGTGATACCATACATCGGTGCATAGAACGAAAAATTCCGTCAATCATTTCTTGTGTGGCCAACTTAGTCCCACGAGATTTTAGACGAGCGGTAAAAAAATTGATAGATACATTCATAGGTCATTTACTGAAAAAATATTTTTTGTCGGAATCCATAACTACATATTTTTTTCATACTATATGTGATACCATACATCGGTGAATAGAACGAAAATTTCCGTCAATCATTTCTTCTGTGGCCAACTTAGTCCCACGAGATTTTTGACGAGCGGTTGAAAAATTGATAGATATTTGCATAGTTCATTTACTGTAAAAATATTTTTTGTCGGAATCCATAACTACATATTTTTTTCATACTATATGTGAAACCATACATCGGTGCATAGAACGAAAAATTCCGTCAATCATTTCTTCTGTGGCCAACTTAGTCCCACAAGATTTTTGACGAGCGGTTACAAAATTGATAGATACATTTATATGTCATTTACTGTAAAAATATTTTGTGTCGGAATCCATAACTACATATTTTTTTCATACTATATGTGATACCATACATCGGTGCATAGAACGAAAAATTCCGTCAATCATTTCTTCTGTGGCCAACTTAGTCCCACGAGATTTTTGACGAACGGTTAAAAAATTGATAGATATATGCATAGGTCATTTACTGTAAAAATATTTTTTGTCGGAATCCATAACTACATATTTTTTTCATACTATATGTGATACCATACATCGGTGCATAGAACGAAAATTTCCGTCAATCATTTCTTCTGTGGCCAACTTAGTCCCACAAGATTTTTGACGAGCGGTTAAAAAATTGATAGATACATTTATAGGTCATTTACTGTAAAAATATTTTTTGTCGGAATCCATAACTACATATTTTTTTCATACTATATGTGATACCATACATCGGTGCATAAAACGAAAATTTCCGTCAATTATTTCTTCTGTGGCCAACTTAGTCCCACAAGATTTTTGACGAGCGGTAAAAAAATTGATAGATACATTCATAGGTCATTTACTGTAAAAATATTTTTTGTCGGAATCCATAACTACATATTTTTTTCATACTAAATGTGATACCATATATCGGTGCATAGAACGAAAAATTCCGTCAATCATTTCTTCTGTGGCCAACTTAGTCCCACGAGATTTTTGACGAGCGGTTAAAAAATTGATAGATATATGCATAGGTCATTTACTGTAAAAATATTTTTTGTCGGAATCCATAACTACATATTTTTTTCATACTATATGTGATACCATACATCGGTGCATAGAACGAAAATTTCCGTCAATCATTTCTTCTGTGGCCAACTTAGTCCCACAAGATTTTTGACGAGCGGTTAAAAAATTGATAGACACATTTATAGGTCATTTACTGTAAAAATATTTTTTGTCGGAATCCATAACTACATATTTTTTTCATACTATATGTGATACCATACATCGGTGCATAAAACGAAAATTTCCGTCAATTATTTCTTCTGTGGCCAACTTAGTCCCACAAGATTTTTGACGAGCGGTAAAAAAATTGATAGACACATTCATAGGTCATTTACTGTAAAAATATTTTTTGTCGGAATCCATAACTACATATTTTTTTCATACTATATGTGAAACCATACATCGGTGCATAGAACGAAAAATTCCGTCAATCATTTCTTCTGTGGCCAACTTAGTCCCACAAGATTTTTGACGAGCGGTTACAAAATTGATAGATACATTTATAGGTCATTTACTGTAAAAATATTTTTTGTCGGAATCCATAACTACATATTTTTTTCATGCTATATGTGATACCATACATCGGTGCATAGAACGAAAAATTCCGTCAATCATTTCTTCTGTGGCCAACTTAGTCCCACGAGATTTTTGACGAGCGGTTAAAAAATTGATAGATATATGCATAGTTCATTTACTGTTAAAATATTTTTTGTCGGAATCCATAACTACATATTTTTTTCATACTATATGTGATACCATACATCGGTGCATAGAACGAAAAATTCCGTCAATCATTTCTTCTGTGGCCAACTTAGTCCCACAAGATTTTTGACGAGCGGTTACAAAATTGATAGATACATTTATAGGTCATTTACTGTAAAAATATTTTTTGTCGGAATCCATAACTACATATTTTTTTCATACTATATGTGATACCATACATCGGTGCATAGAACGAAAAATTCCGTCAATCATTTCTTCTGTGGCCAACTTAGTCCCACGAGATTTTTGACGAGCGGTTAAAAAATTGATAGATATATGCATAGGTCATTTACTGTAAAAATATTTTTTGTCGGAATCTATAACTACATATTTTTTTCATACTATATGTGATACCATACATCGGTGCATAGAACGAAAAATTCCGTCAATCATTTCTTCTGTGGCCAACTTAGTCCCACAAGATTTTTGACGAGCGGTTAAAAAATTGATAGATATATGCATAGGTCATTTACTGTAAAAATATTTTTTGTCGGAATCCATAACTACATATATTTTTCATACTATATGTGATACCATACATCGGTGCATAGAACGAAAAATTCCGTCAATCATTTCTTCTGTGGCCAACTTAGTCCCACAAGATTTTTGACGAGCGGTTACAAAATTGATAGATACATTTATATGTCATTTACTGTAAAAATATTTTTTGTCGGAATCCATAACTACATATTTTTTTCATACTATATGTGATACCATACATCGGTGCATAGAACGAAAAATTCCGTCAATCATTTCTTCTGTGGCCAACTTAGTCCCACGAGATTTTTGACGAAAGGTTAAAAAATTGATAGATATATGCATAGGTCATTTACTGTAAAAATATTTTTTGTCGGAATCCATAAGTACATATTTTTTTCATACTATATGTGATACCATACATCGGTGCATAGAACGAAAAATTCCGTCAATCATTTCTTCTGTGGCCAACTTATTCCCACAAGATTTTTGACGAGCTGTTAAAAAATTGATAGATATATGCATAGGTCATTTACTGTAAAAATATTTTTTGTCGGAATCCATAAATACATATTTTTTTCATACTATATGTGATACCATACATCGGTGCATAGAACGAAAAATTCCGTCAATCATTTCTTCTGTGGCCAACTTAGTCCCACAAGATTTTTGACGAGCGGTTAAAAAATTGATAGATATATGCATAGGTCATTTACTGTAAAAATATTTTTTGTCGGAATCCATAACTACATATATTTTTCATACTATATGTGATACCATACATCGGTGCATAGAACGAAAAATTCCGTCAATCATTTCTTCTGTGGCCAACTTAGTCCCACAAGATTTTTGACGAGCGGTTACAAAATTGATAGATACATTTATATGTCATTTACTGTAAAAATATTTTTTGTCGGAATCCATAACTACATATTTTTTTCATACTATATGTGATACCATACATCGGTGCATAGAACGAAAAATTCCGTCAATCATTTCTTCTGTGGCCAACTTAGTCCCACGAGATTTTTGACGAAAGGTTAAAAAATTGATAGATATATGCATAGGTCATTTACTGTAAAAATATTTTTTGTCGGAATCCATAAGTACATATTTTTTTCATACTATATGTGATACCATACATCGGTGCATAGAACGAAAAATTCCGTCAATCATTTCTTCTGTGGCCAACTTATTCCCACAAGATTTTTGACGAGCTGTTAAAAAATTGATAGATATATGCATAGGTCATTTACTGTAAAAATATTTTTTGTCGGAATCCATAAGTACATATTTTTTTCATACTATATGTGATACCATACATCGGTGCATAGAACGAAAAATTCCGTCAATCATTTCTTCTGTGGCCAACTTATTCCCACAAGATTTTTGACGAGCTGTTAAAAAATTGATAGATATATGCATAGGTCATTTACTGTAAAAATATTTTTTGTCGGAATCCATAAATACATATTTTTTTCATACTATATGTGATACCATACATCGGTGCATAGAACGAAAAATTCCGTCAATCATTTCTTCTGTGGCCAACTTAGTCCCACAAGATTTTTGACGAGCGGTTAAAAAATTGATAGATATATGCATAGGTCATTTACTGTAAAAATATTTTTTGTCGGAATCCATAACTACATATATTTTTCATACTATATGTGATACCATACATCGGTGCATAGAACGAAAAATTCCGTCAATCATTTCTTCTGTGGCCAACTTAGTCCCACAAGATTTTTGACGAGCGGTTAAAAAATTGATAGATACATTTATATGTCATTTACTGTAAAAATATTTTTTGTCGGAATCCATAACTACATATTTTTTTCATACTATATGTGATACCATACATCGGTGCATAGAACGAAAAATTCCGTCAATCATTTCTTCTGTGGCCAACTTAGTCCCACGAGATTTTTGACGAAAGGTTAAAAAATTGATAGATATATGCATAGGTCATTTACTGTAAAAATATTTTTTGTCGGAATCCATAAGTACATATTTTTTTCATACTATATGTGATACCATACATCGGTGCATAGAACGAAAAATTCCGTCAATCATTTCTTCTGTGGCCAACTTATTCCCACAAGATTTTTGACGAGCTGTTAAAAAATTGATAGATATATGCATAGGTCATTTACTGTAAAAATATTTTTTGTCGGAATCCATAAATACATATTTTTTTCATACTATATGTGATACCATACATCGGTGCATAGAACGAAAATTTCCGTCAATCATTTCTTCTGTGGCCAACTTAGTCCCACAAGATTTTTGACGAGCGGTTACAAAATTGATAGATACATTTATAGGTCATTTACTGTAAAAATATTTTTTGTCGGAATCCATAACTACATATTTTTTTCATACTATATGTGAAACCATACATCGGTGCATAGAACGAAAAATTCCGTCAATCATTTCTTCTGTGGCCAACTTAGTCCCACAAGATTTTTGACGAGCGGTTAAAAAATTGATAGATATATGCATAGTTCATTTACTGTAAAAATATTTTTTGTCGGAATCCATAACTACATATTTTTTTCATACTATATGTGATACCATACATCGGTGCATAGAACGAAAAATTGCGTCAATCATTTCTTCTGTGGCCAACTTAGTCCCACAAGATTTTTGACGAGCGGTTAAAAAATTGATAGATATATGCATAGGTCATTTACTGTAAAAATATTTTTTGTCGGAATCCATAACTACATATTTTTTTCATACTATATGTGATACCATACATCGGTGCATAGAACGAAAAATTCCGTCAATCATTTCTTGTGTGGCCAACTTAGTCCCACGAGATTTTAGACGAGCGGTAAAAAAATTGATAGATACATTCATAGGTCATTTACTGAAAAAATATTTTTTGTCGGAATCCATAACTACATATTTTTTTCATACTATATGTGAAACCATACATCGGTGCATAGAACGAAAAATTCCGTCAATCATTTCTTCTGTGGCCAACTTAGTCCCACAAGATTTTTGACGAGCGGTTACAAAATTGATAGATACATTTATATGTCATTTACTGTAAAAATATTTTGTGTCGGAATCCATAACTACATATTTTTTTCATACTATATGTGATACCATACATCGGTGCATAGAACGAAAAATTCCGTCAATCATTTCTTCTGTGGCCAACTTAGTCCCACGAGATTTTTGACGAGCGGTTAAAAAATTGATAGATATATGCATAGGTCATTTACTGTAAAAATATTTTTTGTCGGAATCCATAACTACATATTTTTTTCATACTATATGTGATACCATACATCGGTGCATAGAACGAAAAATTCCGTCAATCATTTCTTCTGTGGCCAACTTAGTCCCACGAGATTTTTGACGAGCGGTTAAAAAATTGATAGATACATTTATAGGTCATTTACTGTAAAAATATTTTTTGTCGGAATCCATAACTACATATTTTTTTCATACTATATGTGATTCCATACATCGGTGCATAAAACGAAAATTTCCGTCAATTATTTCTTCTGTGGCCAACTTAGTCCCACAAGATTTTTGACGAGCGGTAAAAAAATTGATAGATACGTTCATAGGTCATTTACTGTAAAAATATTTTTTGTCGGAATCCATAACTACATATTTTTTTCATACTATATGTGAAACCATACATCGGTGCATAGAACGAAAAATTCCGTCAATCATTTCTTCTGTGGCCAACTTAGTCCCACAAGATTTTTGACGATCGGTTACAAAATTGATAGATACATTTATAGGTCATTTACTGTAAAAATATTTTTTGTCGGAATCCATAACTACATATTTTTTTCATGCTATATGTGATACCATACATCGGTGCATAGAACGAAAAATTCCGTCAATCATTTCTTCTGTGGCCAACTTAGTCCCACGAGATTTTTGACGAGCGGTTAAAAAATTGATAGATATATGCATAGTTCATTTACTGTTAAAATATTTTTTGTCGGAATCCATAACTACATATTTTTTTCATACTATATGTGATACCATACATCGGTGCATAGAACGAAAAATTCCGTCAATCATTTCTTCTGTGGCCAACTTAGTCCCACAAGATTTTTGACGAGCGGTTAAAAAATTGATAGATATATGCATAGGTCATTTACTGTAAAAATATTTTTTGTCGGAATCCATAACTACATATTTTTTTCATACTATATGTGATACCATACATCGGTGCATAGAACGAAAAATTCCGTCAATCATTTCTTCTGTGGCCAACTTAGTCCCACAAGATTTTTGACGAGCGGTTACAAAATTGATAGATACATTTATATGTCATTTACTGTAAAAATATTTTGTGTCGGAATCCATAACTACATATTTTTTTCATACTATATGTGATACCATACATCGGTGCATAGAACGAAAAATTCCGTCAATCATTTCTTCTGTGGCCAACTTAGTCCCACGAGATTTTTGACGAGCGGTTAAAAAATTGATAGATATATGCATAGGTCATTTACTGTAAAAATATTTTTTGTCGGAATCCATAACTACATATTTTTTTCATACTATATGTGATACCATACATCGGTGCATAGAACGAAAAATTCCGTCAATCATTTCTTCTGTGGCCAACCTAGTCCCACGAGATTTTTGACGAGCGGTAAAAAAATTGATAGACACATTCATAGGTCATTAACTGAAAAAATATTTTTTGTCGGAATCCATAACTACATATTTTTTTCATACTAAATGTGATACCATACATCGGTGCATAGAACGAAAAATTCCGTCAATCATTTCTTGTGTGGCCAACTTAGTCCCACGAGATTTTAGACGAGCGGTAAAAAAATTGATAGATACATTCATAGGTCATTTACTGAAAAAATATTTTTTGTCGGAATCCATAACTACATATTTTTTTCATACTATATGTGATACCATACATCGGTGCATAGAACGAAAATTTCCGTCAATCATTTCTTCTGTGGCCAACTTAGTCCCACGAGATTTTTGACGAGCGGTAAAAAAATTGATAGACACATTCATAGGTCATTTACTGAAAAAATATTTTTTGACGGAATCCATAACTACATATTTTTTTCATACTATATGTGATATAAATTCGGACAAAAAATATTTTTTGTCGGAATTTATACTCACATATTTAAATCACAATATATATGAGACCACACATCGGTGTCAAGGAATATAAATTCCATCAATCATGTCTTCTGTGCTCTACATTGACCTAAGCTTGTTCCATCTTATACAGCAGCTTTAAAACAATGGCTTTACTGCATGCGTATATTTAATTTTTATATGTTATGTGCACTCTGAATCTATCCGTTGTTAAATTAATTTGTGTTTTTCTACTTATATATTATTTTGTTTCGCTTTTTGCACCTATCTTACAACTTCAGCTGGAAAAAATTCATTATTTCTAAAAATATTTTATATGTACATGGTTTTTAATTTTCGTTCCAGCAAGGTGTTATCAAATTGTTTGATTTTTTCTAATTTTATATGGTGATTAGTGCTGAATATATGACTAATAGAATATCTCAAATGTGTTATTTATGATTAATAATAAGTTTTTTTCTTAATATGAATAACTATTTCTTTATTTTTTTATTTCATTGATTGTTTTTATTTAATGTTTTGTTTGATTTTTGTTTATGTATTTCTTATTTGCTTTGCTTTCTCTTAGTATACATTTTATTATTCCTCAAATCTTTTTTTAAGGGTTTGGTATACATCTTTTCATGGCGAAGTTGAAATGTTTTTTTTTTAGAAAATACCGAATTTCATGTAAATTTATTTTATTGTTATTTAATTTCTTCCTTTTTTGTCAAAAGGATTCGTAAAAAGATAATATTTTCAAAATCCCATTATAAAATTGTTTATTTAATTAATTTTTAGAAAAATTCTAAGGACTATTAATATAATAATGATCAACAAATTATCTGCTAAAAAATAACATTTGTGAAAATACTTCACGTCGACCTCAGCCTGTGTAGAGGTCGAAATGGATTAGCGTATATCTCATCTACCTGTAAATTTATAGAGAACTGAACTCAATTTTTTTTTCTGAAATTAGGACTCGTATTTCATGTACCTATTATTATTGACCAATTTATCATTGGACCTAACAATTTCTAACTTTGTAAGACATAATTTTTTTTAACTTTTAAGGTGTTTGTAAGTGGGTTTCTGCCAACCCAAGTTTCTATAAACGGAAGACGTGACTTGTGAAATTAAAATGTAAAAAAATTATATTAGTTTTCTTAAAAATTTAGTACAGTATATAGATGTATGTGATCAGGATTGGTGTAGAGTGAAACGCCAAACACAAAAATTGTAATTTATAAAATTGAGCTTCATAAAATTGTACACATTATAATTATTAATTTGAGAGATGAAGGTACACAATATTAATCTTTCCTCAATTAATTTAAAATAAAAATATTTCAATAAATTGTACAAGAAAGAAGTTGCAGAAAATTAATATTTATGTGAAACTGATAAAAATGCATGCTGAACAATATTATCTTTTTAGCGTCTATATACAAAACATTTTATTCTACAATAATCATTGTTTTGTAGCTTTAGCAAAGAATCTTCTAAGATACATCAACATCCTCCACTTTAGTCAAATTAATATGACTTCGATTTCTTAAATCAAAACAAAGTTATTCGTACTATCCCTGAAATGCTCATTTACAACAATAATAATTTTATATTTCTAGCAACATTACTATTATTTCAATAAAAATTAATGTACATACATACATTAAATCAAAGTCCGCTAGTAGATGATAAAAAAATAATTATTTACCTAAAATATATAAGCTAATACTGTCAAGTATGTATTTTAATAAACCAAACATTTATTATTCATACATTTAATTATCATATGTACCTACTTAACTAAGTATGACAGTAAAACATTTATAAAAAACAACCGGCAAGGAAAATTTGTAGAATTTCTTTACAATACACAATTATTATTACTTTAATTTAAATACATGTACAAACACATATTAAATCAATGTCCACTAGTTTGTGATAAAAAAATCATGATTTACATAAAATATTTATTTATTTTATTTATTTTCTTTATTCAAAAACATAATATACATAATATACAATAATACATGGTTTATATACATTAATTAATTTACATACAATATCACCTCCCTCTTAAAGCTATAGCTTGTGTAGAGGGAGGATGTGTGTATCTATCTAAAACATACTATACATAATATACAATAATACATGGTTTATATACATTAATTAATTTACATACAATATCACCTCCCTCTTAAAGCTATAGCTTGTGTAGAGGGAGGATGTGTGTACCTATCTAAAACATACTATACATAATATACAATAATACATGGTTTATATACATTAATTAATTTACATACAATATCACCTCCCTCTTAAAGCTATAGCTTGTGTAGAGGGAGGATGTGTGTATCTATCTAAAACATACTATACATAATATACAATAATACATGGTTTATATACATTAATTAATTTACATACAATATCACCTCCCTCTTAAAGCTATAGCTTGTGTAGAGGGAGGATGTGTGTATCTATCTAAAACATAATATACATAATATACAATAATACATGGTTTATATACATTAATTAATTTACATACAATATCACCTCCCTCTTAAAGCTATAGCTTGTGTAGAGGGAGGATGTGTGTATCTATCTAAAACATAATATACATAATATACAATAATACATGGTTTATATACATTAATTAATTTACATACAATATCACCTCCCTCTTAAAGCTATAGCTTGTGTAGAGGGAGGATGTGTGTACCTATCTAAAACATAATATACATAATATACAATAATACATGGTTTATATACATTAATTAATTTACATACAATATCACCTCCCTCTTAAAGCTATAGCTTGTGTAGAGGGAGGATGTGTGTATCTATCTAAAACATACTATACATAATATACAATAATACATGGTTTATATACATTAATTAATTTACATACAATATCACCTCCCTCTTAAAGCTATAGCTTGTGTAGAGGGAGGATGTGTGTACCTATCTAAAACATAATATACATAATATACAATAATACATGGTTTATATACATTAATTAATTTACATACAATATCACCTCCCTCTTAAAGCTATAGCTTGTGTAGAGGGAGGATGTGTGTACCTATCTAAAACATAATATACATAATATACAATAATACATGGTTTATATACATTAATTAATTTACATACAATATCACCTCCCTCTTAAAGCTATAGCTTGTGTAGAGGGAGGATGTGTGTATCTATCTAAAACATACTATACATAATATACAATAATACATGGTTTATATACATTAATTAATTTACATACAATATCACCTCCCTCTTAAAGCTATAGCTTGTGTAGAGGGAGGATGTGTGTATCTATCTAAAACATACTATACATAATATACAATAATACATGGTTTATATACATTAATTAATTTACATACAATATCACCTCCCTCTTAAAGCTATAGCTTGTGTAGAGGGAGGATGTGTGTATCTATCTAAAACATAATATACATAATATACAATAATACATGGTTTATATACATTAATTAATTTACATACAATATCACCTCCCTCTTAAAGCTATAGCTTGTGTAGAGGGAGGATGTGTGTATCTATCTAAAACATAATATACATAATATACAATAATACATGGTTTATATACATTAATTAATTTACATACAATATCACCTCCCTCTTAAAGCTATAGCTTGTGTAGAGGGAGGATGTGTGTACCTATCTAAAACATAATATACATAATATACAATAATACATGGTTTATATACATTAATTAATTTACATACAATATCACCTCCTTCTTAAAGCTATAGCTTGTGTAGAGGGAGGATGTGTGTATCTATCTAAAACATACTATACATAATATACAATAATACATGGTTTATATACATTAATTAATTTACATACAATATCACCTCCCTCTTAAAGCTATAGCTTGTGTAGAGGGAGGATGTGTGTACCTATCTAAAACATAATATACATAATATACAATAATACATGGTTTATATACATTAATTAATTTACATACAATATCACCTCCCTCTTAAAGCTATAGCTTGTGTAGAGGGAGGATGTGTGTACCTATCTAAAACATAATATACATAATATACAATAATACATGGTTTATATACATTAATTAATTTACATACAATATCACCTCCCTCTTAAAGCTATAGCTTGTGTAGAGGGAGGATGTGTGTATCTATCTAAAACATACTATACATAATATACAATAATACATGGTTTATATACATTAATTAATTTACATACAATATCACCTCCCTCTTAAAGCTATAGCTTGTGTAGAGGGAGGATGTGTGTACCTATCTAAAACATAATATACATAATATACAATAATACATGGTTTATATACATTAATTAATTTACATACAATATCACCTCCCTCTTAAAGCTATAGCTTGTGTAGAGGGAGGATGTGTGTACCTATCTAAAACATACTATACATAATATACAATAATACATGGTTTATATACATTAATTAATTTACATACAATATCACCTCCCTCTTAAAGCTATAGCTTGTGTAGAGGGAGGATGTGTGTATCTATCTAAAACATACTATACATAATATACAATAATACATGGTTTATATACATTAATTAATTTACATACAATATCACCTCCCTCTTAAAGCTATAGCTTGTGTAGAGGGAGGATGTGTGTATCTATCTAAAACATAATATACATAATATACAATAATACATGGTTTATATACATTAATTAATTTACATACAATATCACCTCCCTCTTAAAGCTATAGCTTGTGTAGAGGGAGGATGTGTGTATCTATCTAAAACATAATATACATAATATACAATAATACATGGTTTATATACATTAATTAATTTACATACAATATCACCTCCCTCTTAAAGCTATAGCTTGTGTAGAGGGAGGATGTGTGTACCTATCTAAAACATAATATACATAATATACAATAATACATGGTTTATATACATTAATTAATTTACATACAATATCACCTCCCTCTTAAAGCTATAGCTTGTGTAGAGGGAGGATGTGTGTACCTATCTAAAACATAATATACATAATATACAATAATACATGGTTTATATACATTAATTAATTTACATACAATATCACCTCCCTCTTAAAGCTATAGCTTGTGTAGAGGGAGGATGTGTGTACCTATCTAAAACATAATATACATAATATACAATAATACATGGTTTATATACATTAATTAATTTACATACAATATCACCTCCCTCTTAAAGCTATAGCTTGTGTAGAGGGAGGATGTGTGTATCTATCTAAAACATAATATACATAATATACAATAATACATGGTTTATATACATTAATTAATTTACATACAATATCACCTCCCTCTTAAAGCTATAGCTTGTGTAGAGGGAGATATAAACTAATTTTGTCAATTATGTATTTCAATAAACCAAACACTTATTTATCATAATATGTACTTAACAAAGTATGACAGTAAAGTATTAACAAAAACAAATTGCAAGGAAAATATAGAATTTCTTTACAATAGGTACACCATTACTATTGTTTTAATTTAAATTAATGTACAAACATATATTAAATCTACGTACGTACGTATGACAGTACTTGACAAAGTATGACAGTATTTAATATACACTATAAACGTACATATACGTAGGTACTTGACAAAGTATAACAGCAAAAGATTGACAAAAAAATACCGACAAGGAAACTTAAGATTTTTTTTAGAAAACACCATTATAATTATTTTAATTTAATTGAATGTACAAACAGATATCAAAATCAGCTATTATGTATTATTATATACATAAAAAATATAAAATAATTCTGTCAAGTATGTATTTTAATGAACAAATAATAATTTTATATCTATAAGTTATTTTTGCTATATTTTTATTTTATATCGTAATCTAATGTTATTAACAAAATAATTTTATCTATATTTTTAATAGGTATACCCACAGACAGGCTTTGCCTTGTGGGATTTTTGTGTGCACGGTTTCTTTGTTTTGATATTATGTAAATGTTTTTTTTTATTTATTTATCCAATAAAACAATATAATATACAACAATTATTTGAATTCGTACACTGTTTTTTTTCTCTTTCCCAAAAAGCATAAAACGCTTGTGCTGAGAAAGTGAGTTGGTACATAAAGAGCGATTCAATTACATAAAGACATACAAAATATAAAAATTAACAATATTATGACTATAGGTACACAAAAATAAAACATCAATACAAAAAGCATTAAAACAAAATAGCATCAATATGTGTATTGTATATTAACCGTGTACCAAATCTTAAATAAATAAATAAAAAAAATAATAATTGATTTCATATAGCGCCGTTTAATGATTCAAGATCGTTCCAAGGGAGCTGATAGTTTAGTTATGTGTTGCACTACGAAATATTTCAATTTTTTTTAGCGAAAATGCGTTTTAGCGTTATTTTCAGTTTTTTAGCGACAATGCTCTTCCTTTGAGCACCGCGTAGATCTGGAGTCAGTGTATTCCACTTAATTGGACCGCTCACACCAAAGCATCGGTCATGGTAAGCCATTTTGTTGACTCTGTCCAACTCCTGTAGGGAGTTGTTACTCTGTGATCCAAACGACCTGAGTGTGAGATCCCTCCCAGAGAGCTCATGTCTCTAAAACCAAACCAAACATTTGTCATTCATACATTTTTTTTAATATAAGTAGGTATTTGACAATGTATGTATGATACTAAAATATAAATAATAACAAAAATACCGGAAATGTATTTTTTTACATTGCTGGTATTTTTAAGTTATTTTTTAAGTTTTTTACAATACACCATTATTATGATTTTAATTTAATTTAATGTACGAATACATATTTAATTAAAGTCAGCTATTATGTGTGATATAAAATACATAATTTGTATAAAATATATAAACTACATCTTTCACGTATACATTTTAATAAACCAAACATTTTTTATTCATTCATTTTTTAAACATACGTACTTAAAAGTATGACAGTAAAATATTGACTATAACAAACAAAAAGCAGACAAGGAATCATTTTTCATACAACTAGTAGTACTATTAGAAACATTTATTTTGATGTAAAAACATATAAAAAATAACTTACTAAATAATGTACAAAATTTAAAATTTATGTATATTATTAACCTGGTGGTTTCTAAAATACACATTTATTATTATTATTATTATTATACTTTACTACTAGAATTTACTTTCTTAATTTAATTTATTGTAACATTTCTAATATTGTTTAATATACATCAAAACTAAATAAAAGCAAAACAAATTGAAATAATATATAACAAACGTGACATACCTTTTCCAGAAGATGCTTTTCAGGTTTAGATTATAAATCACATTCGCATAATTTCAGAATGTTTATTGTCTTCACTAATATATGTAGCACGGTCAATATAGATTTTTTTAAGGTTTGACATACTTTTTAGCATTTTTTACTGTATTCAAAAGAAGTGTCTGCTTTTTGTGAGAGAATGTGACACAATGAGCCCTTTCGTCTTAAACAAATTTTCAAACGCAAAAAATGACAGTAACCAGGTCCGGATCTACGGTTTTGAGCGCCTTGTGCTCTAGGTTAAAAAGCCCTTCTTGAAATCGACGCTCCATCAACGTTTATACATATTATGTATTACCTACTTTCTGATAACGATGATTCAACATAAAAATTCAACACATAAATATAACTTTTTCTTTACCTTTATAAAAAACGACTATTATTAAGATTACTGCTGCCCAACTAGGTAACCCTGTTCAAGGGCTAGCAGTTTACAATTTTACCAAACCAAATATTTAACATTTCGGTTTTACATAATTATTGTGTCATTTACAAACAAATATTAGAGCGGACACCAGACATCACAACACAACAAATTACAATATTTACATAGTTACATACATACATATATCTTAATATAAAAGTATAAACCGATAAAGTAAATTTTGACATTATTCTAGCATTATTATATTTATCATAATATGCACACCCGTTGTTGTCAATTTGCTATGACATGTAGCAGTTTAACATTAAAGTTTGTTCAATGGTCTGGACCATCGTACATACTCAGTAGGTATAGGTATAACAATATTATAATATTTGACTTGAGTCACAAATCAAATGAAATATAAAAACAAGTTTTCTCCTCTAAAATTAAATATAAAAGAGAAATGTTTATTTGTCTTATATTAAGATGCATTGCAAAGACAATCCTCGAACCAGTTTGTATAGCGTGTAGGTATATTATTGAATATTATTTCTCAGAATTATTTTTGGATATTTAGTATTGAAATATGATGGCATTATTTAGGAATAAGAGGTCGGGGCCGCCCAAGGAAGGGATGGCACGTCCATGTGAACGGTATTTTGAAAGACGGAAATGTTAGAAACATGACAAACAGACGAACATGTATAAAACGATGTATGAATGTTGAAGAGGCGATGAATGTATGTCAAGATAGAAGTAAGTGGCGTTCGGTTCTCTGTGCCTACCCCGTGAGGGATATGGCGTGATGGTATGTATGTATGTATATTTAGTATTTGGGCAATTTCAATTGATATTCAAGCTATTCTATCATCAACCTTTTTATGAAAATTTTATGTTATTTCTCCTATACTACTCGTCAAAATCTTGAATGATTCAAAATCGTGCGAAAGTGTTAATATGACGTATACGACATCGTTAGTTCGAGATTGATGAATATTATGGTCGCAGGCAGATTTCACGCTACTCCATTTTTTTAGTGAATGTTTTACTTATTTTTGGTACCCCATTATTCCTTGCACCTGTTGCCGTTGCACCGTTAGAATTTGTATTAAAAGCAGCCCAAATAAACACCCCCAACATATCATCGCACTGCAACTAGTGGTGTAAACAATGTTGTAGGTAGTCAGGGGTCCCCAACGTATATTGCAAGCAACACAAAATATGATTTTTTTTATTTTTTCATCTGTTTTATTTTTCTTTTATTTTTCAAAACAACCTTTATCTTTAGAAATTGCTTAAAATTGTTCAAAATTAGTAATAATTACTAAAATGAAGCTTAAAAATATGTATAAATGTACTGGAAATGAGATCGTTAAGAAGAATTTGTAATAGAACGATGTATGATAGAGTTAGAAATGAGGTCACTAGGAAAGAATGTAAGATGAAGAAAGATGTACATAGTTACTAGAATGAAAGTTAACACACTTAGATGGTTTGGTCACGTGGAAAGAATGAATGAAGAACACTAGACGAAAAAAATATATAAGGCTGACAGGAATGGAAAAAGAGGTCGGGGGCGCCCAAGAAAAGGATGGCACGACCATGTGAACGATATCCTGAAAGAAGGAAATGTTAGAAGTCTGAACAATAGAAGAACATGCATGAGACGTAGCATAAATGTTGACGAGGCGGTGAATGTATGTCAAGATAGAATAGTGTTGCGTTCTGTTCTCTCTGCCTACCCCGCGAGGGACATGGCGTGATGGTATATGTATATGTATGTATGTAAAAATATGTAAATCAAAATACATTTCTTTATTTATTGTAATCTGTCGGATATATGTAAATGATGTATATATGTAGTTTACAAAAACAAATAACTAAGAATTCGGAGTAGAACATTAAGAACATTATGCTCATTAACAGTTTAATGTTACAATATTATTTTTACAGTGCTAGAGCCAAAAAAGCATTCCATCAACATAATATATAAACAAATAACAGTTAACAAGCCAAAAACATTCATACACACACCTTCATACACACACACCCTCACATACACCCTCACACACACTCATACACTCATACACACCCTCACATACACATACATGCACACATGATCGGATCCGATTGAACCGATTCATGCACAGAGCCCAAAATTTCAGAAATATAAAAAAGTTTAGGCCTTAAAAACTTTTACACTCAGAATTTCGAAATTTCTTCCCGATCAGGGGATATCAAGTTCTAAATTTTTATTTTATTTTTCCATGTATCTCAAAAACCATAATAGAACGCTGAAAATATGTAATTGAAATATAACGTCAATATTAAATCACAAAGAAATCCAAATATATTTCACATAGGGTTCTGTAAATCTAACATAATATATATTTTAATCCATTGTTTCGCATGTGTCGTATTAACAATTAAATAGTCACAGCAACTCCAACATAGTTGTTGACATCTTCTGTAACACAAAATAGTTTTTTTTTTTTTTTTAAAACAATGCTCTTGATTCTGAGTGGAGAGGAGAATAATTGCTGTTGATGTGTTGTTTATAGTATAGGTTTATTTCATTACTTTTTATTGTTACATATATATGTGCTTCTATGTGTTAACTTTGTATAGGTTTTGTATAATTATGTCTTCTTTAAACGTTTTTATTTAAAAAAAATTAACTCGGATTCTTTAATATGTTTGTGTGAATTATTGATGAACTTTGCATGTCGTGTTTAGGATATTGACAATATATAAAATTTCTAAGATATACTTTCTTGTATGCCATTGTCAATGTCATTGTCAGTGTCCCCAATAAAATAAAATAAGCCTGAATAAATTCTGTAATGTTTGCAGATGTTTTAGTAACTGAGTTCATTAGATTTTTATGCTATACTTTATTAAAAATAATATTTATGGACGAACAGCAGCTGACACAATTAAAAAAGGTTGTCGGTCGTCACGAAGCCTACGGCCGCATCGCACCGTTGAGTTTGCGACCACTGCACTAAACAATAATTCTTTCGCCACGCTGAGAGAACCACTCATAAAAGCCCATTATACGATGCCTTTAGTGAAAGATTAGAACAGGTACTTACGTATTGAAACTAGACGAAAACAAAAATAATAATAATGGTTTTAGTTACCCGAAACAAATATTTCTGAATACTTATAGCTTATAGCATACGAGACTGCGTACTATAATATTTTTTTTGAAGAATAATTATTATGTCTTTGTACATTTCCCTATTTGGGAAGGCAGAGGGATCCGATTACCATACTTTTTTTAACATGGCTACACGTAGGGGACACCAGCTATTAGGATTTGGGTCTATCATACTCTTCAGAAAAAGTGAACTACGTAGCGTTGGGGAGGGTTTGCAATCTGCTCAGGAAAATATTAATTCGTAGACTCATCCCTCTTTACATACATTTAACGCTTATACGCACTCTTCTATTATTTTTACCTCTAATACCTATAATTTCATCTTTCAAAATTCCATTTATGTGATCGTGCAAACTTTTCCTTGGCCGACCTCTACTTTTCGTTCCTCTTTTATCAGCCTTATGTTTTTTTTGTCAGACGGTCATCACTCATTCATTCTTTGTGGCCAAACCACCTTAGGGCATTTTTTTTATTTTTGTGGTTCCAAAGTATTAATATTCATTTTAATTTATAATTAAAAATCATTTAAAATATTTATGCTTCCTAAGTATAAATATTCATATACTTGTTCTAATTATACATTCTCCACTTGAATCTTGCATTTTGTTCGTCTTTCGCTCTTCTCAAAAGTCTTGCAGTATTAGTCTTGGTCATGCGAGATTTGCAAGACTTAGACAATATTATTCACTACAAGAACAAGACCAAGACCAGAAATGCAAGTTCAAGACCAAGACTGTGCTTGTAGACTCTTGCGGTCTTGCAGTTTTTAATGTTTAAATTTTTATTCGATAATTGCATTGGAACGACAATAAATATCCTAGAATAGGAAAATAATATGTATGTATGACTCAAATAAAAATAACATCCATCAGCCCCATAACAGAACGGAGAGCGGGTGGTGGTGAGAGTTGCGAAAATAAATAAATAAATAATAAATTTGGATAATTTATACAGCGCCGTTTTTGTGAATATCTCACCTCAAGGGCGCTGAAAAAATGATTACGTTGTATCATATCGGCTCTGGTAAGATTTGCGAAAAAGGTGCGTTTTGAGTTTTTTTAGTTTTGAAATTTGAAAATGTATAAAAAAATTTGAAAGTTTTGAAATTTGAAATTGGTAGGTACTTAAAACAAATGTTTTTTTTTTTGAGTTTTGAAAATGTATAGGTAGGTACTTAAAACAAAAATAGTAAAATATAAAAAATAAAAAGCATCGGCCGTCGTGGCTTAGTAGGTTAGGTATCTGACTACAAATCCAAAAGTGCCGGGTTCGATTTCCGGTGGAGACAGTTATTAATTATATATTCAGTCTCTTATGAGACCATAAATATCACAAGTCTCTGTAATGTGGCAACTTGTAATTGGGAGGGTGTTATATTAATATTTGACATAGTAGAAATCTGTTAGTTGCCCGAGAAGTAGGTGATGTAAAAATAAAAAAAATGTTGGTATCATAAATCATTGGTATACAATAGTAATACAATACCTACTCTGTGGTTATACCTGAACTGAATATCCGAACGCTTTCGAAGCCCGTAGCCGTCTCGTCGATGGTTTCAAGATAGTAAAGTAAAATTTAAAAACTTCATAAAAAGGAATTCACAACGTCGTATATAAATAATAACTGTAACACAAATGGGTATTCCATTTTTATAATTTCTATGCAAATATTATTTAAAGTGGATAGTTAAGAATTGTTTGTTTACATTGTGATCTGTTGGTATTTGTAAAATAAAAACAGTACCTACCGAGTTAACATCTACAAGTGGCAGCTGCCGGTGCAATGTGCACTCTCGCGTATTATAACTACGTTAGTATCACTCGAAGAAAATGAAAAAGAAATGGATTTATTGAAGATTTTATTGAAGCTTCTTTTTTTCTACAGTAGCCCCTGTATGTAGCAAAAAGTGAATCTTTTTTTTTCTTCAATTCTCCTACGGATATATCTAAGGTGTCCTGGATACACACCCAAGCATCATTAATTTTCTTCTCGTCCTTGTGACCACTTTCATTTGGGTTCCAAATAATTAGCTCAACTTGCAATGTTTCCAGGAACAACAGAATTTGCTCCTGCGACCATGCACCTACATAGAATAAGATGCAAAAATAAAAAACTCAGTCCTACGGAATCAATCCTTTGAATATTTCAATGCCGTTTCAAAAACATTAACTTGCAAGAGACAAACACGGCATTATGATAGGTATTTACTGCAAGAATAGGATTCTAATATTTTTTTATACTTGCTTGATAATAAAATGATGATGTATGTATCAATACTTTCATTTTCGGAATGTGGCATATTTACTATCACCGCATAAGTAAATAAAACAAGTACTGACACCTTAGATTACTTAGACAAATAAGAACTTGCACACCAATAAATATTATAATAAATATTATAATATTACTATTACATAATATACTTACTATCTATTATTTTAGTTGCAACGTGTAAAATAATCACGCTCGTCAAAAATGTCGTGGGACTAAGTTTGCCACAGAAGAATTGATTGACGGAAATTTTCGTTCTATGCACCGATGTATGGTATCACATATAGTAAGAAAAAAATATGTAGTTATGGATTCCGACAAAAAATATTTTTTCAGTAAATGACCTATGAATGTGTCTATCAATTTTTTTACCGCTCGTCAAAAATCTCGTGGGACTAGGTTGGCCACAGAAGAAAAGATTGACGGAAATTTTCGTTCTATGCACCGATGTATGGTATCACATATAGTATGAAAAAAATATGTAGTTATGGATTCCGACAAAAAATATTTTTTCAGTAAATGACCTATGAATGTGTCTATCAATTTTTTTACCGCTCGTCAAAAATATCGTGGGACTAGGTTGGCCACAGAATAAATGATTGACGGAAATTTTTGTTCTATGCACCGATGTATGGTATCACATATAGTATTAAAAAAATATGTAGTTTTGGATTCCGACAAAAAATATTTTTTCAGTAAATGACGTATGAATGTGTCTATCAATTTTTTTACCGCTGGTCAAAAATCTCGTGGGACTAGGTTGGCCACAGAAGAAATGATTGACGGAAATTTTCTTCATATTCACTGATGTATGGTATCACATATAGTATGAAAAAAATATGTAGTTATGAATTCCGACAAAAAATATTTTTTCTGTTAATGACTTATGAATGTGTCTATCATTTTTTTTACAGTTCGTCAAAAATCTCGTGGGACTAGGTTGGCCACAGAAGAAATGATTGATGGATATTTTCACTTCTATGCACCGATGTATGGTATCACATATAGTATGACAAAAATATGTATTTATGGATTCTGACAATAAATATTTTTTCAGTAAATGACCTATGAATGTGTCTATCAATTTTTTTACCGCTCGTCAAGAATCTCGTGGGACTAAGTTGGCCACCGAAGAAATGATTGACGAAAATTTTCTTCATATTCACCGATGTATGGTATCACATATAGTATGACAAAAATATGTATTTATGGATTCCGACAATAAATATTTTTTCAGTAAATGACCTATGAATGTGTCTATCAATTTTTTTACCGCTCGTCAAGAATCTCGTGGGACTAAGTTGGCCACCGAAGAAATGATTGACGAAAATTTTCTTCATATTCACCGATGTATGGTATCACATATAGTATGAAAAAAATACGTAGTTATGGATTCCGACAAAAAATATTTTTTCAGTAAATGAATTATGAATGTGTCTATCAATTTTTTTACCGCTCGTCAAAAATCTCGTGGGACTAGGTTGGCCACAGAAGAAATGATTGACGGAAATTTTCGTTCTATGCACCGATGTATGGTATCACATATAGTATGAAAAAAATATGTAGTTATAGATTCCGACAAAAAATATTTTTTCAATAAATGACCTATGAATGTATCTATCAATTTTTTTACCGCTCGTCAAAAATCTCGTGGGACTAGGTTGGCCACAGAAGAAATTATTGACCGAAATTTTCGTTCTATGCACCGATGTATGGTATCACATATAGTATGAAAAAAATATGTAGTTATAGATTCCGACAAAAAATATTTTTACAGTAAATGAACTATGCATATATCTATCAATTTTTTAACCGCTCGTCAAAAATCTCGTGGGACTAAGTTGGCCACAGAAGAAATGATTGACGGAAATTTTCGTTCTATGCACCGATGTATGGTATCACATATAGTAAGAAAAAAATATGTAGTTATGGATTCCGACAAAAAATATTTTTTCAGTAAATGACCTATGAATGTATCTATCAATTTTTTTACCGCTCGTCAAAAATCTCGTGGGACTAAGTTGGCCACAGAAGAAATGATTGACGGAAATTTTCGTTCTATTCACCGATGTATGGTATCACATATAGTATGAAAAAAATATGTAGTTATGGATTCCGACAAAAAATATTTTTACAGTAAATGACCTATGCATATATCTATCAATTTTTTAACCGCTTGTCAAAAATCTTGTGGGACTAAGTTGGCCACAGAAGAAATGATTGACGGAATTTTTCGTTCTATGCACCGATGTATGGTATCACATTTAGTATGAAAAAAAAATGTAGTTATGGATTCCGACAAAAAATATTTTTACAGTAAATGACCTATGAATGTATCTATCAATTTTTTTACCGCTCGTCAAAAATCTTGTGGGACTAAGTTGGCCACAGAAGAAATGATTGACGGAAATTTTCGTTCTATGCACCGATGTATGGTAGCACATATAGTATGAAAAAAATATGTAGTTATGGATTCCGACAAAATATATTTTTACAGTAAATGAACTATGCATATATCTATCAATTTTTTAACCGCTCGTCAAAAATCTCTTGGGACTAAGTTGGCCACAGAAGACATGATTGACGGAAATTTTCGTTCTATTCACCGATGTATGGTATCACATATAGTATGAAAAAAATATGTAGTTATGGATTCCGACAAAAAATATTTTTACAGTAAATGACCTATGAATGTATCTATCAATTTTTTAACGGGTCGTCAAAAATCTTGTGGGACTAAGTTGGCCACAGAAGAAATGATTGACGGAAATTTTCGTTCTATGCACCGATGTATGGTATCACATATAGTATGAAAAAAATATGTAGTTATGGATTCCGACAAAAAATATTTTTACAGTAAATGACCTATGGATATATCTATCAATTTTTTAACCGCTCGTCAAAAATCTCGTGGGACTAAGTTGGCCACAGAAGAAATGATTGACGGAATTTTTCGTTCTATGCACCGATGTATGGTATCACATATAGTATGAAAAAAATATGTAGTTATGGATTCCGACAAAAAATATTTTTACAGTAAATGACCTATAAATGTATCTATCAATTTTTTAACCGCTCGTCAAAAATCTTGTGGGACTAAGTTGGCCACAGAAGAAATGATTGACGGAATTTTTCGTTCTATGCACCGATGTATGGTATCACATATAGTATGAAAAAAATATGTAGTTATGGATTCCGACAAAAAATATTTTTACAGTAAATGACCTATGCATATATCTATCAATTTTTTAACCATTCGTCAAAAATCTCTTGGGACTAAGTTGGCCACAGAAGAAATGATTGACGGAAATTTTCGTTCTATGCACCGATATATGGTATCACATATAGTATGAAAAAAATATGTAGTTATGGATTCCGACAAAAAATATTTTTTCAGTAAATGACCTATAAATGTATCTATCAATTTTGTAACCGCTCGTCAAAAATCTTGTGGGACTAAGTTGGCCACAGAAGAAATGATTGACGGAATTTTTCGTTCTATGCACCGATGTATGGTATCACATATAGTATGAAAAAAATATGTAGTTATGGATTCCGACAAAAAATATTTTTACCGTAAATGACCAATGCATATATCTATCAATTTTTTAACCGCTCGTCAAAAATCTCGTGGGACTAAGTTGGCCACAGAAGAAATGATTGACGGAATTTTTCGTTCTATGCACCGATGTATGGTATCACATATAGTATGAAAAAAATATGTAGTTATGGATTCCGACAAAAAATATTTTTGCAGTAAATGACCTATAAATGTATCTATCAATTTTGTAACCGCTCGTCAAAAATCTTGTGGGACTAAGTTGGCCACAGAAGAAATGATTGACGGAATTTTTCGTTCTATGCACGGATGTATGGTTTCACATTCAACCTTTGGATCAACATTCTATTACAGTTCACAATTGCTACAAAAATTTCTGTCAATGTACCCCCCTGGAAAAATGTAACGAGATCAAGTATCTAGGAGTTGTTGTTGACAATAACTTAAATTGGAAAAAGCATATTGAGGAATGTTCCATAAAAATTCGAAAACTAATCTATCTATTTTTACGTATTCGCAATGTTTTTAAAATAGATGACCTTAAGTTCATCTATTATGCAGTTGCTCAATCTATACTATGTTATGGCATCATAGTTTGGGGAGGAACGTATAAAACCGCACTAAGTCCCATTGAAATAGCCCAGAAGAGTATCATTCGAGTTATTAATAAAAAACCTTTTAGATATCCGTCTAATTCATTATTTTTTGAATTTGAAGTTTTAGATATTCGTCAGCTATACCTCAAGAAATTAATCATTTACTCACATAAGCTCAATATAACACAATATACTCGAGTTGAAAATTCCTACAATATTAGACACAGACTTTTACCCATCCCCAGAGCTCATACCACGTTTGCTCAAAAACATTTTGATTTTATTTTGCCTCGTATTTTAAACATATTTACAAAAGAATTGATTGGTTCTGAGATATATAATATAAAATCACTAAGTGCTATGAAAAATAAACTATCTTCTTGGATTCTCAACAAAGGTAGAATGAACATTGAAGATATATTTTTTTAAAATTATGAAATGATTATAAAACCGTGATGTTATAGCTTATATTATAATTTGTATTTTTGATTTTTTTTATATGTTATAATTATATATTAGACATAAATGGGTTACATAAGTAAAGACTGTGTCAGTTAAAATGAATTGTAAAGCTATTCCGACACAAGCACTGCTTAGTGGAATAGTTCTTATCCACTGGATGTTGGTACTGATAGATTGTATTCATTTTGTCAGTGCCAACATGTTATACTAAATTGTCAATTTTTAAAAATTTTTTTTTTTTTGTTCTATGTTTCACTGTCGTATTGTTGTAATTTTTTATGTATGGTTATTGTGGATTTAAATAAATAAATAAATAAAATAAATAAAAACATATAGTATGAAAAAAATATGTAGTTATGGATTCCGACAAAAAATATTTTTACAGTAAATGAAATATGCATATATCTATCAATTTTTTAACCGCTCGTCAAAAATCTCGTGGGACTAAGTTGGCCACAGAAGAAATGATTGACGGAAATTTTCGTTCTATGCACCGATGTATGGTATCACATATAGTATGAAAAAAATATGTAGTTATGGATTCCGACAAAAAATATTTTTTCAGTAAATGACCTATAAATGTTTCTATCAATTTTTTTACCGCTCGTCTAAAATCTCGTGGGACTAAGTTGGCCACACAAGAAATGATTGACGGAATTTTTCGTTCTATGCACCGATGTATGGTATCACATATAGTATTAAAAAAATATGTAGTTTTGGATTCCGACAAAAAATATTTTTTCAGTAAATGACGTATGAATGTGTCTATCAATTTTTTTACCGCTGGTCAAAAATCTCGTGGGACTAGGTTGGCCACAGAAGAAATGATTGACGGAAATTTTCTTCATATTCACTGATGTATGGTATCACATATAGTATGAAAAAAAAATGTAGTTATGAATTCCGACAAAAAATATTTTTTCTGTTAATGACTTATGAATGTGTCTATCATTTTTTTTACAGTTCGTCAAAAATCTCGTGGGACTAGGTTGGCCACAGAAGAAATGATTGATGGATATTTTCACTTCTATGCACCGATGTATGGTATCACATATAGTATGACAAAAATATGTATTTATGGATTCCGACAATAAATATTTTTTCAGTAAATGACCTATGAACGTGTCTATCAATTTTTTTACCGCTCGTCAAGAATCTCGTGGGACTAAGTTGGCCACCGAAGAAATGATTGACGAAAATTTTCTTCATATTCACCGATGTATGGTATCACATATAGTATGACAAAAATATGTATTTATGGATTCCGACACTAAATATTTTTTCAGTAAATGACCTATGAATGTGTCTATCAATTTTTTTACCGCTCGTCAAGAATCTCGTGGGACTAAGTTGGCCACCGAAGAAATGATTGACGAAAATTTTCTTCATATTCACCGATGTATGGTATCACATATAGTATGAAAAAAATACGTAGTTATGGATTCCGACAAAAAATATTTTTTCAGTAAATGAATTATGAATGTGTCTATCAATTTTTTTACCGCTCGTCAAAAATCTCGTGGGACTAGGTTGGCCACAGAAGAAATGATTGACGGAAATTTTCGTTCTATGCACCGATGTATGGTATCACATATAGTATGAAAAAAATATGTAGTTATAGATTCCGACAAAAAATATTTTTTCAATAAATGACCTATGAATGTATCTATCAATTTTTTTACCGCTCGTCAAAAATCTCGTGGGACTAGGTTGGCCACAGAAGAAATTATTGACCGAAATTTTCGTTCTATGCACCGATGTATGGTATCACATATAGTATGAAAAAAATATGTAGTTATAGATTCCGACAAAAAATATTTTTACAGTAAATGAACTATGCATATATCTATCAATTTTTTAACCGCTCGTCAAAAATCTCGTGGGACTAAGTTGGCCACAGAAGAAATGATTGACGGAAATTTTCGTTCTATGCACCGATGTATGGTATCACATATAGTTAGAAAAAAATATGTAGTTATGGATTCCGACAAAAAATATTTTTTCAGTAAATGACCTATGAATGTATCTATCAATTTTTTTACCGCTCGTCAAAAATCTCGTGGGACTAAGTTGGCCACAGAAGAAATGATTGACGGAATTTTTCGTTCTATGCACCGATGTATGGTATCACATATAGTATGAAAAAAATATGTAGTTATGGATTCCGACAAAAAATATTTTTACAGTAAATGAACTATGCATATATCTATCAATTTTTTAACCGCTCGTCAAAAATCTCGTGGGACTAAGTTGGCCACAGAAGACATGATTGACGGAAATTTTCGTTCTATTCACCGATGTATGGTATCACATATAGTATGAAAAAAATATGTAGTTATGGATTCCGACAAAAAATATTTTTACAGTAAATGACCTATAAATGTATCTATCAATTTTTTAACCGCTCGTCAAAAATCTTGTGGGACTAAGTTGGCCACAGAAGAAATGATTGACGGAATTTTTCGTTCTATGCACCGATGTATGGTATCACATATAGTATGAAAAAAATATGTAGTTATGGATTCCGACAAAAAATATTTTTACCGTAAATGACCAATGCATATATCTATCAATTTTTTAACCGCTCGTCAAAAATCTCGTGGGACTAAGTTGGCCACAGAAGAAATGATTGACGGAATTTTTCGTTCTATGCACCGATGTATGGTATCACATATAGTATGAAAAAAATATGTAGTTATGGATTCCGACAAAAAATATTTTTGCAGTAAATGACCTATAAATGTATCTATCAATTTTGTAACCGCTCGTCAAAAATCTTGTGGGACTAAGTTGGCCACAGAAGAAATGATTGACGGAATTTTTCGTTCTATGCACGGATGTATGGTTTCACATATAGTATGAAAAAAATATGTAGTTATGGATTCCGACAAAAAATATTTTTACAGTAAATGAAATATGCATATATCTATCAATTTTTTAACCGCTCGTCAAAAATCTCGTGGGACTAAGTTGGCCACAGAAGAAATGATTGACGGAAATTTTCGTTCTATGCACCGATGTATGGTATCACATATAGTATGAAAAAAATATGTAGTTATGGATTCCGACAAAAAATATTTTTTCAGTAAATGACCTATAAATGTTTCTATCAATTTTTTTACCGCTCGTCTAAAATCTCGTGGGACTAAGTTGGCCACACAAGAAATGATTGACGGAATTTTTCGTTCTATGCACCGATGTATGGTATCACATATAGTATTAAAAAAATATGTAGTTTTGGATTCCGACAAAAAATATTTTTTCAGTAAATGACGTATGAATGTGTCTATCAATTTTTTTACCGCTGGTCAAAAATCTCGTGGGACTAGGTTGGCCACAGAAGAAATGATTGACGGAAATTTTCTTCATATTCACTGATGTATGGTATCACATATAGTATGAAAAAAAAATGTAGTTATGAATTCCGACAAAAAATATTTTTTCTGTTAATGACTTATGAATGTGTCTATCATTTTTTTTACAGTTCGTCAAAAATCTCGTGGGACTAGGTTGGCCACAGAAGAAATGATTGATGGATATTTTCACTTCTATGCACCGATGTATGGTATCACATATAGTATGACAAAAATATGTATTTATGGATTCCGACAATAAATATTTTTTCAGTAAATGACCTATGAACGTGTCTATCAATTTTTTTACCGCTCGTCAAGAATCTCGTGGGACTAAGTTGGCCACCGAAGAAATGATTGACGAAAATTTTCTTCATATTCACCGATGTATGGTATCACATATAGTATGACAAAAATATGTATTTATGGATTCCGACACTAAATATTTTTTCAGTAAATGACCTATGAATGTGTCTATCAATTTTTTTACCGCTCGTCAAGAATCTCGTGGGACTAAGTTGGCCACCGAAGAAATGATTGACGAAAATTTTCTTCATATTCACCGATGTATGGTATCACATATAGTATGAAAAAAATACGTAGTTATGGATTCCGACAAAAAATATTTTTTCAGTAAATGAATTATGAATGTGTCTATCAATTTTTTTACCGCTCGTCAAAAATCTCGTGGGACTAGGTTGGCCACAGAAGAAATGATTGACGGAAATTTTCGTTCTATGCACCGATGTATGGTATCACATATAGTATGAAAAAAATATGTAGTTATAGATTCCGACAAAAAATATTTTTTCAATAAATGACCTATGAATGTATCTATCAATTTTTTTACCGCTCGTCAAAAATCTCGTGGGACTAGGTTGGCCACAGAAGAAATTATTGACCGAAATTTTCGTTCTATGCACCGATGTATGGTATCACATATAGTATGAAAAAAATATGTAGTTATAGATTCCGACAAAAAATATTTTTACAGTAAATGAACTATGCATATATCTATCAATTTTTTAACCGCTCGTCAAAAATCTCGTGGGACTAAGTTGGCCACAGAAGAAATGATTGACGGAAATTTTCGTTCTATGCACCGATGTATGGTATCACATATAGTTAGAAAAAAATATGTAGTTATGGATTCCGACAAAAAATATTTTTTCAGTAAATGACCTATGAATGTATCTATCAATTTTTTTACCGCTCGTCAAAAATCTCGTGGGACTAAGTTGGCCACAGAAGAAATGATTGACGGAATTTTTCGTTCTATGCACCGATGTATGGTATCACATATAGTATGAAAAAAATATGTAGTTATGGATTCCGACAAAAAATATTTTTACAGTAAATGAACTATGCATATATCTATCAATTTTTTAACCGCTCGTCAAAAATCTCGTGGGACTAAGTTGGCCACAGAAGACATGATTGACGGAAATTTTCGTTCTATTCACCGATGTATGGTATCACATATAGTATGAAAAAAATATGTAGTTATGGATTCCGACAAAAAATATTTTTACAGTAAATGACCTATAAATGTATCTATCAATTTTTTAACCGCTCGTCAAAAATCTTGTGGGACTAAGTTGGCCACAGAAGAAATGATTGACGGAATTTTTCGTTCTATGCACCGATGTATGGTATCACATATAGTATGAAAAAAATATGTAGTTATGGATTCCGACAAAAAATATTTTTACAGTAAATGACCTATGCATATATCTATCAATTTTTTAACCATTCGTCAAAAATCTCTTGGGACTAAGTTGGCCACAGAAGAAATGATTGACGGAAATTTTCGTTCTATGCACCGATATATGGTATCACATATAGTATGAAAAAAATATGTAGTTATGGATTCCGACAAAAAATATTTTTTCAGTAAATGACCTATAAATGTATCTATCAATTTTGTAACCGCTCGTCAAAAATCTTGTGGGACTAAGTTGGCCACAGAAGAAATGATTGACGGAATTTTTCGTTCTATGCACCGATGTATGGTATCACATATAGTATGAAAAAAATATGTAGTTATGGATTCCGACAAAAAATATTTTTACCGTAAATGACCAATGCATATATCTATCAATTTTTTAACCGCTCGTCAAAAATCTCGTGGGACTAAGTTGGCCACAGAAGAAATGATTGACGGAATTTTTCGTTCTATGCACCGATGTATGGTATCACATATAGTATGAAAAAAATATGTAGTTATGGATTCCGACAAAAAATATTTTTGCAGTAAATGACCTATAAATGTATCTATCAATTTTGTAACCGCTCGTCAAAAATCTTGTGGGACTAAGTTGGCCACAGAAGAAATGATTGACGGAATTTTTCGTTCTATGCACGGATGTATGGTTTCACATATAGTATGAAAAAAATATGTAGTTATGGATTCCGACAAAAAATATTTTTACAGTAAATGAAATATGCATATATCTATCAATTTTTTAACCGCTCGTCAAAAATCTCGTGGGACTAAGTTGGCCACAGAAGAAATGATTGACGGAAATTTTCGTTCTATGCACCGATGTATGGTATCACATATAGTATGAAAAAAATATGTAGTTATGGATTCCGACAAAAAATATTTTTTCAGTAAATGACCTATAAATGTTTCTATCAATTTTTTTACCGCTCGTCTAAAATCTCGTGGGACTAAGTTGGCCACACAAGAAATGATTGACGGAATTTTTCGTTCTATGCACCGATGTATGGTATCACATATAGTATTAAAAAAATATGTAGTTTTGGATTCCGACAAAAAATATTTTTTCAGTAAATGACGTATGAATGTGTCTATCAATTTTTTTACCGCTGGTCAAAAATCTCGTGGGACTAGGTTGGCCACAGAAGAAATGATTGACGGAAATTTTCTTCATATTCACTGATGTATGGTATCACATATAGTATGAAAAAAAAATGTAGTTATGAATTCCGACAAAAAATATTTTTTCTGTTAATGACTTATGAATGTGTCTATCATTTTTTTTACAGTTCGTCAAAAATCTCGTGGGACTAGGTTGGCCACAGAAGAAATGATTGATGGATATTTTCACTTCTATGCACCGATGTATGGTATCACATATAGTATGACAAAAATATGTATTTATGGATTCCGACAATAAATATTTTTTCAGTAAATGACCTATGAACGTGTCTATCAATTTTTTTACCGCTCGTCAAGAATCTCGTGGGACTAAGTTGGCCACCGAAGAAATGATTGACGAAAATTTTCTTCATATTCACCGATGTATGGTATCACATATAGTATGACAAAAATATGTATTTATGGATTCCGACACTAAATATTTTTTCAGTAAATGACCTATGAATGTGTCTATCAATTTTTTTACCGCTCGTCAAGAATCTCGTGGGACTAAGTTGGCCACCGAAGAAATGATTGACGAAAATTTTCTTCATATTCACCGATGTATGGTATCACATATAGTATGAAAAAAATACGTAGTTATGGATTCCGACAAAAAATATTTTTTCAGTAAATGAATTATGAATGTGTCTATCAATTTTTTTACCGCTCGTCAAAAATCTCGTGGGACTAGGTTGGCCACAGAAGAAATGATTGACGGAAATTTTCGTTCTATGCACCGATGTATGGTATCACATATAGTATGAAAAAAATATGAAGTTATAGATTCCGACAAAAAATATTTTTTCAATAAATGACCTATGAATGTATCTATCAATTTTTTTACCGCTCGTCAAAAATCTCGTGGGACTAGGTTGGCCACAGAAGAAATTATTGACCGAAATTTTCGTTCTATGCACCGATGTATGGTATCACATATAGTATGAAAAAAATATGTAGTTATAGATTCCGACAAAAAATATTTTTACAGTAAATGAACTATGCATATATCTATCAATTTTTTAACCGCTCGTCAAAAATCTCGTGGGACTAAGTTGGCCACAGAAGAAATGATTGACGGAAATTTTCGTTCTATGCACCGATGTATGGTATCACATATAGTTAGAAAAAAATATGTAGTTATGGATTCCGACAAAAAATATTTTTTCAGTAAATGACCTATGAATGTATCTATCAATTTTTTTACCGCTCGTCAAAAATCTCGTGGGACTAAGTTGGCCACAGAAGAAATGATTGACGGAATTTTTCGTTCTATGCACCGATGTATGGTATCACATATAGTATGAAAAAAATATGTAGTTATGGATTCCGACAAAAAATATTTTTACAGTAAATGAACTATGCATATATCTATCAATTTTTTAACCGCTCGTCAAAAATCTCGTGGGACTAAGTTGGCCACAGAAGACATGATTGACGGAAATTTTCGTTCTATTCACCGATGTATGGTATCACATATAGTATGAAAAAAATATGTAGTTATGGATTCCGACAAAAAATATTTTTACAGTAAATGACCTATAAATGTATCTATCAATTTTTTAACCGCTCGTCAAAAATCTTGTGGGACTAAGTTGGCCACAGAAGAAATGATTGACGGAATTTTTCGTTCTATGCACCGATGTATGGTATCACATATAGTATGAAAAAAATATGTAGTTATGGATTCCGACAAAAAATATTTTTACCGTAAATGACCAATGCATATATCTATCAATTTTTTAACCGCTCGTCAAAAATCTCGTGGGACTAAGTTGGCCACAGAAGAAATGATTGACGGAATTTTTCGTTCTATGCACCGATGTATGGTATCACATATAGTATGAAAAAAATATGTAGTTATGGATTCCGACAAAAAATATTTTTGCAGTAAATGACCTATAAATGTATCTATCAATTTTGTAACCGCTCGTCAAAAATCTTGTGGGACTAAGTTGGCCACAGAAGAAATGATTGACGGAATTTTTCGTTCTATGCACGGATGTATGGTTTCACATATAGTATGAAAAAAATATGTAGTTATGGATTCCGACAAAAAATATTTTTACAGTAAATGAAATATGCATATATCTATCAATTTTTTAACCGCTCGTCAAAAATCTCGTGGGACTAAGTTGGCCACAGAAGAAATGATTGACGGAAATTTTCGTTCTATGCACCGATGTATGGTATCACATATAGTATGAAAAAAATATGTAGTTATGGATTCCGACAAAAAATATTTTTTCAGTAAATGACCTATAAATGTTTCTATCAATTTTTTTACCGCTCGTCTAAAATCTCGTGGGACTAAGTTGGCCACACAAGAAATGATTGACGGAATTTTTCGTTCTATGCACCGATGTATGGTATCACATATAGTATTAAAAAAATATGTAGTTTTGGATTCCGACAAAAAATATTTTTTCAGTAAATGACGTATGAATGTGTCTATCAATTTTTTTACCGCTGGTCAAAAATCTCGTGGGACTAGGTTGGCCACAGAAGAAATGATTGACGGAAATTTTCTTCATATTCACTGATGTATGGTATCACATATAGTATGAAAAAAAAATGTAGTTATGAATTCCGACAAAAAATATTTTTTCTGTTAATGACTTATGAATGTGTCTATCATTTTTTTTACAGTTCGTCAAAAATCTCGTGGGACTAGGTTGGCCACAGAAGAAATGATTGATGGATATTTTCACTTCTATGCACCGATGTATGGTATCACATATAGTATGACAAAAATATGTATTTATGGATTCCGACAATAAATATTTTTTCAGTAAATGACCTATGAACGTGTCTATCAATTTTTTTACCGCTCGTCAAGAATCTCGTGGGACTAAGTTGGCCACCGAAGAAATGATTGACGAAAATTTTCTTCATATTCACCGATGTATGGTATCACATATAGTATGACAAAAATATGTATTTATGGATTCCGACACTAAATATTTTTTCAGTAAATGACCTATGAATGTGTCTATCAATTTTTTTACCGCTCGTCAAGAATCTCGTGGGACTAAGTTGGCCACCGAAGAAATGATTGACGAAAATTTTCTTCATATTCACCGATGTATGGTATCACATATAGTATGAAAAAAATACGTAGTTATGGATTCCGACAAAAAATATTTTTTCAGTAAATGAATTATGAATGTGTCTATCAATTTTTTTACCGCTCGTCAAAAATCTCGTGGGACTAGGTTGGCCACAGAAGAAATGATTGACGGAAATTTTCGTTCTATGCACCGATGTATGGTATCACATATAGTATGAAAAAAATATGTAGTTATAGATTCCGACAAAAAATATTTTTTCAATAAATGACCTATGAATGTATCTATCAATTTTTTTACCGCTCGTCAAAAATCTCGTGGGACTAGGTTGGCCACAGAAGAAATTATTGACCGAAATTTTCGTTCTATGCACCGATGTATGGTATCACATATAGTATGAAAAAAATATGTAGTTATAGATTCCGACAAAAAATATTTTTACAGTAAATGAACTATGCATATATCTATCAATTTTTTAACCGCTCGTCAAAAATCTCGTGGGACTAAGTTGGCCACAGAAGAAATGATTGACGGAAATTTTCGTTCTATGCACCGATGTATGGTATCACATATAGTTAGAAAAAAATATGTAGTTATGGATTCCGACAAAAAATATTTTTTCAGTAAATGACCTATGAATGTATCTATCAATTTTTTTACCGCTCGTCAAAAATCTCGTGGGACTAAGTTGGCCACAGAAGAAATGATTGACGGAATTTTTCGTTCTATGCACCGATGTATGGTATCACATATAGTATGAAAAAAATATGTAGTTATGGATTCCGACAAAAAATATTTTTACAGTAAATGAACTATGCATATATCTATCAATTTTTTAACCGCTCGTCAAAAATCTCGTGGGACTAAGTTGGCCACAGAAGACATGATTGACGGAAATTTTCGTTCTATTCACCGATGTATGGTATCACATATAGTATGAAAAAAATATGTAGTTATGGATTCCGACAAAAAATATTTTTACAGTAAATGACCTATAAATGTATCTATCAATTTTTTAACCGCTCGTCAAAAATCTTGTGGGACTAAGTTGGCCACAGAAGAAATGATTGACGGAATTTTTCGTTCTATGCACCGATGTATGGTATCACATATAGTATGAAAAAAATATGTAGTTATGGATTCCGACAAAAAATATTTTTACAGTAAATGACCTATGCATATATCTATCAATTTTTTAACCATTCGTCAAAAATCTCTTGGGACTAAGTTGGCCACAGAAGAAATGATTGACGGAAATTTTCGTTCTATGCACCGATATATGGTATCACATATAGTATGAAAAAAATATGTAGTTATGGATTCCGACAAAAAATATTTTTTCAGTAAATGACCTATAAATGTATCTATCAATTTTGTAACCGCTCGTCAAAAATCTTGTGGGACTAAGTTGGCCACAGAAGAAATGATTGACGGAATTTTTCGTTCTATGCACCGATGTATGGTATCACATATAGTATGAAAAAAATATGTAGTTATGGATTCCGACAAAAAATATTTTTACCGTAAATGACCAATGCATATATCTATCAATTTTTTAACCGCTCGTCAAAAATCTCGTGGGACTAAGTTGGCCACAGAAGAAATGATTGACGGAATTTTTCGTTCTATGCACCGATGTATGGTATCACATATAGTATGAAAAAAATATGTAGTTATGGATTCCGACAAAAAATATTTTTGCAGTAAATGACCTATAAATGTATCTATCAATTTTGTAACCGCTCGTCAAAAATCTTGTGGGACTAAGTTGGCCACAGAAGAAATGATTGACGGAATTTTTCGTTCTATGCACGGATGTATGGTTTCACATATAGTATGAAAAAAATATGTAGTTATGGATTCCGACAAAAAATATTTTTACAGTAAATGAAATATGCATATATCTATCAATTTTTTAACCGCTCGTCAAAAATCTCGTGGGACTAAGTTGGCCACAGAAGAAATGATTGACGGAAATTTTCGTTCTATGCACCGATGTATGGTATCACATATAGTATGAAAAAAATATGTAGTTATGGATTCCGACAAAAAATATTTTTTCAGTAAATGACCTATAAATGTTTCTATCAATTTTTTTACCGCTCGTCTAAAATCTCGTGGGACTAAGTTGGCCACACAAGAAATGATTGACGGAATTTTTCGTTCTATGCACCGATGTATGGTATCACATATAGTATTAAAAAAATATGTAGTTTTGGATTCCGACAAAAAATATTTTTTCAGTAAATGACGTATGAATGTGTCTATCAATTTTTTTACCGCTGGTCAAAAATCTCGTGGGACTAGGTTGGCCACAGAAGAAATGATTGACGGAAATTTTCTTCATATTCACTGATGTATGGTATCACATATAGTATGAAAAAAAAATGTAGTTATGAATTCCGACAAAAAATATTTTTTCTGTTAATGACTTATGAATGTGTCTATCATTTTTTTTACAGTTCGTCAAAAATCTCGTGGGACTAGGTTGGCCACAGAAGAAATGATTGATGGATATTTTCACTTCTATGCACCGATGTATGGTATCACATATAGTATGACAAAAATATGTATTTATGGATTCCGACAATAAATATTTTTTCAGTAAATGACCTATGAACGTGTCTATCAATTTTTTTACCGCTCGTCAAGAATCTCGTGGGACTAAGTTGGCCACCGAAGAAATGATTGACGAAAATTTTCTTCATATTCACCGATGTATGGTATCACATATAGTATGACAAAAATATGTATTTATGGATTCCGACACTAAATATTTTTTCAGTAAATGACCTATGAATGTGTCTATCAATTTTTTTACCGCTCGTCAAGAATCTCGTGGGACTAAGTTGGCCACCGAAGAAATGATTGACGAAAATTTTCTTCATATTCACCGATGTATGGTATCACATATAGTATGAAAAAAATACGTAGTTATGGATTCCGACAAAAAATATTTTTTCAGTAAATGAATTATGAATGTGTCTATCAATTTTTTTACCGCTCGTCAAAAATCTCGTGGGACTAGGTTGGCCACAGAAGAAATGATTGACGGAAATTTTCGTTCTATGCACCGATGTATGGTATCACATATAGTATGAAAAAAATATGTAGTTATAGATTCCGACAAAAAATATTTTTTCAATAAATGACCTATGAATGTATCTATCAATTTTTTTACCGCTCGTCAAAAATCTCGTGGGACTAGGTTGGCCACAGAAGAAATTATTGACCGAAATTTTCGTTCTATGCACCGATGTATGGTATCACATATAGTATGAAAAAAATATGTAGTTATAGATTCCGACAAAAAATATTTTTACAGTAAATGAACTATGCATATATCTATCAATTTTTTAACCGCTCGTCAAAAATCTCGTGGGACTAAGTTGGCCACAGAAGAAATGATTGACGGAAATTTTCGTTCTATGCACCGATGTATGGTATCACATATAGTTAGAAAAAAATATGTAGTTATGGATTCCGACAAAAAATATTTTTTCAGTAAATGACCTATGAATGTATCTATCAATTTTTTTACCGCTCGTCAAAAATCTCGTGGGACTAAGTTGGCCACAGAAGAAATGATTGACGGAATTTTTCGTTCTATGCACCGATGTATGGTATCACATATAGTATGAAAAAAATATGTAGTTATGGATTCCGACAAAAAATATTTTTACAGTAAATGAACTATGCATATATCTATCAATTTTTTAACCGCTCGTCAAAAATCTCGTGGGACTAAGTTGGCCACAGAAGACATGATTGACGGAAATTTTCGTTCTATTCACCGATGTATGGTATCACATATAGTATGAAAAAAATATGTAGTTATGGATTCCGACAAAAAATATTTTTACAGTAAATGACCTATAAATGTATCTATCAATTTTTTAACCGCTCGTCAAAAATCTTGTGGGACTAAGTTGGCCACAGAAGAAATGATTGACGGAATTTTTCGTTCTATGCACCGATGTATGGTATCACATATAGTATGAAAAAAATATGTAGTTATGGATTCCGACAAAAAATATTTTTACCGTAAATGACCAATGCATATATCTATCAATTTTTTAACCGCTCGTCAAAAATCTCGTGGGACTAAGTTGGCCACAGAAGAAATGATTGACGGAATTTTTCGTTCTATGCACCGATGTATGGTATCACATATAGTATGAAAAAAATATGTAGTTATGGATTCCGACAAAAAATATTTTTGCAGTAAATGACCTATAAATGTATCTATCAATTTTGTAACCGCTCGTCAAAAATCTTGTGGGACTAAGTTGGCCACAGAAGAAATGATTGACGGAATTTTTCGTTCTATGCACGGATGTATGGTTTCACATATAGTATGAAAAAAATATGTAGTTATGGATTCCGACAAAAAATATTTTTACAGTAAATGAAATATGCATATATCTATCAATTTTTTAACCGCTCGTCAAAAATCTCGTGGGACTAAGTTGGCCACAGAAGAAATGATTGACGGAAATTTTCGTTCTATGCACCGATGTATGGTATCACATATAGTATGAAAAAAATATGTAGTTATGGATTCCGACAAAAAATATTTTTTCAGTAAATGACCTATAAATGTTTCTATCAATTTTTTTACCGCTCGTCTAAAATCTCGTGGGACTAAGTTGGCCACACAAGAAATGATTGACGGAATTTTTCGTTCTATGCACCGATGTATGGTATCACATATAGTATTAAAAAAATATGTAGTTTTGGATTCCGACAAAAAATATTTTTTCAGTAAATGACGTATGAATGTGTCTATCAATTTTTTTACCGCTGGTCAAAAATCTCGTGGGACTAGGTTGGCCACAGAAGAAATGATTGACGGAAATTTTCTTCATATTCACTGATGTATGGTATCACATATAGTATGAAAAAAAAATGTAGTTATGAATTCCGACAAAAAATATTTTTTCTGTTAATGACTTATGAATGTGTCTATCATTTTTTTTACAGTTCGTCAAAAATCTCGTGGGACTAGGTTGGCCACAGAAGAAATGATTGATGGATATTTTCACTTCTATGCACCGATGTATGGTATCACATATAGTATGACAAAAATATGTATTTATGGATTCCGACAATAAATATTTTTTCAGTAAATGACCTATGAACGTGTCTATCAATTTTTTTACCGCTCGTCAAGAATCTCGTGGGACTAAGTTGGCCACCGAAGAAATGATTGACGAAAATTTTCTTCATATTCACCGATGTATGGTATCACATATAGTATGACAAAAATATGTATTTATGGATTCCGACACTAAATATTTTTTCAGTAAATGACCTATGAATGTGTCTATCAATTTTTTTACCGCTCGTCAAGAATCTCGTGGGACTAAGTTGGCCACCGAAGAAATGATTGACGAAAATTTTCTTCATATTCACCGATGTATGGTATCACATATAGTATGAAAAAAATACGTAGTTATGGATTCCGACAAAAAATATTTTTTCAGTAAATGAATTATGAATGTGTCTATCAATTTTTTTACCGCTCGTCAAAAATCTCGTGGGACTAGGTTGGCCACAGAAGAAATGATTGACGGAAATTTTCGTTCTATGCACCGATGTATGGTATCACATATAGTATGAAAAAAATATGTAGTTATAGATTCCGACAAAAAATATTTTTTCAATAAATGACCTATGAATGTATCTATCAATTTTTTTACCGCTCGTCAAAAATCTCGTGGGACTAGGTTGGCCACAGAAGAAATTATTGACCGAAATTTTCGTTCTATGCACCGATGTATGGTATCACATATAGTATGAAAAAAATATGTAGTTATAGATTCCGACAAAAAATATTTTTACAGTAAATGAACTATGCATATATCTATCAATTTTTTAACCGCTCGTCAAAAATCTCGTGGGACTAAGTTGGCCACAGAAGAAATGATTGACGGAAATTTTCGTTCTATGCACCGATGTATGGTATCACATATAGTTAGAAAAAAATATGTAGTTATGGATTCCGACAAAAAATATTTTTTCAGTAAATGACCTATGAATGTATCTATCAATTTTTTTACCGCTCGTCAAAAATCTCGTGGGACTAAGTTGGCCACAGAAGAAATGATTGACGGAATTTTTCGTTCTATGCACCGATGTATGGTATCACATATAGTATGAAAAAAATATGTAGTTATGGATTCCGACAAAAAATATTTTTACAGTAAATGAACTATGCATATATCTATCAATTTTTTTACCGCTCGTCAAAAATCTCGTGGGACTAAGTTGGCCACAGAAGACATGATTGACGGAAATTTTCGTTCTATTCACCGATGTATGGTATCACATATAGTATGAAAAAAATATGTAGTTATGGATTCCGACAAAAAATATTTTTACAGTAAATGACCTATAAATGTATCTATCAATTTTTTAACCGCTCGTCAAAAATCTTGTGGGACTAAGTTGGCCACAGAAGAAATGATTGACGGAATTTTTCGTTCTATGCACCGATGTATGGTATCACATATAGTATGAAAAAAATATGTATTTATGGATTCCGACAAAAAATATTTTTACAGTAAATGACCTATGCATATATCTATCAATTTTTTAACCATTCGTCAAAAATCTCGTGGGACTAAGTTGGCCACAGAAGAAATGATTGACGGAAATTTTCGTTCTATGCACCGATGTATGGTATCACATATAGTATGAAAAAAATATGTAGTTATGGATTCCGACAAAAAATATTTTTACCGTAAATGACCAATGCATATATCTATCAATTTTTTAACCGCTCGTCAAAAATCTCGTGGGACTAAGTTGGCCACAGAAGAAATGATTGACGGAATTTTTCGTTCTATGCACCGATGTATGGTATCACATATAGTATGAAAAAAATATGTAGTTATGGATTCCGACAAAAAATATTTTTGCAGTAAATGACCTATAAATGTATCTATCAATTTTGTAACCGCTCGTCAAAAATCTTGTGGGACTAAGTTGGCCACAGAAGAAATGATTGACGGAATTTTTCGTTCTATGCACCGATGTATGGTTTCACATATAGTATGAAAAAAATATGTAGTTATGGATTCCGACAAAAAATATTTTTACAGTAAATGAAATATGCATATATCTATCAATTTTTTAACCGCTCGTCAAAAATCTCGTGGGACTAAGTTGGCCACAGAAGAAATGATTGACGGAAATTTTCGTTCTATGCACCGATGTATGGTATCACATATAGTATGAAAAAAATATGTAGTTATGGATTCCGACAAAAAATATTTTTTCAGTAAATGACCTATAAATGTTTCTATCAATTTTTTTACCGCTCGTCTAAAATCTCGTGGGACTAAGTTGGCCACACAAGAAATGATTGACGGAATTTTTCGTTCTATGCACCGATGTATGGTATCACATATAGTATTAAAAAAATATGTAGTTTTGGATTCCGACAAAAAATATTTTTTCAGTAAATGACGTATGAATGTGTCTATCAATTTTTTTACCGCTGGTCAAAAATCTCGTGGGACTAGGTTGGCCACAGAAGAAATGATTGACGGAAATTTTCTTCATATTCACTGATGTATGGTATCACATATAGTATGAAAAAAATATGTAGTTATGAATTCCGACAAAAAATATTTTTTCTGTTAATGACTTATGAATGTGTCTATCATTTTTTTTACAGTTCGTCAAAAATCTCGTGGGACTAGGTTGGCCACAGAAGAAATGATTGATGGATATTTTCACTTCTATGCACCGATGTATGGTATCACATATAGTATGACAAAAATATGTATTTATGGATTCCGACAATAAATATTTTTTCAGTAAATGACCTATGAATGTGTCTATCAATTTTTTTACCGCTCGTCAAGAATCTCGTGGGACTAAGTTGGCCACCGAAGAAATGATTGACGAAAATTTTCTTCATATTCACCGATGTATGGTATCACATATAGTATGACAAAAATATGTATTTATGGATTCCGACAATAAATATTTTTTCAGTAAATGACCTATGAATGTGTCTATCAATTTTTTTACCGCTCGTCAAGAATCTCGTGGGACTAAGTTGGCCACCGAAGAAATGATTGACGAAAATTTTCTTCATATTCACCGATGTATGGTATCACATATAGTATGAAAAAAATACGTAGTTATGGATTCCGACAAAAAATATTTTTTCAGTAAATGAATTATGAATGTGTCTATCAATTTTTTTACCGCTCGTCAAAAATCTCGTGGGACTAGGTTGGCCACAGAAGAAATGATTGACGGAAATTTTCGTTCTATGCACCGATGTATGGTATCACATATAGTATGAAAAAAATATGTAGTTATAGATTCCGACAAAAAATATTTTTTCAATAAATGACCTATGAATGTATCTATCAATTTTTTTACCGCTCGTCAAAAATCTCGTGGGACTAGGTTGGCCACAGAAGAAATTATTGACCGAAATTTTCGTTCTATGCACCGATGTATGGTATCACATATAGTATGAAAAAAATATGTAGTTATAGATTCCGACAAAAAATATTTTTACAGTAAATGAACTATGCATATATCTATCAATTTTTTAACCGCTCGTCAAAAATCTCGTGGGACTAAGTTGGCCACAGAAGAAATGATTGACGGAAATTTTCGTTCTATGCACCGATGTATGGTATCACATATAGTTAGAAAAAAATATGTAGTTATGGATTCCGACAAAAAATATTTTTTCAGTAAATGACCTATGAATGTATCTATCAATTTTTTTACCGCTCGTCAAAAATCTCGTGGGACTAAGTTGGCCACAGAAGAAATGATTGACGGAATTTTTCGTTCTATGCACCGATGTATGGTATCACATATAGTATGAAAAAAATATGTAGTTATGGATTCCGACAAAAAATATTTTTACAGTAAATGAACTATGCATATATCTATCAATTTTTAAACCGCTCGTCAAAAATCTCGTGGGACTAAGTTGGCCACAGAAGACATGATTGACGGAAATTTTCGTTCTATTCACCGATGTATGGTATCACATATAGTATGAAAAAAATATGTAGTTATGGATTCCGACAAAAAATATTTTTACAGTAAATGACCTATAAATGTATCTATCAATTTTTTAACCGCTCGTCAAAAATCTTGTGGGACTAAGTTGGCCACAGAAGAAATGATTGACGGAATTTTTCGTTCTATGCACCGATGTATGGTATCACATATAGTATGAAAAAAATATGTATTTATGGATTCCGACAAAAAATATTTTTACAGTAAATGACCTATGCATATATCTATCAATTTTTTAACCATTCGTCAAAAATCTCGTGGGACTAAGTTGGCCACAGAAGAAATGATTGACGGAAATTTTCGTTCTATGCACCGATGTATGGTATCACATATAGTATGAAAAAAATATGTAGTTATGGATTCCGACAAAAAATATTTTTTCAGTAAATGACCTATAAATGTATCTATCAATTTTTTTACCGCTCGTCTAAAATCTCGTGGGACTAAGTTGGCCACACAAGAAATGATTGACGGAATTTTTCGTTCTATGCACCGATGTATGGTATCACATATAGTATGAAAAAAATATGTAGTTATGGATTCCGACAAAAAATATTTTTTCAGTAAATGACCTATGCATATATCTATCAATTTTTTAACCGCTCGTCAAAAATCTTGTGGGACTAAGTTGGTCACAGAAGAAATGATTGACGGAATTTTTCGTTCTATGCACCGATGTATGGTATCACATATAGTATGAAAAAAATATGTAGTTATGGATTCCGACAAAAAATATTTTTTCAGTAAATGACCTATAAATGTATCTATCAATTTTTTTACCGCTCGTCTAAAATCTCGTGGGACTAAGTTGGCCACACAAGAAATGATTGACGGAATTTTTCGTTCTATGCACCGATGTATGGTATCACATATAGTATGAAAAAAATATGTAGTTATGGATTCCGACAAAAAATATTTTTTCAGTAAATGACCTATGCATATATCTATCAATTTTTTAACCGCTCGTCAAAAATCTTGTGGGACTAAGTTGGTCACAGAAGAAATGATTGACGGAATTTTTCGTTCAATGCACCGATGTATGGTATCACATATAGTATGAAAAAAATATGTAGTTATGGATTCCGACAAAAAATATTTTTACAGTAAATGACCTATAAATGTATCTATCAATTTTGTAACCGCTCGTCAAAAATCTTGTGGGACTAAGTTGGCCACAGAAGAAATGATTGACGGAATTTTTCGTTCTATGCACCGATGTATGGTATCACATATAGTATGAAAAAAATATGTAGTTATGGATTCCGACAAAAAATATTTTTACAGTAAATGACCTATGCATATATCTATCAATTTTTTAACCGCTCGTCAAAAATCTCGTGGGACTAAGTTGGCCACAGAAGAAATGATTGACGGAATTTTTCGTTCTATGCACCGATGTATGGTATCACATATAGTATGAAAAAAATATGTAGTTATGGATTCCGACAAAAAATATTTTTACAGTAAATGACCTATAAATGTATCTATCAATTTTGTAAACGCTCGTCAAAAATCTTGTGGGACTAAGTTGGCCACAGAAGAAATGATTGACGGAATTTTTCGTTCTATGCACCGATGTATGGTATCACATATAGTATGAAAAAAATATGTAGTTATGGATTCCGACAAAAAATATTTTTACAGTAAATGAACTATGCATATATCTATCAATTTTTTAACCGCTCGTCAAAAATCTCGTGGGACTAAGTTGGCCACAGAAGACATGATTGACGGAAATTTTCGTTCTATTCACCGATGTATGGTATCACATATAGTATGAAAAAAATATGTAGTTATGGATTCCGACAAAAAATATTTTTACAGTAAATGACCTATAAATGTATCTATCAATTTTTTAACCGCTCGTCAAAAATCTTGTGGGACTAAGTTGGCCACAGAAGAAATGATTGACGGAATTTTTCGTTCTATGCACCGATGTATGGTATCACATATAGTATGAAAAAAATATGTATTTATGGATTCCGACAAAAAATATTTTTACAGTAAATGAACTATGCATATATCTATCAATTTTTTAACCATTCGTCAAAAATCTCGTGGGACTAAGTTGGCCACAGAAGAAATGATTGACGGAAATTTTCGTTCTATGCACCGATGTATGGTATCACATATAGTATGAAAAAAATATGTAGTTATGGATTCCGACAAAAAATATTTTTACAGTAAATGACCTATAAATGTATCTATCAATTTTTTAACCGCTTGTCAAAAATCTTGTGGGACTAAGTTGGCCACAGAAGAAATGATTGACGGAATTTTTCGTTCTATGCACCGATGTATGGTATCACATATAGTATGAAAAAAATATGTATTTATGGATTCCGACAAAAAATATTTTTACAGTAAATGACCTATGCATATATCTATCAATTTTTTAACCATTCGTCAAAAATCTCGTGGGACTAAGTTGGCCACAGAAGAAATGATTGACGGAAATTTTCGTTCTATGCACCGATGTATGGTATCACATATAGTATGAAAAAAATATGTAGTTATGGATTCCGACAAAAAATATTTTTTCAGTAAATGACCTATAAATGTATCTATCAATTTTTTTACCGCTCGTCTAAAATCTCGTGGGACTAAGTTGGCCACACAAGAAATGATTGACGGAATTTTTCGTTCTATGCACCGATGTATGGTATCACATATAGTATGTAAAAAATATGTAGTTATGGATTCCGACAAAAAATATTTTTTCAGTAAATGACCTATGCATATATCTATCAATTTTTTAACCGCTCGTCAAAAATCTTGTGGGACTAAGTTGGTCACAGAAGAAATGATTGACGGAATTTTTCGTTCTATGCACCGATGTATGGTATCACATATAGTATGAAAAAAATATGTAGTTATGGATTCCGACAAAAAATATTTTTACAGTAAATGACCTATGCATATATCTATCAATTTTTTAACCGCTCGTCAAAAATCTCGTGGGACTAAGTTGGCCACAGAAGAAATGATTGACGGAATTTTTCGTTCTATGCACCGATGTATGGTATCACATATAGTATGAAAAAAATATGTAGTTATGGATTCCGACAAAAAATATTTTTACAGTAAATGACCTATAAATGTATCTATCAATTTTGTAACCGCTCGTCAAAAATCTTGTGGGACTAAGTTGGCCACAGAAGAAATGATTGACGGATTTTTTCGTTCTATGCACCGATGTATGGTATCACATATAGTATGAAAAAAATATGTAGTTATGGATTCCGACAAAAAATATTTTTACAGTAAATGAACTATGCATATATCTATCAATTTTTTAACCGCTCGTCAAAAATCTCGTGGGACTAAGTTGGCCACAGAAAACATGATTGACGGAAATTTTCGTTCTATTCACCGATGTATGGTATCACATATAGTATGAAAAAAATATGTAGTTATGGATTCCGACAAAAAATATTTTTACAGTAAATGACCTATAAATGTATCTATCAATTTTTTAACCGCTCGTCAAAAATCTTGTGGGACTAAGTTGGCCACAGAAGAAATGATTGACGGAATTTTTCGTTCTATGCACCGATGTATGGTATCACATATAGTATGAAAAAAATATGTATTTATGGATTCCGACAAAAAATATTTTTACAGTAAATGAACTATGCATATATCTATCAATTTTTTAACCATTCGTCAAAAATCTCGTGGGACTAAGTTGGCCACAGAAGAAATGATTGACGGAAATTTTCGTTCTATGCACCGATGTATGGTATCACATATAGTATGAAAAAAATATGTAGTTATGGATTCCGACAAAAAATATTTTTTCAGTAAATGACCTATAAATGTATCTATCAATTTTTTTACCGCTCGTCTAAAATCTCGTGGGACTAAGTTGGCCACAGAAGAAATGATTGACGGAATTTTTCGTTCTATGCACCGATGTATGGTATCACATATAGTATGAAAAAAATATGTAGTTATGGATTCCGACAAAAAATATTTTTTCAGTAAATGACCTATGCATATATCTATCAATTTTTAACCGCTCGTCAAAAATCTCGTGGGACTAAGTTGGCCACAGAAGAAATGATTGACGGAAATTTTCGTTCTATGCACCGATGTATGGTATCACATATAGTATGAAAAAAATATGTAGTTATGGATTCCGACAACAAATATTTTTACAGTAAATGACCTATGCATATATCTATCAATTTTTTAACCGCTCGTCAAAAATTTTGTGGGACTAAGTTGGCCACAGAAGAAATGATTGACGGAATTTTTCGTTCTATGTACCGATGTATGGTATCACATATAGTATGAAAAAAATATGTAGTTATGGATTCCGACAAAAAATATTTTTTCAGTAAATGACCTATGAATGTATCTATCAATTTTTTTCCGCTCGTCTAATATCTCGTGGGACTAAGTTGGCCACACAAGAAATGATTGGCGGAAATTTTCGTTCTATGCACCGATGTATGGTATCACATATAGTATGAAAAAAATATGTAGTTATGGATTCCGACAAAAAATATTTTTGCAGTAAATGACCTATGAATGTATCTATCAATTTTTTAACCGCTCGTCAAAAATCTCGTGCGACTAAGTTGGCCACAGAAGAAATGATTGACGGAAATTTTCGTTCTATGCACCGATGTATGGTATCACATATCGTATGAAAAAAATATGTAGTTATGGATACCGACAAAAAACTAATAGGTACATACCATGATGCAACTTATTTATGTATGTGTCTGTGTTTGTGTTAGGTATCCTATGCATTTTTGTATAAATTTGAATTAATCGTATATGGCGCTCAGTTTTCTCTGCCTACCCCAATAACAGGTACAAAACATGATGGAATGTACCTCTGTATTCATGTGTTCATGTTTATGAAATCCAATTGTGACTTTTATCTAAATTTGAATTAATCGTGTATGGCGCTCGGTTTAATCTGCCTACCCTAATAACAGGTACATAACATGATGGAATGTTTCTCTGTATTTATATGTTTATGTTTATGAAATCCAATTGTGGCTTTTATCTAAATTTGAATTAATCGTGTACGGCGCTCGGTTTTATCTGCCTACCCCAATAACAGGTACATAACATGATGGAATTTATCTCTGTATTCATATGTTTATGTTTATGAAATCCAATTGTGGCTTTTATCTAAATTTGAATTAATCGTGTATGGCGCTCGGTTTTATCTGCCTACCCCAATAACAGGTACATAACATGATGGAATGTATCTCTGTATTCATGTGATTATGTTTGTGAAATCCAATTGTGGCTTTTATCTAAATTTGAATTAATCGTGTATGGCGCTCGGTTTTATCTGCCTACCCCAATAACAGGTACATAACATGATGGAATGTATCTCTGTATTCATATGTTTATGTTTATGAAATCCAATTGTGGCTTTTATCTAAATTTGAATTAATCGTGTATGGCGCTCGGTTTTATCTGCCTACCCCAATAACAGGTACATAACATGATGGAATGTATCTCTGTATTCATGTGATTATGTTTGTGAAATCCAATTGTGGCTTTTATCTAAATTTGAATTAATCGTGTATGGCGCTCGGTTTTATCTGCCTACCCCAATAACAGGTACATAACATGATGGAATGTATCTCTGTATTCATGTGATTATGTTTGTGAAATCCAATTGTGGCTTTTATCTAAATTTGAATTAATCGTGTATGGCGCTCGGTTTTATCTGCCTACCCCAATAACAGGTACATAACATGATGGAATGTATCTCTGTATTCATGTGATTATGTTTGTGAAATCCAATTGTGGCTTTTATCTAAATTTGAATTAATCGTGTATGGCGCTCGGTTTTATCTGCCTACCCCAATAACAGGTACATAACATGATGGAATGTATCTCTGTATTCATGTGATTATGTTTGTGAAATCCAATTGTGGCTTTTATCTAAATTTGAATTAATCGTATATGGCGCTCAGTTTTCTCTGCCTACCCCAATAACAGGTACAAAACATGATGGAATGTACCTCTGTATTCATGTGTTCATGTTTATGAAATCCAATTGTGGCTTTTATCTAAATTTGAATTAATCGTGTATGGCGCTCGGTTTAATCTGCCTACCCTAATAACAGGTACATAACATGATGGAATGTTTCTCTGTATTTATATGTTTATGTTTATGAAATCCAATTGTGGCTTTTATCTAAATTTGAATTAATCGTGTACGGCGCTCGGTTTTATCTGCCTACCCCAATAACAGGTACATAACATGATGGAATTTATCTCTGTATTCATATGTTTATGTTTATGAAATCCAATTGTGGCTTTTATCTAAATTTGAATTAATCGTGTATGGCGCTCGGTTTTATCTGCCTACCCCAATAACAGGTACATAACATGATGGAATGTATCTCTGTATTCATGTGATTATGTTTGTGAAATCCAATTGTGGCTTTTATCTAAATTTGAATTAATCGTATATGGCGCTCAGTTTTCTCTGCCTACCCCAATAACAGGTACAAAACATGATGGAATGTACCTCTGTATTCATGTGTTCATGTTTATGAAATCCAATTGTGGCTTTTATCTAAATTTGAATTAATCGTGTATGGCGCTCGGTTTAATCTGCCTACCCTAATAACAGGTACATAACATGATGGAATGTTTCTCTGTATTTATATGTTTATGTTTATGAAATCCAATTGTGGCTTTTATCTAAATTTGAATTAATCGTGTACGGCGCTCGGTTTTATCTGCCTACCCCAATAACAGGTACATAACATGATGGAATTTATCTCTGTATTCATATGTTTATGTTTATGAAATCCAATTGTGGCTTTTATCTAAATTTGAATTAATCGTGTATGGCGCTCGGTTTTATCTGCCTACCCCAATAACAGGTACATAACATGATGGAATGTATCTCTGTATTCATGTGATTATGTTTGTGAAATCCAATTGTGGCTTTTATCTAAATTTGAATTAATCGTGTATGGCGCTCGGTTTTATCTGCCTACCCCAATAACAGGTACATAACATGATGGAATGTATCTCTGTATTCATGTGATTATGTTTGTGAAATCCAATTGTGGCTTTTATCTAAATTTGAATTAATCGTGTATGGCGCTCGGTTTTATCTGCCTACCCCAATAACAGGTACATAACATGATGGAATGTATCTCTGTATTCATGTGATTATGTTTGTGAAATCCAATTGTGGCTTTTATCTAAATTTGAATTAATCGTGTATGGCGCTCGGTTTTATCTGCCTACCCCAATAACAGGTACATAACATGATGGAATGTATCTCTGTATTCATGTGATTATGTTTGTGAAATCCAATTGTGGCTTTTATCTAAATTTGAATAAATCGTGTATGGCGCTCGGTTTTATCTGCCTACCCCAATAACAGGTACATAACATGATGGAATCTATCTCTGTATTCATGTGATTATGTTTATGAAATCCAATTGTGGCTTTTATCTAAATTTGAATTAATCGTGTATGGCGCTCGGTTTTATCTGCCTACCCCAATAACAGGTACATAACATGATGGAATTTATCTCTGTATTCATATGTTTATGTTTATGAAATCCAATTGTGGCTTTTATCTAAATTTGAATTAATTGTGTATGGCGCTCGGTTTTATCTGCCTACCCCAATAACAGGTACATAACATGATGGAATGTATCTCTGTATTCATGTGATTATGTTTGTGAAATCCAATTGTGGCTTTTATCTAAATTTGAATTAATCGTGTATGGCGCTCGGTTTTATCTGCCTACCCCAATAACAGGTACATAACATGATGGAATGTATCTCTGTATTCATATGTTTATGTTTATGAAATCCAATTGTGGCTTTTATCTAAATTTGAATTAATCGTGTATGGCGCTCGGTTTTATCTGCCTACCCCAATAACAGGTACATAACATGATGGAATTTATCTCTGTATTCATATGTTTATGTTTATGAAATCCAATTGTGGCTTTTATCTAAATTTGAATTAATCGTGTATGGCGCTCGGTTTTATCTGCCTACCCCAATAACAGGTACATAACATGATGGAATGTATCTCTGTATTCATATGTTTATGTTTATGAAATCCAATTGTGGCTTTTATCTAAATTTGAATTAATCGTGTATGGCGCTCGGTTTTATCTGCCTACCCCAATAACAGGTACATAACATGATGGAATGTATCTCTGTATTCATGTGATTATGTTTGTGAAATCCAATTGTGGCTTTTATCTAAATTTGAATTAATCGTGTATGGCGCTCGGTTTTATCTGCCTACCCCAATAACAGGTACATAACATGATGGAATGTATCTCTGTATTCATGTGATTATGTTTGTGAAATCCAATTGTGGCTTTTATCTAAATTTGAATTAATCGTGTATGGCGCTCGGTTTTATCTGCCTACCCCAATAACAGGTACATAACATGATGGAATGTATCTCTGTATTCATGTGATTATGTTTGTGAAATCCAATTGTGGCTTTTATCTAAATTTGAATTAATCGTGTATGGCGCTCGGTTTTATCTGCCTACCCCAATAACAGGTACATAACATGATGGAATGTATCTCTGTATTCATGTGATTATGTTTGTGAAATCCAATTGTGGCTTTTATCTAAATTTGAATTAATCGTGTATGGCGCTCGGTTTTATCTGCCTACCCCAATAACAGGTACATAACATGATGGAATGTATCTCTGTATTCATGTGATTATGTTTGTGAAATCCAATTGTGGCTTTTATCTAAATTTGAATTAATCGTGTATGGCGCTCGGTTTTATCTGCCTACCCCAATAACAGGTACATAACATGATGGAATGTATCTCTGTATTCATGTGATTATGTTTGTGAAATCCAATTGTGGCTTTTATCTAAATTTGAATTAATCGTGTATGGCGCTCGGTTTTATCTGCCTACCCCAATAACAGGTACATAACATGATGGAATGTATCTCTGTATTCATGTGATTATGTTTGTGAAATCCAATTGTGGCTTTTATCTAAATTTGAATAAATCGTGTATGGCGCTCGGTTTTATCTGCCTACCCCAATAACAGGTACATAACATGATGGAATCTATCTCTGTATTCATGTGATTATGTTTATGAAATCCAATTGTGGCTTTTATCTAAATTTGAATTAATCGTGTATGGCGCTCGGTTTTATCTGCCTACCCCAATAACAGGTACATAACATGATGGAATTTATCTCTGTATTCATATGTTTATGTTTATGAAATCCAATTGTGGCTTTTATCTAAATTTGAATTAATTGTGTATGGCGCTCGGTTTTATCTGCCTACCCCAATAACAGGTACATAACATGATGGAATGTATCTCTGTATTCATGTGATTATGTTTGTGAAATCCAATTGTGGCTTTTATCTAAATTTGAATTAATCGTGTATGGCGCTCGGTTTTATCTGCCTACCCCAATAACAGGTACATAACATGATGGAATGTATCTCTGTATTCATATGTTTATGTTTATGAAATCCAATTGTGGCTTTTATCTAAATTTGAATTAATCGTGTATGGCGCTCGGTTTTATCTGCCTACCCCAATAACAGGTACATAACATGATGGAATTTATCTCTGTATTCATATGTTTATGTTTATGAAATCCAATTGTGGCTTTTATCTAAATTTGAATTAATCGTGTATGGCGCTCGGTTTTATCTGCCTACCCCAATAACAGGTACATAACATGATGGAATGTATCTCTGTATTCATATGTTTATGTTTATGAAATCCAATTGTGGCTTTTATCTAAATTTGAATTAATCGTGTATGGCGCTCGGTTTTATCTGCCTACCCCAATAACAGGTACATAACATGATGGAATGTATCTCTGTATTCATGTGATTATGTTTGTGAAATCCAATTGTGGCTTTTATCTAAATTTGAATTAATCGTGTATGGCGCTCGGTTTTATCTGCCTACCCCAATAACAGGTACATAACATGATGGAATGTATCTCTGTATTCATGTGATTATGTTTGTGAAATCCAATTGTGGCTTTTATCTAAATTTGAATTAATCGTGTATGGCGCTCGGTTTTATCTGCCTACCCCAATAACAGGTACATAACATGATGGAATGTATCTCTGTATTCATGTGATTATGTTTGTGAAATCCAATTGTGGCTTTTATCTAAATTTGAATTAATCGTGTATGGCGCTCGGTTTTATCTGCCTACCCCAATAACAGGTACATAACATGATGGAATGTATCTCTGTATTCATGTGATTATGTTTGTGAAATCCAATTGTGGCTTTTATCTAAATTTGAATTAATCGTGTATGGCGCTCGGTTTTATCTGCCTACCCCAATAACAGGTACATAACATGATGGAATCTATCTCTGTATTCATGTGATTATGTTTATGAAATCCAATTGTGGCTTTTATCTAAATTTGAATTAATCGTGTATGGCGCTCGGTTTTATCTGCCTACCCCAATAACAGGTACATAACATGATGGAATGTATCTCTGTATTCATATGTTTATGTTTATGAAATCCAATTGTGGCTTTTATCTAAATTTGAATTAATCGTGCATGGCGCTCGGTTTTATCTGCCTACCCCAATAACAGGTACATAACATGATGGAATGTATCTCTGTATTCATGTGATTATGTTTGTGAAATCCAATTGTGGCTTTTATCTAAATTTGAATTAATCGTGTTTGGCGCTCGGTTTTATCTGCCTACCCCAATAACAGGTACATAACATGATGGAATGTATCTCTGTATTCATGTGATTATGTTTGTGAAATCCAATTGTGGCTTTTATCTAAATTTGAATTAATCGTGTATGGCGCTCGGTTTTATCTGCCTACCCCAATAACAGGTACATAACATGATGGAATCTATCTCTGTATTCATGTGATTATGTTTATGAAATCCAATTGTGGCTTTTATCTTAATTTGAATTAATCGTGTATGGCGCTCGGTTTTATCTGCCTACCCCAATAACAGGTACATAACATGATGGAATGTATCTCTGTATTCATATGTTTATGTTTATGAAATCCAATTGTGGCTTTTATCTTAATTTGAATTAATCGTGTATGGCGCTCGGTATTCTCTGCCTACCCCATTAATATGTACGTAATATTGATGATATGTATGAATAATAAAAAAAAAAAATATTTTGTATTTTAGACCTTCCCGCTTTTTGCGAATATGGTTCGTTATAACGGGGTACGAACGTTTTTCAATCGTTCCAAGAACGTTCCAAACTTCAGCCACCTGAATCACAGCGACGGTTTGCACCCTATAGCTGGTCGGGCAAACCAACTAGCGGGCGGCGAAGGGCGGCCACCGCCCTGAGCCTAGCAAGTCGTCGAAATCGGCTGTGCCGATACTCTAGTGCCACCTCAGTGTGAGCACTGAATAAGAAAATAGTTCCCGACAAAACCAATACCCAACTTTCACTTTCAAATAATATTTAAATAATTATCAACAACCTCGCAACACCTTCCGACCTTCCCACTTTGCATTCTTTTAAACTCCCCCCGGTGTATTATCTGTAATAGCTGAACATATTTTTTAAATTTACATATGCTTTAACGATTACTGGTAAAATGCTAGCATCCCCACATTTTCCCCCACAAATAGCCAATCCCCAATCGAGTTGAGATTCCTCGCAATTTGGGGAATTCCTCACAAATTGGCAATGCTGGAAAAGAGGGAGCGTTGTGTTGCTACTAAAAAACCGTATCGAATGGTATCGAAATAATGTTTTTTCAATAAAAATAAAAATGGAAACACTGATTTTGGTTGTCACAATAAGTTCTCTTTTCTTCTTTTCTATGCTTGTCACTGTCGCCTGTCACTTTCTTGTACCTAAGTTTTGTTTTGTCAAAAAATATGCCATATATACTAAATATGATAGTAAATTAGAGAACGATTAATATTGTAAATGAAATTAAATAAATCTAAATGAGAATTAGTGTACACTGAATAATTTGTACCCATCTATCTCTACTGGTAAATGAAATGGAGTAATCTGTCAGTTTTTGAAATTTTACTGTTGTCTAAATTAAATTATTAATTTTGTACGTTTGCAGTGATAAAATAATAATTTGATATGGCGTCTGCATCTTCGAGTAGCGCGAGAAGTTTATTCGCAGACTCTAAATCTCGTCTGGCAGATAGAGTACAAGTTAATGTGAATAATATTGCTTCCTTGACGAGACAAATTCAAAGGGGATCTAAAACTAATGAGGTTTGGAAACTGATTAATGTATTGGATTATTTATTTTCTTATTGTTTTCAGAAATGTAGATATTTGATTATCCATTTGATTTTTGTCTGTTTTACTTGTAATTTGCAACTGAATGAATAAGGAATACCTACAACTAGTACTAATTTTGGTAATTATTTACAAGTGGTATAAGTCTTCAATTTTGCTGAATTTTTTTCTATAGATAGATAAAAATATACAGATTACGGGAAAAATAGTAATTTTCCCGGGAAACGTCTAGAAAAATTAAAAAAAAATAAAATTGCAATGTATGAAACCTTGTACGATTTAACGACACCTATCGCCGAGATTGCACGTGACTATTTTCTCATTTGAAGTCAAATAACCAACAATACTTTTATTAAATCACAATGTACACATTATTAACACGCAAATTATCTATAAACATTCGATTTTCACGATAAAAAACCAGAAAAATCATTACTAATTTCTTATTTTTAACGTTTATTAAATACGATTAAATACGCGAGCTAATACGACAACTGCGACATAAAACTGAAAACTAAACCATAGATAAATGCACACTACAAAATATATGACAGACAATATTTGCGAAAAAATATCACATAAAAAATATTAAAACTGGTAGGTACCATACAACTACCTAAATTTGTTATTAAATATAATTTATTTGTAAATTATAAACAAATGCGAATACATCATCAAAATTATAATAATAGGTTGGTTAATACAAACCTAACCAACCTATTTTAAGCAAACTTTTGGTAAAAATTGGTTAGGTTAGGTTTGTATGTATTTATTATTGCGACTCGCGTGAGCGAGTTGCATTACATACTGTCAGTCAATGTATAATGCAACTCGCTCACGCGAGTCGCAATAATAACTAAATACAAACCTAACCAACCTATTCTAAGCAAACTTTTGGTAAAAATTGGTTAGGTTAGGTTTGTATGTATTTATTATTGCGACTCGCGTGAGCGAGTTGCATTACATACTGTCACTCAATGTATAATGCAACTCGCTCACGCGAGTCGCAATAATAACTAAATACAAACCTAACCAACCTATTCTAAGCAAACTTTTGGTAAAAATTGGTTAGGTTAGGTTTGTATGTATATAACCTTGTTTTTTTTTTAAACTTTATTAATTTTCGATATTTCATACAATTTTCATTTACTTCAGATTTTCGCGGCATGTTTCTAATTTCGCGGCGTGTTTCTATACTAACAATTAGTTTGAATATTCGCCCATAGATGTCAGAAAAGCAACTATTTGCTTGGGAATCTCTATAGATTTTCCGTAATGTAATTTTATTTTTTTTAAATTTTTCTAGGCGTTTCCCGGGAAAATTACTATTTTTCCCGTAATCTGTATATTTTTATCTATCTATAGAAAAAAATTCAGCAAAATTGAAGACTTATACCACTTGTAAATAATTACCCTAATTTTTACCAAATTCACTTGAGAAAAGGTTATTTTTTTGGCAATAATCCTGCCTTTGTACTCTTGATTGTACATTGAATTAAATAAATAATTTGGAAGAAAAAAGCCTCTATTTAATAATACGTAATATATTAATAAATAGAAGCTTTTTTAAGAAAACTAAACGCACGGAGTTTGGTATTTGTCATAGTTAAAGTTCATATGGAGAACGAGTGCAGAAATTTATAAATAATATGTGTAACAAATACATTAAATAAAATAAAGATATTGATCGTTTACTTTCATACTGCGAATGTCAATAGCAGTTGCTTTAAATTCAATTACAGAACATGTTCAAGAAAAATACATTATCTACTCTGAATAAATGATACTTAAACAATATGTGAAAAGAAAACTTTGTACCCCTTGATAAATACATGATGTTTTTTTTATCATAGATCAGGTTCAATGACTTGTATAACAAAAAATACTACATATATTTAAATTTGCATACCTAGTAGTGAAATATAGAGTTAATAATAATATGAATGTTTATAGCGCTGTTTGATGATAAAAGATCGTACCAAGCATGCTGATGCAGCTAATTGTTGGCTCTATAGATCTTATATAATTTACTGAAGGTAAACCAAACTAATTTTATGTCAATATTTTGTTTTAGGCGTTGATGAGATCTGCAAGAGAGTTTGCTCAAGTTGAACATTGTATGGACAACACAGAAAGCAATCTAAAGAAGATGGAATTGATCAGCATACACTTAGGCTTCCAGAATGAAAACATGGTCAAGTCTGCTCTACTTCTGGAGGAGATTGAGGAGCAGGTCGCTGCCATGAGGCGATGATATTAATTCTATTTGTTATGGCAACCTCATGATATTCAATGAACAATGAAGTGTTTTGCTGTGTAAATATTAACAGCAAATCAAGAACTGGGAAACAATGAATGAATAGTGATGTTTTCGCAGTTTTTGATAATTTTTTTCATCGATGGCCCAAATCGAGCTTTTGAACTCTGATTACTTCTTTCTTCAGCTGCTGCTTTCCAGTTAAAAACTTGAGGAAGCGTGCCACGTCTCCTCTCCTTATGTCGTCCTCCCATCTCAATCTTTCTCCTACCGCCTAGGTGTCCAATAATGATTTTTTGGGTAGTCGAGTGTTTGTCATCCTTTGAACATGGCCAGCCCATCTCAACCTGAGTAATATTACATGGTTGTTTTTTTCATGTTGCTAGAGGTTTTATAAATAATGTACAATTCCTTGTTTCATCTTATGTGCCACTTTCCCCCTTCCTTCACAGGTCCAAAGAACTCTCCTTTCGAATTTTCTATTAACTATCGTCAAATATTCTGATGATTTTTAATGAAATTTGTACCAGCTGCCTTTGTCATTAAGGTTTCTTAAGACAAAAATCATATTTTTTATGCATTTTGTTCAAAGTTTCATTTCACCAATGAAGAATCTTACCTCCCTTTAGTGACAGCGCATCATTTTATAAGTGGTATAATACATTCTCAAAGTTTTGTATTTATTCTATACTTTATGAAAACTTGTAGACCATTTCCTCTAAATTGCGTCTATAATTTTATCATAATTCCAACTATCATAAAAAAAAGCCAACTTCTGTTGTAGTATTGTGCTCCACTAAAGGATTTTATCTCCGAATGGTTACTTGTTGAATTTGATTTGATACACCTCGGTGTGAAAGGGGCTGAAATTGTGTAACAAATATGGAAAATGGATAAGAAATGATGCAAAAAACTACTATACAAAATTTATATATTTATTATTATATTTAAAAATTTTCATATCGGACAAAGATATACATATTATGTATTGTAATAATAATTATTATTAGCTATGTCATTAAATTAAACAATAAATTTACATAATATTATAATGTAGTTTTAAATTTTTAAATTAAACAAAATAAAGTAACAAATAGACTTACAGTCGCATAATTTGTAGAACAAAGCACAAAAATAGATGAATTTCAATTAAATTATTGATAATTTTAAATGTATTTTCATTTACACAATGAACGCTCACGATTATCGATTTAGTTTATTTATATAGAAAAAAATATTTATTCCACGAGAATGGTTTGTATGTATACTGGTTGTGGAATAAAATTTGTTTTTTATATGTATGAATAATATTATACTAACATTATTTATTCATAATATTTTATATAGAATGTATTACGGACAAATTATAAATTTGCTAAATGAGATACTTTTTGAGAGAGAATAATCGTAGCAATAAAAAATGAAACACACACACTATCCGGCACATCAATTATTTTGAAGCAGTTTATGGGATCTCCATTTTAGTTCGTACTACAAATTATATCAGATACTGTATATAACAATGATGTTTATTATCTTGTATATGACACGATAGATGAACAGAATTATATCAAAAATGAAATAATACAATAATTTATGAATAACAAATCATAATTAATTGTGTTTAAATTTGATTATAAATTTTATGTACTTCTGATATTATATGAAAATCTGAAAGAAATGAAACAAAGTACTGATGAACAAATTATTAGGAACAATATATCATTAAAAATAATTAATACAAAAGAATATAAAGAAATTGCCACTTGTACAGGGTGCTAGGAATTGTTTATTATATTGAAAACAAGATGCCCAAAACTTAACTCTAGTAAACAAAAATTGTAATCGCTCTTTTTTCCAATTCAAACATTTTGATTATTATTTTTATCGATGCTGTTTTTTTCATACAAATCTTCAATATTCATTTTCTTATGTAGCTTCTCGGGCAACTAACAGGTGCTATGTCAAATAATTATTTAACACGCACCCAATAACAAGTTGCCACATTCTGGAGACTTAAAATGTTTATCGTCTCACAGATCCAGGCTGAAAACACAATTAAAAACTGTGTTTCCACCGGGAATCGAACCCGGGACCCTTGGATCAGCAGTGAGATACCTAACCAACTGAGCCACGAAGGCCGACAATTGTGGAATATTTATTATGAATATAGAATATGTCCTATTCTGATTCGTTTCAGAGTACGAAAACATCTAAATCAATGAGCGACAGTGGATAAAAGGATTTTATCCACCCGGTATGACGTAATGAGTCCCGTATAAATTCAGTCAACATTTTGACATTTCTCATATACTAAAATTCAGACGGATAAATTTAGACGAATCAGAATAGGACATAATATTCATTGATTTTATAAAACTACATAATTTGATATTTTTTTCATAAATTTAATGCACACACTGCTTATTTGTAATATATCTTTGTTAAAATATTTCATCCTTAGAGCATTTCAAAAATACATTTCATAAAATCAATACACTTAATTTTAGAAAATGACAGGACGTGGAAAATAACATTATTACTTTTATAGTTTTTTTCTGTTCATTTATGCAATTATTTCACGAATGCAAAAACCCTCGCCACGATAATAGCAATCAATATATAACTACACAGAGTTCCACTCAAAACAAACACAAGTTTCATCACCACTCTTACCTTAGTAAAAGGAATTGCTCAACTTTTACATTTCATTAAAGACAGTCAGAAACGCAAAGACTTGACAGTCAGTGTGGTCTCCACCCCAACTCAACTCTGTCTCCACCTGCTGTCTCGTAAATCCTACATTCATCAACTCCTCGGTACTATCATTGGATGCTTCGCTGGTAGTGGTCACCGGAGTTTCATTGGGGCGTCTCAACGACTCCCCGGTCGTAATCAAATTCTCCATTAACTTGTCTTCTGTGTTTGAAATTAAAGGAAGCCTCTCTCTGGCCAAAAAAGTTGTCTCCGTGCCGGTCGTTTTCAAATGTATCGTTTCAAATCTATGCTGCACTGGTGTCTTCTTCTGAGCATATCCAATCCCAGGATCATGTCCATGGGCTGATCTTCGTACACAGAAAAGGAGGTAGTGAGGAAATCTTGGTTCAATTTTTATTTGAACCATGTGAATCCGGCTGATTATTCTTTGAGCGATTCCCGACCGTCTTATGTTCACTAGTCTCATTATGTCGGTCAGGACAGGAAACCAGATTCCACATCACACAGCGCCCTGAAATTTTCCAATTCCAGATCTTCGGCGACGTCTAGCACGAAGATATCATAACCTTAGAACAGTGCTTCCACTGTTTTCGAGTGTCCTGTGAGAGTTGGATAATCGAAAATACAAGAGGCAAAATAACATCTCGCATTGTTCAGCAACGAGATTCACCACCCATTCCGAATATAGTACCTTTTTAGTTGAAATGAGACTGGTATGTGAGCTTCTTTTTCGCTGGTTAGCCCGCATCGTGGGACATTCCAAAATAATATAAATGATTTCTTTTAATTTTTGTGATCTAGATTCCAAGTCTACTAGTAATAATTATATGCCTATAACATGAAAAAAGTAAATGCACAGATATCAAATATTAAAAATATGAATTTTCAAAATCAAATCGTCCTTTGTAAGAATTCTATTATGCCAAGAAAATAACTGTTGCTAACATGATAAAAAAACGCATTTTTTAAATAAAAAATTATACTTATATATTAAATACAATAGAACCATGATTACTCCTTTACTGCAAATCTGATCCCACTTTTGATTTTTCGTTATAACCTACCTCTGTTAACGTTTCGTTATAACCTACCTCTGTTAACGTTTCGTTATAACCTACCTCTGTTAACGTTTCGTTATAACCTACCTCTGTTAACGTTTCGTTATAACCTACCTCTGTTAACGTTTCGTTATAACCTACCTCTGTTAAAGTTTCGTTATAACCTACCTCTGTTAACGTTTCGTTATAACCTACCTCTGTTAACGTTTCGTTATAACCTACCTCTGTTAACGTTTCGTTATAACCTACCTCTGTTAACGTTTCGTTATAACCTACCTCTGTTAACGTTTCGTTATAACCTACCTCTGTTAACGTTTCGTTATAACCTACCTCTGTTAACGTTTCGTTATAACCTACCTCTGTTAACGGATAGTAATGCAGTAGTAAGGTAATTTTTAGTCATAATAGTCAATAATTTGAGTGTACGCTGGCGACAGGTAGATAAGTTCTAAACAAAAACTCAAAATATGTATCAATTTATTTTCTTTTGATTTCAAATTAATAAAAAAATATAACGTGCGTCAAAACACAATTTATTTTTATTACACCTGAATTTTATCTTTATTATAATATTGTCTGCTCAATACCCAATTAGAATTACAAACAAATCATTTTTTACTTTCAAAATTCAGAGCACTTAATAATAATAACAAAATTTATTTATTTTGTCTGTATAATTATTTAAATATAAATTTTTAAGTTTGGAAGTCACACTAGCACAAAACACCAGCAATTTATTGTGGATTGTCGGGTTATTAAAAAATTTAGTTCAAAATGAAATTACATCCCCGTATAGATATTCCCTAAAATCAACTGATATTGTAAGTGCAATAGTGGCACTGCTACATAAACATCGCTACTGAATAGAGCCACTCTACATTATAGTGTGACAAACAGTTACGTATGCAGTCAGGGCTTGCAGGCTTTATAGCCTATTTTTATTTAGAAAACTATAATTTGAACGTACACATAATTGTGGTTCTATTGTAAAAATATTTATAAACGATTTAATACATAAAAAAACATCTACATACACAACATTATTACATAGCATATTAAAATATACCTATATACAAAACTATTACTTTATAAGTCATCATATATATTATCAATTATATTAAATTAAATACATTAACTGTTAATAAATTGTGTTGTAAAAACTTTAAGTTTCCAATGGTCATATATATGTAATGTATATTGGGACGAATTTTCAATGACTATAAATCCACTCAGCATATTTTGAATATATTAGGGGCCAAAATATAGAATAATTCTCAAGACCGTTCTCCAAATTCTCGAAAATTTGTATCAAAACTAAAATACATACGCCATCTCATTCGACAAAACATACTCTAACAAAATGAGGCACTATAAGCAAGTATTTTTTTCATGAATGGCAACAATTTCAAAGCTGTTATGTTGGTAGGACCGAGTTGAAAAAACTATTCATAGATATTTTGACGATTAATTGTCTTGGTAATCTTCGAAAGTGTAGAGAAATTTATGCAAATAATATTAAACTTAATTAAATAATCAAAATGTCGACTACTTTATTCAGAAGAGGAAAAAGAAATACTTATTCATTTAGTTGTCGTATAGTATATTATGGGAATGTGTGTACCTACAGTCAATACATCCAGAAAAGGCAGTCATTTCAAAATACCATACAACATGATGATCTGCGGGATATGCCGGAGATTTTATGAAATCTTACACTTATTCATTCACATAATTAGTTTATGAATTATTGTATGTAAATTACTCCCGGAAGGTTCTAAATAGGATCCATTTTAGTACCGCTAACAATGTAAACGTCAAAATAGTAATTAATGTGAAGTTCGTCCGTGTTTGTACTTTTTTTGTATATAGTGCTGTCTCCTTCTCTCTCTTTGAGACCGTGCTCAAGACAGCGGAATAGCTGTCTCGAAGCAATTTCAACTCTTTATACAATTCGAGACCAGTCTTGAGATCAAGCTCAGTGACTTTTGCATCTTAATACCATTTTGATTGAGAATGTGTGCTCAAGACCAGTCATAAGCTGGAGAACGAATCTGTAATTCGAGCCTATGATGCATAATTTAAATGGGCAGAGCATCTGTGCATGGACTCGGGTTCGAATCCTGCCTCAAACAATTTTAGTCATCGGTAACATGACCGGTTACTTGAGGGAATGTATGAGGACATATTCGGTAAAACTGGCAATAAATTTCTAATTTTAAAACACAATTATTCACGTATATCCAAGCTTGTTAATTTGTCCTATAAATGCCACGAATGAAAACATTTGTGTTTTTTATATCGTTTAAAAAGATTGACTTAGTTAAGAGACTTTTAAGATGTTTTGCATTACATTCAAAAGAATGTCATTTCAAACAAATAAATAAAAAGTATATAAACATCTTTACAAAACACTGAAGTTTTCTTCGGATATAGTAATCTATTCAAATATATTAATTTAATAAAAGCACAGACTTGTAATATTATTGAAAATGCATAAGTATTTTTTTTTTAATATAACAATAATTATTTCATATTATTTAAATATAAATATATTTACACAATTTATTTCTCTCGGAAACAATTCTGGGGGGCAAGTCTGGTTCGACCGGCGAAATCAAAACCCTAGTGATTACCCATATCATGGATATAATTATCGTATGGAGTTCTATGATATTCAAAGATATTATAGAACTCCATATAATAATTATATCCATGATATGGGTAATCGTGAGGGTTTTGATTTCGCCGATTGAACCAGACTTGCCCCCCAGGCCAACAGAATATTAAATTTAAATTTTGAAAAAAAAAAATCAGCAATAATTTATGGCAACTCTCCTAAGATCGAGTGATGGTCGACAAGCGAAATTAAACCCTATGAAAAATCATTTTAGAAAACAGATTTTTGTAAAAAATATATACGATTCGATTTGATTGATTGTGAAATAGAATATACCATGGAAGGATCAGATACAAACAAAATAATCTGTAAATATCTTTCAACACGAGTGTGAGATTAGCTTAAACAATAATATATTATAAACGTTTAAAAGGATTCAACAAAACTCAGCTCATCTTCTTCTTCTTCTTCATAATCTGTCTTGTTTCGTCTATCTACACACTTCCAACCAACCAACCGTCATCGACTAAAACACAAAACATTATTTCGCTAAATAAATAATAAAAAACCCTTTCAATGGACGAGGAATCACGCCGTGTTGACTTCGTCCAATTCAAACTCCTTCTCCCAACTCTCGTCAGAGTTGCTGCTTGCGTTGTCGACTACCAACCCCGCTCTGTTCTCGGCGAGCTCTTCGGAGAGACTCTTAGCTGCCGCCGTGGTCGTCTTGGTCTTGTTGTCGTCGACGAAATGGTCTTCAACCATTTTGCTCTGCAGATCCGTTTTCAATTGATTCTTGTTTTGTTTTACATTCTTCTGTCCCTGCAGCAGCTTCTTGCTCATCGTCTTTTGTACGTTGGCTACCGTCTCCGAACTCCTGGACTTGGACGTGTCCCCGGTCTTCTTCGTCAATTTGTTGCCCAGGTTTTTGTTTTGCGCCTTCTCCACGGCGGTCTGCTGGTTGGGCTGCTGCCTCAGCTGGGGGCTCGATGCTGACTTTGTGGGGGAGCTCTTGGCGGCGGGCGAGGTCTTCACTTTCAGCATCGACTGCTTGGCCGATTTGATTTCCTCCTCATACTCCTCGAGCAGTTTCATCTGCTGTTCCTCGGAAAGTTCCACGTCCATTGCAAAGTCTTCTGGAACAAGGGGACAATCAATAGACAATATATGACAATCTCACCTATCTCACATAGGTACCTCAATCTAAAGCAACCATACTCAACCTGCGACCCACCAAGCTTTTTTGTGCGGCCCTAAACACATTTATTATCAGGGATATGGTTTACAAAATCTGGCATTCTATATTTCGTATATCTTGAGATTAGAACGATTCTAATCTGAAAGCTATTTTTGAAGAACAAAAAGAGGGAAAGGAGTACATCCATTTTAGGAAATTAGTTCCTAAAAAATACAAGACTGTAAAAATTGTGCTTTCCTGCTCTTCGCATTGTTTGCATCAACATATCTTTGTGAATCATCATATTCCAAAATGAAATATGCAAAAAACGTATACAGGAATCGATTTACTATGATGACGTATTGAGGGTAGCATGCAGCAATTATAAACCCGATTTGTCTAAAATTGTTGAAAATTTATGTCAATGCCAAAAATCACACTAATTTTGAAATAAACGCTTGGATACATGTTACTTTTGACTTTTACCTTTTTCACTATTGTAATTTTTAAGGAACCGTATGCTGATAATGATAAGCGATATGTATTTTTAAAATCTCAAATTGTTTTCCAATGAAGGTGGGGTCATGATTTTTTTTGTCATACCAGTATAGTGTTGCGGCCTGCGTAGCTTTACAAATATATGTATGTGGCCCGAAGACAAAAAAGGTTGAGTATCATTGATCTATAGTAATGACATTATGTTGAGTATCATTGATCTATAGTAATGACATTATGTTGAGTATCATTGATCTATAGTAATGACATTATGTACGCATATAACTGACAGTTACTTTGACAAATATATTTATCAAGATATACAATATTTATCGTCTAACAGGTTCAGAATCGAACCTGGGACCTTTGCTTCGCCAGTCAGATAATTGAGTTATCTGAGCCATAAAGGCCTACAAATTTTTATTTATTTTTTTTAAAAACAATAAATATGTCCTTAAAACAAGTACATATAAATTAAGCATGGTATGGTGAACGATATTGGTTGTGGCAGGATTCGAACTCGCGACTTCTGGATTTTTAACCCAGCTGTTTTGTGTGCAAAACATAATAAATAATGTTTTGCACACAGAGTAAGGAATATACATATATATTTCCTTGGGCGGCCCCGACCTCTCTTTCCATTCCTGTCCGTAATGTTTATTTTCTCCCAATGTTCGTTCCTTATTCATTCTCCCCATGTGGCCAAACCATCTCAATGTGTTCGGTACTGTTTCAATTTTTATTCCAAAAATCAAATATTATGTTATGATTGTGACCAAGAAATTTTACTTATGTCATGTCAATAGATCTGTGGTATGTTGTTATATATTAATTATCCACTTCTTGATACACAGTATTTTGTCATTAAGGTATAATTTACCGTCTAATGAAAATTTCAAACAACTAGTAATTACCATTGTCCCATACGACTCCCACGTCTGGTGGGTCCGACCCGCAGTTGGACCTGATGCTGTCTGATGGGGAGGCAGAGGTTGGGGTCACACGGGGATCTGGAGAGAGGCACATCTCACCCTCTGACTCTCCGACCACCACCGCTGCACCGTCCCTCGTGTCCTCCTTGTCCTCCTCAGTAGCCCCCACCCCCTCACCTATCAGCGTGGATACCACCGCGTCCTGGGGCAGGGTGCGACCGGGAGCCTTGGCACCGCAGATCCAGTCCTCCAATAGCGCCTTCCTGAACAGGTACCTGAGGGGAACACAACTACTTCACACAAGTACTAAATATAATAGTTGAAAACAGTAGCATAGTGTTAAGTCATTTGGATTCTGTGCAGACGTCTTGGATTCGATCCCCAGCAGAGTAGAGATTTATTTTAAATTATCTATCAAACAATTGTTGCTTCTCTAGACTAAAAAAATTAGTTAGTTGGAAGAAATTGCTATTTGGAAACAAATTCGCCACTTGTACAGGGTGCAAGGAAGAGTTATTTATTATGCGAAGTATTCATACAATTCTGATATAGATATTATTAGGAGTTATATGTTTCCTAATAATATCTATATCAGACATGACGAACTAATAACCTATTCAGGATTTCAGAAATGAAGGTTCTACATACTATCACAGGGAAGGCGCTAAGAGACAGAGTGCGGAACGAGGAGATTAGGCAGACCTGTGAGACTTAAGACATCATATGATGGAGCAGAGACAGAAGAAGATTTTGGAGGGACCACATAAACAGGACGGAGCGGTCCCGACCTCAAATATTGCGACCAACAACATACCACCAGGATATTGCTAAAAAGATGGAGGGACAGTTGGACGACGGCATCCCAGTAGTAACTTTTGGAGAAAAAACAGATCCATTATCTACATAAAAAGAAATAGGAGACAGTGCATGAGTGTGAATCTTCAATTCACATTTGTTGATTGTTCTTTTTGCACCATGGAGCCAGCACTCCAAACATTTCCAAATTTATTGGCTTAGAGGGGAGGGTGATTAAGATGTGTGTGTGAAAGGTACATACCAGTGTGCGAGAGAGATGGATGTATTATATAATAATACAGCGCTTGGAATGCTAGAGGGCATTCTGCACCGGCCAGTAGGTAGCGACAAACACTTGATTATATTTTATTATACATTACTTCTCGGGCAACTAACAAGCACCATGTCAAATATTAATTTAACATACATCAAATAACAAGTTGCCACATCCTGGACACTTACGATATTAATCGTCTAACAGATCCAGCCTGAAAATTAATTTTCTTAATTCACAATTAAAATTCTTAATTCTCCTGTAAAACTGTTTGCAGACGACACAAAGTTGTTTGGCAACCCACTAAGAGATCACGTACAACTGCAGGAGGATCTAAACAGTATATTTACTTGGACACAGAAATGGATGCTCAAGCTGAACATAGATAAGTGCAATGTTTTACACATCGGCACCAAGGATCCCATACAGTCTCGATGGAACATATTTAAAGTCGGTGAATGAACAAAAAGACTTGGGTGATGCCCTATCTCTTGCGATCTGAAATGGGAGAAGCATTTGATATCAGTTGTAAAAAAGGCCAATAGCTTAACATACTTAATTAGAAAAACCTTCAGCCACTTGCCACATGATTTGTTAATTATAATATATAAAACTTATGTGAGATCAGTTTTGGAATATGGTTACCAAGTTCGGAATCCTTACTTTGAGAAAGATATAAGCATGCTGGAAAGGGTGCAGAGAAGGTTTACCAAACTGGGAAATGGCCTCAGATGCTTAACATATGAAGAACGTCTGAATGTGTTGGGCCTCACTACTCTTGAGGAACGGAGAAAGAGAGGGGGTCTCATAGAAACCTTCAAAATACTAAACCAATACTATGACTGCCCTGAATTGAAGCTAATGTTCTGCCTCAACCAAAATACTAACTTAAGAGGTCATAGTTTGAAGCTAGACAAACACAGTTTCAGGCAGAACCCCTGGAAGCATTTCTTGTCCAATAGAGTTGTGGATGCGTGGAACAGTTTGCCACCGGAACTTGTTGTTGTACAAAGTGTTAATGTGTTTAAAAATAGACTTGACAGACTGAATAAGTGAATACTGTTGTGAGATCAGACATATCAGCATAGCTGCCTGTCTGATAACATTTAATAATAATAATAATAAACTGTATCTCCACCGGGAATCGAACTCAGGACCTTGGATCAGCAGTCTGATACCTAAACAACTGAGCCACGAAGGCCAAATATTGTGAATAGTCACACATTATAATACCTACACGGCATATTATTTTAAGAAATAATCCCCAATAATAGAGAAGTGCTAGAATGGCGGCCTAGAACAGGCAAAAGAAGTGTTGGAAGGCTGCAAACAAGGTGGTCTGATGTAATAAGATGAGTAGCTGGAGGCGGATGGAAGCAGTCTGCCCATGATAGGGAGCTGTGTAGGCCTATGTCCATTACTGGACAAAGAAGGGCTTAAGATGAAGAAGAATAGAGACAAGTAATATAGAAGATATAGTGTAACCCCCGAATACAGTATACCACAACAACCAAGCAATAAACTCAAATTCGTCGTCTGCGCAAACATTACTCCTATACCACTCCTTACAATATGCATTATTTTGTCATATATAGCATTAAGCGAAGGTCACTATGTCTTCAAATGTGGAACGGCCAGTATTGGGATTAAGAAAAAAAATATGTTAATATGTTTCAATTATAAAACCTTTCCCAGAAGCTGTCTTCGTCCAAAGCGGCCGGTACTAGTCTCTCCAACTTGTCCCTCAGCACGGGAGATGCTAGCAACGCACGTTGTAGGGTAGCGGATGGTGGAGGGAAGGTGTGCGCTCCTCGCCAAGCCTCCAAACCAGGACCTCCAACTTCAACTAGATATGTTGCATCCAGACGTTGCAGAGACAAGATGGCCTTCTGAAAATGAGAATGGACAGAAGATTTGCTTATGCACTCTACAAGATTTTTGAAAAACCACATAGGAAAAAAATAAGCCCATGCAAGTGATTTTCAGCACAAAGCTATAGGTATAATGTGCTGTGGAAAATTACTATGATGCATGATAACTGCCTATAATATTTTTTGACAAATTTCTAACATCTCAATAGAGATGAAGGAATATTTTAATCTAAGTTGGTGTTTTTTGACTTCAAAGTTGGAAAAACCATGAAAAATATAGACCCTGCATACAAATCTTGCATATCTTGGCTTGATACTTTGTCATGTTAAGAGAATATAATTCTCTTGAACAAATCGACAGTTGAATTATAATAATAATGATAATAATAATGTGAACACTTCCTTGCACCCTGCGCAAGTGGCGAGTTTATTGCCGTATGGCAATTTCTTCCAAATAACCAGTGTTTCCAGCCCAGAGAAGCAATATTTGCGTGAGAAATAAATTTAAATAAATTTCTCCTCTGTTGGGAATCGAACCCAGGATGCCCGCACAGAAACCGAACGGCTTACCAACTGATTATACCCATTGAGAATATCTCTTCACTATTAAAAATGTTCAGATATAACTATACAAAATGATTCATTACAGCAATTTATTTACCTGCAGTCCAGTGATGGGAACCGGTGTCCCGTCGGTGATGATAAAGACTTCGGTATCGTCGTCATCTGGTGACGGATTCAGTACTGTGTTCACCTGATCCAGGAAGGTGCTAAAGCTCTTCTTCATTGTGTTGGCAGTGGACTCTGGCTCGTCCAACTGATGAACAACAAACAGAAAATAATAAATATCAGTTTTTCATCACTATTCTAACAATAGTCTCATTATTTTAGAAATTCCAAGCTTCGTACGTTATGGAGTGATGTTATGCAAAGTCATTTATCAGTTTCATAGATCAGTGTCACAGCTGAGTTATACATAATGTAATAATATCGGCCTTCATGGCTCAGTTGGTAAGATATCTGACTGCTGATCCAAAGGTCCCGGGTTTGATTTCCGGTGGAGACACAGTTTTTAATTGTGTTTTCAGTCTGGATCTGTGAGACGATTAATATTGTAAGTCTCCAGAATGTGGCAACTTGTTATTGGGTGCGTGTTAAATTAATATTTGACATAGTACCTGTTAGTTGCTCGAGAAGTAATGTAAAATAAAATAATAATATTTGATAGAAAATATAAATTGTTTTTTTTTTAATTAAGCGAATGGTTATGACCAATGCTTCACTACTAATTCACTGCAAAAAGTATTCAAATTTTGTATGGAAAATTTTCAAAATTGTCATATGAAATGAGTTTGTTAAATTATTTTTGATTTAAATATTTTATTATGAAAACTTGATAATTCTTCAATGCCATTTTATGAAACTTTCAGAATTCAATCTCAGCATTATACTAGTTGATAATCTGCAATAAAAAAATAACCTTAAAAATTGCAAATAACTCCCCACTATATCCCCCTGGGTTAGTGAGGATTAAAACATTATATTGAAATTAGATTATAGTTTAGCATTTTTTTGCCATATTTATATCTCATTGAGAATAGAAATAAGTAAATAAAAAATAACTATATGTGTGGTGGCTGAGCGGTTACTGTGCCGGGTTAGTAATCCAGTGGTCACGAGTTTGAATCCTGCGATGATGGTCTCTGGTACAATATCCTTCCTTCGTGGCTCAGTTGGTTAGGTATCTGACTGCTGATCCAAAGGTTCTGGCACGGATGTACTTGAGGTAACGTATGGAAGCATTGATAAAATTTTGAAGTTGGGGGGGGGGGGGGGGATATCGCCGCCATTTTTGATGAACCATGTTTTATCTTGACCATGGATGTAAAATAAGTAATGGATGGAAGCATTGATAATTTTTTAGAAGCTGCTGGGGGATTTCAATTAAGTGCAGCTTTCTCTTCGAATCTTTTATTTTAGTAAATGAAGGACATAATAATGACGAAAAAACAATTTACTATACATTCGCAAACAAAGCAATAGTAAAGCAAATAGTAATAATAAATAGTAAAGAAACCAAACTTATAAAATGTACAATTTATAAGTTACTGTACACACTCAAAGCAAAGTAATAAAAAGATATATAGAAGCTAAACTTATAAAATGTACAATTTATAAGTTACTGTACACACTCAAAGCAAAGCAATAAAAAGATATATAGAAGCTAAACTAATAAAATGTACAATTTATAAGTTACTGTACACACTCAAAGCAAAGCAATAAAAAGATATATAGAAGCTAAACTTATAAAATGTACAATTTATAAGTTACTGTACACACTCAAAGCAAAGCAATAAAAAGATATATAGAAGCTAAACTTATAAAATGTACAATTTATAATTTACTGTACACACTCAAAGCAAAGCAATTAAAAAATATATAGTAACCAAAACAGCTTTCTCAGGAATACAATTGAATTAACCTCAACCAGCGAAAAGAGAAGAGTGGAGCTGTGGAAGGAACGGTTAGGAAGTGGAAACTTCCATGAACCAACAGAGCTACTTCCAACGGTTCACCGACTAACATAAACAACCAGAAAATCCCTGAACAGACCAAGGACGGGTGTAGGAAGGTGCAAGGTAAACCTGGACAGATGGGGAATGCAAGAGGCAGACCAGGACATAGCATGTGAGTGTGGGGAGACGTAGAACATGTCACACCAGCTGAATTGCCCGCTTATGGAGTAGGGGTGATCTGAGGATCTATGGCGAGCAAATGAAGACGCAATTATGGCTGCAAATTACTGGAGGGACACAATATAGGTAGATGATCTTGAACACGGAAAGTAAGCAATAAAAAAAATATATATATAGGAAACAAACATATAAAATGTAAATAAAAACAAAAAGTATAATTTACTGTACTCTGCAAAAAATATTTTTTAGAAATAAAAAATTAAAGTATTTATCCAAAGTAACACCCCGATATCTAGATGGCAAAAAATGACAAAATGGCGCAGATTCAAAAATTGAAAAAAAAACAATGCCTACATCCAATAGTTAGTGTACATCAATGTGCTATTTGGTTCATCCAAGATGGCCGCCAGAGGGTTTCCTCACACCCCCTATAGGCTTCAAATGTCAGTATACAAATTGGTACCAACATTCCATTCAAGTAAATCACAGATTTTAATTGTTTTCAGTCCGGATCGGTGACGATTAATATGAAAGTCTCCAAAATGTGGCAACTTGTTATTATTGGGTGAGTGTTAAATTAATATTTGACATAAGAGTACCTGTTAGTTGCCCGAAAAGTAATTTCCACGAGCAGGCAAGTAAGACACACAAGTGTTACAGATTTTAATTTTTCCCCTTTTAGCAATTATTATTTTTTATCAATAAATAAAACATAATATATTTAGTATGACATCAAGTTTTATTTAGTGGACTTATGGATCTGTGTGATATGTACAGCGTGTCAATTCTAATTTATCGATTATATGCTAAAGTATTCAAAATTATATTAAAATTAAAACAATTTGTTTTAAATTCTACGTATATTTGTTATTCGTCGATAGCTATTTCGCCTTGCTAGGGCATCTTCAAGACTATGACGGCGTGGAGTTTCTGTTGGGTTATATAAACTACACGCCATCATAGTCTTAAGATGCCCTAGCAAGGTGAAATAGCTATCGACGAATAACAAATATACGTAGAATTTAAAACAAATTGTTTTAATATTAATATCATTTTAAAATGGATTTCTACTACGTAAATTATCCACAAATACTAAAGAATTCAGTCGATTATTTTCAAATTTTGCTAATTTGTATATCTAATACTCGCTCAGACCCCATTTGATTTTGAAGAATATCTGATCAGTGGTTTGCAATTTTTTTTAACCTTCAAACATTTCAAAGTAACCCCATGCTCAGCAAACTTAAAATTAAATAATATATGATGTTCAAATTACTAAAAAAGCATATCACTCACATAAAATGGCATTGAAGAATCCAGTTTTCATAAAAAAATATTTATTTTTTTTTAATTTTATTTATACAACATGTATGTTCACAATAACAAGCAATAATTCATTTACAAATAATATATATTACAATACCACTCTTCTCTGAAAGCTTATTAGGCTTGAGTAGAGAGGAGTTGTGTTAGTCATAGTCATATTATCCTTATTTTATTTTTTTTATTTCATATAAGTATAAATACATATATAGGTACCTACACACATAAAGATATACATACATGTACCAGCACACACATAGATACACATACACACCAACATATTCAGACATATACACTATCACAAACAAAATACAAGTGATTTAAATATCTGTTTTAAAATGTTGTTTTATTTTATTTATGAGTTGTCTAGAGTCAGTTGTTTTTCTTATATCTAGAGGAAGGTCATTAAAACACTTTTCTCCCAGGAATGAGTAGTGATGCTGCGCAAAAGTTAGTTGTTCTTGGAAAAATAAAAATCTATATCGGGTCCGATTTTCAATTATAAATCTATGGTGTTCAGGTTCTCGTAGTACTTGTAAAATAGCAAATTTTTTGAAAATATTTTTGAATTTTAAAACTTTGAAATCTATGAATAATTGTTCAGAGGGATAGTCTCTGCGTTTTCCGAGAATTATTTTAATAATCAACTTCTGCGCAACATCCACACACCCCAGGTTGGTATCATAGGCTGCTCCCCAACTTGTGACAGAATACTGTAACAAGGACTGTACAAGACCATAATACACAGACCATATTTAAATCGAAAATAATATAACAAACTCATTTCATGAAAATGCTGAAAATTTTCCATACAAAATTTGAATATTATGGAGTGACTTGTTAGTGAGGAGATTAGCGTCGGCCACAACCCACTTGTTTATTAATTGTGGTACTGTGAATATTTGGCTCTTTGGAGAATAAGTTTCCGACCATTGATTTAGGGAATGTATGAGGATATTATATATGTTATGTTCTTGTTACAAGGACATATTCATTCTTTTAAATAAAAGTAAAATAAAAATAATAAATAATAGATGTATTGAAAAGAGCTGTTTTCAATAAACATACCCTCAATGTTTTTCCTATGGCAGAAGACGTTGAGTTGATAACATGTGAAGCCTCACTCCTGACGGCAGTTCCCAGCTCATCCAGATCTTTTTTTACCATACCGAGCACTTCCGCAGACTAGAAAACCATTATACATTTAGTTTAACATACATGACTCACTTTATATTTACTCACTACGATGAAAATTAAGGATCAGCAAGGGCTACTATTAGATTCAGACTTAAGAAACTTTTGGATAAGTTGAAGACAATATAAGAAAATATTAAGATTGTGTTATTAGTAACCCTACTTAAATTTTTTTTTTTGACAAATTTTTAACCCCTTTACGAAGTTGAAATATTATAGAAGAACCAGAAACTACGACCTGTCATCGGCTAGTTTACATGATCACTTTATGCGCTTGCATATGGGCCAGTATTACAGTCTCAGTTTAAGAGCTAAACTCAAGTTTTACAAAAATATAGCGTATTACAATGTCCATTTACGCCTAATCTTCCCTCAAATATGTACGTCACTAAAATGACAAATATTTAACTCAACGTTTCTGGCGGATTAAGTACTTAACGGTGAGTCAACTGTCATCTCTCGAGTCGTTGCTAGGCAACGCATGTAGTTTCAGTGTTCTATCACTAGAGGCGTTAGTTGTATCGACGGTGGCAAAAAAACAGACAGCCATATTGAAACAAACAGGGTCATTTAAAAGCATTATTTTGGTGAAAAAAATTAAATTTACCATGTTGGATAATAAAACAATAGTATTTCAAGTCGTAGCGTCCCGTTTTGTAGTTCGTATTATTTGAGGTTATTTAAAATTTGGCAGATAATAACCACAGAAAAAGTAAAATATGTCTATAATTGAAGATTTAGTAACTGACATGTCATATTGCACTGTAATACGGAAATGGATTCAATATCCCCATAACATTAGGCCTCGCTCACATTGGATGCGTTTTCGTACGAATTTCGCTCGTGCGTAAACGTACGTAAATGCACGAACGATCCCAATACTTGTTGTACTATGAGAGTGCTCACACTGGATGCGAGTTGGTCGTACGTGGTCGTACGTAGTCGTACTGTGGTCGTACGTATACGCACGTATTGTTACGACGTCTGAGTTCGATCATGGACATGCTCACATTGGATGCGTTTTCGTACGAAATTCAGTCGTCCGAATACGTACGAAAACGCACGAATAATCCCGATCCTTTGAGCACTATGAGAGCGCTCACACTGGGTGCGAGTTAGTCGTACGTTGACGTGCGTATAGTTCCGACATACGAATTCGATCCAAACTTGTTTGGATATTTTGCTCTGTTCGTACTTTGATTACACATAAATGGATACAGAAAATATTGTTAATTTGGTTTTTGGACACAAATGTTTATGGGATTTCTGATTACGTTATGCAATTTGATCCAAATTCAAATAACTAAATATTTTTTTTTATGACTAGGTATTTTTATCTTTGTAAACTGTTATTTTAAATTTATCTTCGTGTGTTGTTACCTGTTTTTTATAATTTGCTTACCCCAAGGTTTCAAAAAACCGTTCTGTGTGTGTGTGTGTGCGTGCGCGTGTGTGTGTGTGTGTGCGCGCGTGCGTGCGTGTGTGTGTGCGCGTGTGTGTGTGTGTGTCTGCTGTTTTGTGCTTTGTGAAATGAATATGTTATTATAAAATGTTATTAACAAAATAATTTTGTCTATATTACAATTGTCGGCCCAGTTGGTTGGGTATCTGACTGCTGATCCAATGGTCCCGGTTTCGATTCCCGGTGGAGGCACAGTTTTTAATTGTGTTTTCAGTCTGGATCTGTGAGACGATTAATATCGTAGGTCTCCAGAATGTGGCAACTTGTAATTGGGTGCATGTTAAATAAATATTTGACATAGTACAGCTGTTGGTTGCCCGAGAAGAAATATCAAATAAATGAATAAATAAATAAATTGTCTAACCCACAGAGAGGTTGTGCTGTGCTGTGCCTTGTGGGATTTTTGTGTGCACGGTTGTTTTGTTGTGATTGATATTATGTTTATGTGTATTGTTTGTTATCCGTGTACCAAATCTTAAATAAATAAAATTGTACGACCAGCATCGTACGTCGACGTACGATCAAATTCGTATTAAAAATCGGAGAAAGCCGTATCCAGTGCGCGCACTCGACCAGTATCGTACGTATACGTACGATGCGAATTCGTATCCAATGTGAGCGAGCCAGTGCGCGCACTCGATTCGTACGACCAGCATCGTACGTTTACGTACGACCAAATTCGTATCCAATGTGAGCGAGCCAGTGCGCGCACTCGATTCGTACGACCAGCATCGTACGTTTACGTACGACCAAATTCGTATCCAATGTGAGCGGGCCCTTAATCTTGAGTTTAACAAACTCAATGAGTTGAGGGCCAACTGTAATACCGGCCCTATGCCTCCTTATTGAGTTACCTTATCTTATAATGAGAAAACTATCGAAAATAATCTGAAAAACACCATCGCCATCTATGACGTAAACAAAGAAACATTTTTTTAACGTCACCTATTGAGAAATTGTTTTATTGAAAATAAAAAAAATCACATATTTTTATCAGCTTGGCTAAATTTTACTGTTGAATGAGATTGTGAAAAATTGCAAAATAACGACTCTACACGATAATTGCAAAAAAACAACTAAGTTGAAAGTGAAAATTAGGTGCATAGTTACCTTATCTTTGGCCATAGACAGCCAATCTCCCCACCACCCGGACCTTGCCTGGTTCTCCGCCGCTTCTTCAGCCCTCTCCACGTGCCCCAGGACGTCCATCGGACATGTCTCTGTCTCGGTGGGGCTCTCCTCTTTGGGACCCTCATCACATTTCATGTTTGGCCTGAATATTAAGGATATGAAAATGCAAATATGTACAAAAATGTTAGAATATAAAAACATCCTTTAAATTTAACATAATTTTAATATCTCAATAGGGACGGAGCGAAAATATACCTATATTTTTATAGATTGCATTGAATTTAATTAGAACTTTCAGAAACCAGATAAAGTCATGTACAGTAATAGAAGAAATACGCAATGGAATAAGTACAACACTGTCTTCAGTGAATTTCTTTCTGAAATACCAACCAAACCCTTAACAACAGGGGAATTGGACGAAATGGTAGAGACCCTTACTGATGCTTGTAACCGAGCCACCAGGGAATCGTGCCCGGTGCGTATAACTAAAGGGAGAAAAAGACCACCAAGGTGGACAGAAGAGATAATTACCCTAAGAAGGGAATGTCGCAAACTATTTAACCTAACCAAGAAAAACAATGAACGGGAAAGTTACATGGCTAGTCAAAGAGCTTTTAAGAGTAAATTAAAAACAGCAAAAAGAACCTCTTGGGAGGATTTCTGCACAAAAATTGAAACAATCTCTGAGGGAAAAAGGATTCGCAAAATACTAGCTACGGATCCAGAGATGCCTGAATATATAAAGAAAAACGACGGCAGCTGGACCTCAAGCAGCTCTGAGACATTGGAGCTATTAACAGAAACACACTTTCCTGGATGTAAACTCGACATGCCTAGGGAAACCGTCCGCACGAAAGGGGGGGGCGCAGACCCACCTACAAAGAGAGGGCATGCCTAAGATAACAAACCATGAAACAGAAAAACTCCCAGAAATTATTCAATAAAGATATGATTGCTTGAGCAATTTACGAGTTCGAACCATACAAGTCGTCAGGTCCGGATGGTATCATTCCAGCGGAACTGCAAGCGGCCTCGGAGACTGTCATACCCTGGTTGGGGAAAATCTTCGAAGCATAGAACTCTGTTATACCCCCAAATTATGGAGGGAAGTAAAAGTGGTGTTCAAACCCAAAGGTGGAAGAACATTTAATAATACATCCAAGGATTTCAGACCAATCAGTCTATCCTCGTTTGTCCTTAAAACGCTAGAAAGACTCATAGAAACCAGAATAAGGGGTAAAATAGAACCTTCAAAGTGGTCAGAGTCTCAACATGCGTACAGCAAAGGGAAATCTGTAGAAACAGCATTACACACCCTGATACACAGAATCGAGAAATCGATGAAGTATAAAGAGTACACACTGGTCTCCTTCCTAGACATAGAAGGAGCCTTTAATAACATTAAATATGAAACAATGACTCAGTCTCTGAGGAAATTGGGGATAGAGACTTCGCTCATAGAATTTATCGACAGTATGTTGAGAAACAGAGTCATAAACTCAGAACTTGGGGGCTCAAAGATAAAAAGATACCCGGTGAAGGGAACACCCCAAGGAGGCATCTATCACCCCTTTTATGGAATCTAGCCCTAAATAAACTGTTGATGGAGTTGGACGACACCGGGGACGGGGTAATTTGCATACGCAGATGATCTCGCCATAGCGGTGTCCGGAAAGATCCTCAACATACTCTCATCTGTCTTACAGAGAGCATTAGACAGGATAACTCAGTGGTGTAATAATAGTGGGTTGGGAGTAAACCCAAAGAAAACAGAGTTGATCCTCTTTACAAATAAACGGGCAATTCCGACATTTACATTGCCAACCCTAGAAGGGGTGACATTAGAGATCTCAGCTCAAGCTAAATATCTAGGTCTGATCCTGGATAGAAAACTGCACTGGAAGCCAAACACGCAGGAAAGAGTACGTAAAGCTACAAATGCACTGTACACCTGCAGAAAGATCGTGGGAAAACTGTGGGGACTACACCCCAAGATAACCCACTGGATGTACAAGGCGATCATAAGGCCAGTCATGATGTACGGAGTGGTGGTATGGTGGCACTGCTTGAAAAAGGGAGTGCACCTAAAAAAGCTGGCAAAAGTTCAAAGACTAGCAGAAGTGACAACCACTAGCTGTCTAAGAACTACACCGACAAAAGCTCTTGACACTATCCTGCATCTGATTCTGCTGGACCTCCTGGGAAAACAAAAAGCAACAAATTCTGCCATAAGAATGAATTGTGTCAACCCTTGGAGGGAGACACACATTGGACACTCCATAATTCTTCAGGAGTTCAAAAAACCATCCGAATTTATCTCCAAAAATCAAAATTTTTAATAAATTAAAATAAAAAAACATGTGTTTTAAACACGTTTTTTTATTTTTATTTATTAAAAATTTTAAGAAATGTATGAGACGATGCATGAATGTGGACGAGGCGAGGGATGTGTGTCAGGATAGAAAAATGTGGCGCTCGGTTCTCTCTGCCTACCCCACGAGGGACATGGCGTAAGAGAAGAGTGTATAATCTTATTTGTTACGCTGTAGTTTATAATTTAAAAAGTCTGCATAAATGAATAAAAAATTGAAAATATAATTGGTTTTTATTTTCAAGGATGAAATACTTCTTCATGTGTGTTCGGGTAAAAAACTTAATTTCACCCAAATGTCCAGTTTTTAAATTTTTTGTCTGACATCAACAATTTAGGTGATGGCAGCCTTAACCCAAGTCAAAGCCTGACTTAATAAGTGGTGCTTTAATAAATGAGAATAAATAAGTTAGCATACACTTAGAAGTTCCCTTGTTCTTCAGACTTTAGAAGACTCTATGAAGAATGTTTTCCCTGAACAAGATTGGGCCGCGTAAGCATAAGGCAAATTCCCCCAGTACTCATTAAATTGTTTCATTTCAATACACACTTCCTTTACAAATATAACTTCAAACAATGGTATTTGCGTCTATATCAATCGAAGTTTACTGCCTTGCACACGATTTTCTTATCATTTTACCGTTAAAGTATTATATCGCCAATAAAAACGTACGGAAGTAAATGTTTCAAAGAGAAAAAAAAAACAAACATTATAAATAATCTTAATAATAATCTTAATCAGTGAATCGCATTAAAAATGCTCCCGAAAACCTAAATGAAATAATGTCAACATTCAGATAATAACAAATATTATGTAAATTAATAGCTTTGTCACCAAACGAGCATTATTATCATGTTTTATCAAATTCATAACATTAACCATATGATCTAGGATACATTCAAATATTGCGTAATAAACAACACACGCCTAAATGTTTTTAAAACTGCAATCAATCATACGAATTTTTATCAGTCGATACTGAAACAAAAGGAACGAAATCATTGGACAGAACATATATAAATTAAAAATAAGATGTCTCAATTTTATCGTGTTTACCTACCGTTGTAAAGAACAATGGTAATACTTACGTTTCGGCCATTGCTGATGTGACACACCAAAATTTTCACACTTGAACTAACATTTATTGCACTAATTATTTTACGGCCAAAGTTTTTACAATAATTTCACATGTATATTGCGAATGACATTTAGCGTGTTGACAACTTCCTTCAATATTTGTTGACAGCAGCCATATTGAATTCACCGTCTGGAAACTCAGTACATTGGAAAAAAGTATTAAATTACCCCTTCCCCCCTCTATCCCCTTCGGGGACTTTGTATAGATGGCAGTAGTGTCAATTATGGCAGGTTTACTATTCAGTTACCTACCAGTTTTTTTACTAACCGATTAAAATAAAAAACGAGTAGGTAGGTTCCTACATTTGTTTATGGTACAAATATTATTTTGTCTATGCTTGTTTTAGTTATTCAACCAATTAGAAGCACCCATTTCAAATCTAAAAAGTGGTGTGAGGTCAACCAACAACCAACAGTTTTAATGGAAAGTTTGATAACATCAATGTTTTTATTTTAAAATTTACGAATTTTCAAATTTATCTGAAATCGATTGGTGCTAGTGTTCCAGTTTTGCACTTATATTATCGAAAATGCATATGAAGTATTTTGTTTTACTAAACAAAGGCAATTATACACTGTGATACATTATGTTCCAACGGATATTTTTTTGTGTGAGTGAAAAAATACAAAATATGTAGTATATTTTGAGAAAGTCATCTATTATAGATGGAAATTAAGAAAAACAAAGAGGAATAAATAAGATGCATTCAATATTTGCCCCAGGTAAAATAATATTATTACCGTTTTTGTTTAGAGGTTATGTTGTATGTCACTTTGAAATTTATTCGATGTATCAATTTTAATGAAACAACTTATTTTATCGATAATCCAATATTTTTGTTAGTAACAAGTTGATCCGATATCTATAAATGATAGTACTAGCAATATTTTTAAAACAATTGCATGTAGTGGTGATATTTTACGCTGGTTAGAAATTTGGCAAAAACTTTATAAATATAGTTATTTTATCAATTCCAAGTTGACAACATTATTAATACTAGAAAACTAATAGTTCAATGCGCTTATGTATGTAATATAATGGTGTTTTGTTTTTCAGAATTGACTTTGAGCAGACTCGGCAGACTGAGCGATATTCCATGAAAATTTATACAGTTCAACCCATGAATCCACGAAGAAATTTATAAGTCCATAGTATTTTTGTCTACTACATAATATTAAGATTTAATTATATTGTTTAATGAATACAAACATTGTAGGTATGATATAGTTTACAATATATAATAACTTTGTTTTAAATATTCTTTTATTTTCATAACTCAATTAGAGAGAAAAAGAATACTTACCTATCTTTCTAACTTTCTAGAAAAACAATTTGCTATCTCTGCTGTTCAAGATTAAAACACTGATTCTTTGATTTTTTGGGAAAAATGTCTTTTTTTGCATTATCGTAAAAATATTTTTTTATAATTTTTCTTTATAAAAAGTGATTTATACCTAGAATTTTTTGGTAATGAAATTCTCCCAAAAAACAAAATTCAGTGTTTTAATCTTAAACACTGGGGAAGGTCAGTAATATTATTATTATTATTACTGGATTCCAGTAACACTTTCGGGGACCAAACAGAGATGGCGCTAAAAGCGCGGCATCAAAGAAAAAGCCGAAGTTTCCCTTCTACAAACAGAGATGGCGCTAAAAGCGCGGGATCAAAAAAAAGTCGAAGTTTCCCTTCTAAATAAGTTCTCTTTTCTATGATTGAATTCGTCGACGTAAGAAAACAAAATTCTACGTACGTAATTTAAATAGCGAACTGCGGTCAAATAATTTTTAATTATTATTATTTTTATACCGATCAAATGATACACCAACAAAATTTTACTTGAGATTCGTTGGAATTGAATTACAAAGTTTTATTTTCACAGCAACATTGACAGTACTTTGATAAATTAATCTAACTTATTCTGTATCCGAAGTTGGTGCATTAAAAGTTACGTACATTTCATGTTATATCAGGAAACTCTGACCTATTGTAGATTTCTGTTACCGCAATATTGCGGTACATGCATAATAATTTATTCAACAATTAAGAACTAAATGTTTCAATGTCAAAAATAGACAAAAGTGTGGGTGTTCAACGTAATAATTATTTTTATTGCATACAATAATACTATTTAAAATAATAATCATTAAAAATTGTAAATAAATAAAAAAATGATTACTGACATCTATGAATGTAATGTATAAACATTTTGAGTACGTGGAGTTGAGTATCGAACTTTTACATAATTGATAATAGTTTGAGTAGATATCGAAAGATGACAGCAGTACATTTTTTTAAAGTTATTAAAGTAATAAAACTGTTTTGTGGATGGTAACTTTGAAATCGCGAATTAATTTTTTTAGTGGCACCAAACAGATAAACCATGCGCTCCTCGTTAGTGCTGCACATTTTTTGTAAGTAAACTTAGTTCAGTGGTATTTTTACTGACAAACATTTTTTTTTCAACATCTCAATAGATACGAAGTTGGGATATTGTAGAAGAACCAGGAACTCGAGGCACCTACAGGGCTTACGACCTGTCATCGGCTGGTTTATGTGATCACTTTATGCGCTTGCGCGACGTTCATTAATTTCTTAATAGATGGCGTCAATAAAAATATCATTTGACTCCCGAAAGGGAAAAAATCCAATGTTTACGTATATGCAATTAAAAAAGAACTAGGGGCTCCGCCCCTGGCCGCTTCGCGGCCCAACCCCGGTTTGGCGCTACGCGCCATTTTTTTTGGCGCTACGCGCCTTTATTTGTGCGCTGCGCGCATTTCTTTAGGCGCTACGCGCCATTTGTTTTACGCCACGCAAACCGAGGACGGGCCGCGAAGCGGCCAGGGGCGGAGCCCCTAGTTTTATATTACAATGAGTAGAAATTATACGCAAAAAAAGGGAAAACGTAAAATGAGGGTATGTTAAAACCGGGGTTGGAGTTGAATAATGAAACTTGTGAACTCAAATTGTAGGATACTTGTATTACATATACATACCATGTCTCTAACAAAGAGAACATAACGCCACAAATATGTTCACCTTATATCTCTTTCAAAAAATTAGGTTGATAAATGAAATATAGAAATTTTATCAAATATTTTCTATTTTTAAACAACTTTACTGTCTTCCATATTGGTATGTTTTTGAGTATAATATGGTATATTTTTTCTAGCAATTGTTGAACACATTACCTACTTATTTAGTTTTACCTAGTTAAAAGAACTCTTATTTTATTTTATTTATTTTATTTTATTGATTTTATAGAACCAACAGTTAAAAGACTAAAAAGATATTTTTACAACTCTTAAAAGATATTTTTATATCTGAATACATTTTTAATGTATGTACCTATGTAAATATATTATGTACTGATGGTTCTGTACACCTATAAAATAAAACAATGTTTATTAGGTGATATTTCAAAAATCCGTCTGTTCTATTAGTATTATCAGAAAGAACAGACAAAGAAAACTGATAAACTTCAAAAATATAATTTTAGTGAGAAAAAAACATATCATAATATTTCCTTGTAAACAATGCTTCTTGTGTAAATATCATTCGATTCATTAATTTTCTTCTGTTCTGCACTTTCAAAAATCTGAACATGTAATGCACTCTGAGAAGAAACTCTAGAACAACCTACATATAATTGACCATGTGTGATGACAGGTTCGGGAAGGAAAAAACCAACGCGTTGAAATGTCTGTCCCTGTGATTTATTTATTGTAATAGCAAAAGCTAATTTAACTGTAAACTGTTTACGACACATATTAAATGGAATTGACACATCAGAAGAGGTATTTAGACAAATTCTAGGAATAAAGTGTGGAGTCCCTTGCTTTTCTCCAGTTATGACTTCTATATGAATATTATTTTATTTCAAAAATCCGTCTGTTCTATTAGTATTATCAGAAAGAACAGACAAAGAAAACTGATAAACTTCAAAAATATAATTTTAGTGAGAAAAAAACAGATCATAATATTTCCTTGTAAACAATGTTTCCTGTCCATGCAACAGTTAATTTTTTTTCCTATTCCTCGCAGATAATGAAAAAGTGTTTTATACAAAAAAGTTTTTCTAAATAAATAAATTTGAATATGGCATCAGTAAAAATGTACATACTTATTTGTCAAAATGTTGTTCAAAGCATACATATGAGAGTACAAAATGTGTATAAATCAATTTAAAATCTCTTTAAATACAATATTTTCTGTATAACATCCATTTGAAATAATTCCTTGTTTTGAACCTTCTATAATTTGTACTTTTAATGCAGATTGTGAGCGTACCCTGGAACACCCGACATATAATTGTCCATGAGTAAATACTGGTTCTGGCAGTAGAAGTCCAACGCGATCAAAAGTTTGTCCTTGTGACTTATTCAAGGTCATACAATATGCTAATTTAATAGGAAACTGTTTTCTACACATATTAAAAGGTATTGTTTTATCAGATGTTGTATTTAAACAAATGCGAGGAATGAAATGTATCGTTCCCTGTTTTTCACCTGTTACAATTTCTGCTTGTATAATATTAGTACTCATATGTTTTACAACCATTCTTGTTCCATTACAAAGGCCATCTCCGATAGATAAATTTCTGAGAAGGATTATGATTGCTCCAATTTTAAGATTTAAAGAGTGTAACGGAAAACCATTTGGATTTATACTGTTTAAAAATTCTACTGGATAATTAACTTGCTCATTTACATCTAATTGACCATTGTCATTAATAATATAGTCTAAAGAATGGTATGTATGCATTGTACCTTGTAGCCTTCCCAGTACATCTTCATTAACCATTCGAGCATGATCATTTTTAGGGCATAATATTGCTCGTTTACACATTATTGGTACATCTGAAACTGAATGACTTTCATTGTATATGCTTTGAATAACATTTTGACAAACACTATCATTTGGGATAAGCACCGATGACTCTTGCTTTCCTGCAACAGAAGGAAGCTGTCCATTACCTAAATCTAAAAGCCACTGTGAAAATATGCTTTCCCCTTCTAAAGCTCTTATATTGGTTTTTAAATGGAAGGTAATAAATTTTCTCCAATGTTTACTATTTTTAATGGACATTGCAACTAATTGACCTCGAGAGGCTCTACGACAAACTGGAAGAATCTGTCTAAAATCTCCACCTAAAACAATAACTTTATTACCAAAAATATAATCATTACCCATTATATCGCGAATAGTACGTTCAATAATATCTAAGGCTACTACGGGAGCCATCGGTGCTTCATCCCAAATGATAACGTCAGCATCTTTTATAATTTTACGGTTCTTTGAGGTAATTCTGCAAGTAGTATTATCCTGTAAATCAAGAGGTAAATTAAAAGCTGTGTGACACGTCACTCCACCTGGAAGTAAAATAGCTGCAATTCCTGTCCAAGCAACGGATAAAACTTTCTTTCCTCTTCCTCTTAAAGTATGTATAAGAGTCTTGTATAGGAAAGTTTTACCTGTTCCACCAGGACCATCGATGAAAAAACATCTATTTCCATCACGTTCATCTGAAAATACTTTGGAAGAAATAACTTCGAATGCATTGCGTTGTTCATCATTAAGCTTAATCGCCATTTCAGCACCTAAAGAAAACTCTAACATAAAATTTAAATCTTCAATTTCATGAAAATCACTGCTGCTATCTGGTTCCGGCAACCCTTGTAAACTGCAAGAAGAATTTTCTTTCATTAGTGCGTTTTGTATGTACAGAAGTGAACAATTAACAGCAACTTCTTCTATAGCTCCTCGCTGGACAAAATCTTCAGACATTAAACTCTTGAAATCATTCCACAGCTCCAATGGATCTGTTGGGAGACAATGAATCATTAATAATACAAATAAATCTCGAAGAGCTCTAGGCATCATATATGATGACGCTTCTGCCATGCAATTATGCCATTCCCTGTTGTCGTGGATTAGTCCTAGTTCTCGAGCTGCATCACGAAATGTGGGCAGTAAATTACCACCTACAGTCCGCAATGATTCATATGATGTAGCGCCAGTCACCTGTAAAAGAATAAGCCTTAGATGATATAATTCTACGTTTCTGGGAGAAACTGATGCAAGGCGCCCAATAATCTTATCGCCACCACGTTGTCTCTTAGTCCATTTCTTATTAACTGAAAACACATAAAAATTTGGTATATCTTGATACTTGATTGTGCGTGCATCGGTGTCTTCTAGGTTAAGTTGGAACCACGCAGTTAAAGTTGTGTTTCTTGAGGTTGCTGCTCTAAGAGCTTCTTCTTCTCGTCCTTCTGAAAAATATATAGGCTGACCATTAGGCAAATGTACTGACAAAAGCAAAATAGCATGAGAATGACCATATATTGGATTTTCCATGATTCTCCATGCAGCTTCTGGTGCGCTTACATATCGACAGTTAATATACTCACATATTTCATCATATACCAGAGTCTCATTGCGTTCAACATTTTGATGTATTTGTATCCGGGCACAATCAAACCCTTTTGATATATATTTATGAATATACTTAATACTAAGAACCGAAGAACAAATTTCTACATTAATGTGAGCATTATATTTTTGACTAAGATAAGGATTATATGGAACGACAAAACGATTATCAATACGTATTCCTCGAACAATATGATTACCAGAAAAATTATCGCGTCTCCGATATTCTGGATACCCTCCTACATTATTATTGGTGTCATCTCTGAAATTCTTTGGAAATTTTTTAGAACACTTACCATCAACCATACACACTGAATTTGGATTTAGTATACCGCAAGGTCCATGAATATTATGTTTCAAAATTATGTCATACAAACCATGAAAACTTCGATCGGGTAATTCAGCACTCACAACTGTGTCAATATCTGAAGTTGTGCGAAATTTGTCCTGCTCACACAACGTAAATACTCCATGAAGATGGGGAAGACCTCGTTTCTGCTCTTCTATAACATAAACCCAACACAACACTTTACCAAATATGTTTTTCAGTCATATCTCTTATAAACTCTTCCACTTTTAACTGAAAAACCCGGGCCACTAAATCAGGCCTATACGATGTAGTTTGATTTGGTAATAATTCATTCTGGATTTCTGGCCACTTTGGGTTACAGGTAAAAGTGATGAACAAATCTGGACGACCAAATTTTCTAACCATAGCCATAGAGTCTTGGTAAAGTTTATTCATATGACGTGGCCCACCAATAAATGTAGAAGGAAGAATTATTATATTACCTGCTCGTCCACTTTCAATAGCCAAATTCTGTACATAATCCTGTAGACCCTGGTAGCATTCAACTCTCAAATGTTGTTGATTTTCTCTTATGTACTTTAAACGAAGTGATTCACAAACTATGTATGCATGAATTATATATTGTTGGAAAAGCTTGCCAGCAAAATGTATTGGATTGAAGACCTCCCTACGTACTGCTATTTTACTCGAATAAAATTGCATAGTTGTTACAGATTGACGACGATTTGTTTGAAAATTTGGATGATGCTGAATACCAGTCGTCCATCCATACTCGCCTGAGGGAAATAACAATGGAAAAACCATGGGGTCCAGATGTTTTGATAACATATTTATGCGCTGGAGGCCTTCAATATTTCTTGGGTGAACAGCTACATCTACATCAAATGGTATCTGACCTTCATGATCTGCGACATATACAATGGCAACGTCACTATTGTGAGATGGAGCATTATACCTTCTTTGATCATCTGCTTCTGACCGTGTGAATAGGAGTCTAACATCTCTCATTCCCATATAGCCAATTCCAGTCGCCGTGTCGACACGTGTCGACACGGTTTGTGTCGAAACATTGTATTCTAGTAACATATTTCAGTCGCCGTGTGCACACTGTGTCGTAACGGCGACTAGAAATGGGGAGGAGTGGACACAGTAACATTCGGTCACAATGTTCCGACGCCGTGTGGTAACATTGTTACCAGTTTGCGACCGCATTTAGTTCATCATTCGCTCACTTGCTTTCAACTCGTTTGACATTTATGCGAGAATGATAGATAAAAAAAAACAATACAACACCGCCATTAAAGTTTGTCAAGTGTTTATTTTGAATATTGCTAAATATGACTTTATAAGGCTACATTTTTAATGGGAAAAGAAATTCATTGTGTAATTTGTTAAAATAGGTTGAAATTGTCCAACGGGACACCATGTAATCGTAATTTAAACAATAATAGCGAAATATTTATTATATTTTCACTAAAAAAATCATGCATTTAGAAAGCGCTGAAGCTTTCGTTTCAATAAATAACAAATTATAATACTAAAAATTAGTTATATAATCAACAAAAAGCATAAAATTGTGGTGAATAATAAAACAAAATTATATTTGACATATAGCATAATGTGGTCGCAATCTAGTCACAAAGTTACCACACAAAGTCGACATGTGTCGACATGTTTCCAGAAGTAGTAACAATGTTACCGAATTTACAAAATGGCTTCACGTCCTTTTTGCTACCAGTTATTCTCAAAGTTTTAGAAACTTCACAACATTATTTATTTATTTGTTTAATAATACGCTAACAAAAGCATTTACAAACAAAAATATAGCAAAAAATATTATGAACGATTTTTTTAGACGAAGAAAGACTTAAATACACAAGAATCATTCAAATAGGTTTATTTTGGATGCATGAACATAATATATGAAAAAAACGTAATAACCCAATCAAAAAATGCACACCTACCTAAAATGGAGTATTATTGATTTTTAGAAGGATGATTAGAGAACTATTATTGGGATTACAAATCCAGATTTGCAAATTTCAAAAATATGTGCAAATTGGCTGTCAAAAAACTGTTTTTTTCGTTCTTTTTAAACAATATCACTATAACTTTTTTTTTAATAAAAATTAAATTTACTAAGAATTGATTTTTTTTATATAAATGAACCCTTTTTTATAAAATTTAAAATATTTTAGATTTCTTCAATCTTTCAAATTGGATTATGGCTAAATGACACGTCCTATAGAAAAATTAAAACTACTTTTCGTACAAAACGAGGACTAATATCAAACTTATTTCATACTAGGTAATAAGTTAGTAGCGAAATAAGTTAGTAGAAACATTTTTTAAACTACTAACAAAATTTTATTACTAACTACATACAAAATTTATTTAAATTTTTCGCGAATAACGCGAATTTTGACGTTTTTGGAAAATATCACCGATTTTTTGTCATTTTTACCGTCATTTTCGCAAAAAAATAACAAATTGTTTTGATTATTTACAGTTGAGACATTTCTAGTAATTTTATTTGTTGTTTTACGTTGTGTTTGGAGTATTTTTAAATAAAATAATGTCGATTCAGAAAGATTTTTATCTTCATACAATACTGTTTTGTATGAAGTTTGACAGAATAACCAATCTTAAAGAAAACAATTTGGCTGCAATGTATATTTTCAATTTTGAAGCAATTTAAATTTGATGCAAAGAATTGTTATTTAGGGTGATAAAGTTCTATTTGTTTGTAATTTTTCAAACAATTTTAATTTTAATTATATAATTATATAGAAGAAGGGTCGAAGCCCCTAGTATAATATACAATTCAGTTGTTTTTACATTGCGAACATATGAACACTCCGAGAGCTACGACTAAATGATTAATAATAATATATTTATTTTCTTTACAAAAAGACCTAAAGGAAAACAAATAGGTATCTCTGATTATAAATAATTAAAAAAAATACAGATGTAATAATAAAGTATGAAAATATAATGATGTAGGTATTCGAGATATTATGTTAAGTGTTCAAAAAAAATTCTATTTGTCAAACTAAGTAGGAAAAATTCCTGTTTAGGTAGACAATCAATACACATTACTATTTATTCACATCAGATAAATACGAATACGGCTTTAGATGAACTAATTAAACATAGTTAGAAAGGTATCATAAACTAAGAGCACATTTCGCTCATATATTTGGAAATGAAATATTTAAATAGGTTATTAAAAATATTTACTTGGAGTTAGGTTTTATAAATTAATTAACTTTTTCACTTTTCTGTAGAAAGTCGATGACTGACGGAATCGTTTTGGTTGTTTGCTCATAATGAATGCAATTTTGATGACAATACGTGGCACTCTATCGAAACAGTTTGAGAAGTTATGACATTTTCTTTACATTTAGCATTGTAATGATCGCGACTAGAAGTGTGGTAACAGTGTGGTAACGTTACCACACATTGTGTGTAGATTCAAATATTCTGGTAACAATGTTTCCACACTGTTACCACACGTTACTACACTTTTTCCCAAAGTATACACTAGTCGCAAACTAGTCGCAAAGTGTATAGAATGAAAGTCTACACAATGTGTACACTTTGTGTCGACACGGTGTCGACACAAAGTCCACACTTTGTTACCGAATTTTTCCGGTCACAAAGTGTGGTAACTGTTACCACACTTTCAGACACTGCGACTACTTGTGACTACTTTGAAAATTTTGTGACCGAAAATGGCTATATGGGTTGGGCCGCCATTAATTGCAACTCGAGCTTCTTCTTCTTCTACAGCTTCTTTTAACCTTTTATACTGGAGAGCATACGGACTTACACGACGAATGACATTATCAATCGTAAACATAATATTTTGTTGACACCTTGCATTTGATGGGTGTCTCATACGTACCCTTACAGCTTCATCGGCATCATAAACATACAGCTGTGCATAAGATGGAGTTTCTCCGTCAATCTGCATACTTCTTGAAGTTCTATGATATACTTCACCTGAAATTTTCAAACAGTATGGTCCGGTACCAGGTACGTCTGCAATCTGAGCGCCAAAGGATGCAAAAGCATTAGCACTATTGTATTGACGAATAAATTCTCTAAAATTTTTGGATTCATTGCAGCTTCCTAACAATAATGCTTTCAATTCTTCCGGATATGTTGACAGTACTTGAGGTGACACTTTGCCACTGTGGCAACAACTATGTAATAGTTTGCCCTTTTCAGCATTAAAATGAACCGCTCTGCAATTCTCCACTGTACACAGCTTGTCCATGCGACCCATATCATGCTGGTCTGGAAGAAAATTATGAGGTGTATTAATAATTGCACACTTAAAATAAGTGACAGAATTTCTTCTGCCTGCATTCATACTTCTATCTCGCTGCTCTTGCATAACATTTTCCACTCTTCGCCTAGAATTCCTACGATCTCGCTGTTCTTGTGTTATATTTTCCACACGCTCCCTCGTATTCCTACGTTCTCGTTGTTCTTGCGTCATATTTTCCACTCTTCGTCTAGACGATTTCGTTGTTCTTGCGTTATATTTTCCACTCTTCGTCTAGCATTTCGACGATCTCGTAGCTCTTGTGTCACTCTTCGCCTAGCTGTTCGCTGTTCTGTCATATCTCGCTCATCCAGATCTAGCTGTTCCGTCATATCTCGCTCATCCATCTCTTGATTGTTTTGATTGTAAGTATCCATGGAGTTTCGGTAAAAACCTGCAACAAACAAAATAACACCAAATAATTAGATAATGATGTTAAAAATAAATATTTTGAACGATCAAAGTTAAAATATGACTTTTAAACTCACGTCAAAGCCATAGATTAGATTGTTTTAACGCGTTCCATAGAGAGTTCGTACAGAATGGTGCCATAATTTAAATACGTATTCCGCAGATTTATTAATAACGTTTGATAAAATTGATGTTTAAAATTCCTTTTTGAACAATAATATTGTCAATTGATATTTAAAATACATTTTAAACGATAATTTTGTACTTTTTCGATTCAATTTATTTTTTATATTGGAGAAATATTTAGAATGCGTAAAATAAAATTGGGTAAAATTATTTTACTGGCAATACGCGCACATGCTAAGCGGCCACGACCACGTACAGATTGTGGAGGGAGACGTATTCAATATAATAGATATTTGATTTAGTTCAGTGGCTTCAAGAAACATGTCATTCGATGTTCCGATGGTATGGAGGAAACCAAAAGATAAATTTCCAGAAGGCCCTGAATTTCAATATTTCTTGACTTTTGATGGACCACAAATAGGTGATATATTACTGGACGATGAGTTCGAAAAACATCTCACCACTGCTGAATTAGGTGCCTGGAAGTTATTTAGATCTACCTACACCTGATTTGATTATTAATATCGACATAATAACTATGTTGATTCGGTAAAACAGATATTACACTGTTACCAGAAAATGCTTGCAAGAATGTCACTTAATATTGGTTCTCTCCATTCGCATCTTCATTTCATTTCGGTATATCTGGTGACAATTAATAAGCGATAAATCGGATGTGAGATTCAATCAAGATATGCAATTATTATAGAAAATCGTTTCTAAGGGAAATTGAATGCTAATATGATAGCAGATTACTGATTATTCCACTGACACTGACAGATACACTGACGAAGTTCAATTATGAGCGAAAAAGATACGTTGACGTAATAATCGACGAAGTTTTTATTTTGTAGAACTCCATTATAAATGATGTCTATAATTAAAAGTAAACCACTTTTTGATTATACATGATTTTTTATGACCATAAGCTAGTAAATGCCCTAACAAGGTGAAATAGGCCTATCGCACGTAATGAAATTCATATAGAATCAAAAAGTGGTTTACTTTTAATTATAGACATCATTTATAATGGAGTTCTACAAAATACAAACTTCGTCGATTATTACGTCAACGTATCTTTTTCGCTCATAATTGAACTTCGTCAGTGTATCTGTCAGTGTCAGTTGAATAATCAGTATAAATCTGCTATCATATTAGCATTTAATTTCCCTTAGAAACGATGTTCTATAATAATGTCATACCTTACTTACTTTACTTTTCGGATGGCTAGGCTCTTCTGCGCCCAGTAAAGGCTGCGTCCATGAAGCTCGCTAGAGCCTTAGATCTAATCCCCGCAGCCAGTCCACTGCCGCTTGTTTTGCCCCGTGGATGTCCTCCAGCTCCCCAGGAAAACTGCGCAGCGGGCACTCTTCTACAATGTGGCGGATCGTTTGGAGTTCAGCGCCACAGTCACACTCCGGCAATTCCCTCTTTCCCCACTTCCACAGGAGATAGTTGCAGCATCCCATATCTGTTCTTATTCTGTTGAGCTGCACCCAGGCTCTGCGAGGGAGGTCAAACCCAGGGACACGAATGTTGGGATCCCGGACCAGATTATTGTTTCTCACTCCTGAGTCTGTCCACAGGGCCCTCCATTCATCCTCAATACTAACACTTTCCTCCTCCACTCCCCATATTGGTTTTCGGGACTTTAGTCTCATTCTTGGTGGTTGAGTGATATAGGAGTATACTGGTAGCGTTGGATTTTCTTTTATCCTTTTGACCTCCTTTACAGTAGCCTGATATCTCCTGATTGAAGGAGGGGCGATGTTAGAAAGAACAGCAGTGCTGAAACACTGCGGACTTCAGCAATGGCTCTGGTTTACAGCACGGCGGAATATTGTTCCCCTGTGTGGGCGAGGAGCTCGCACTGTGGACGAATAGACGCCGAACTGAACCAATCAATGAGAACCATTGCTGGTACAGTGAAATCTGCCCCGGTCCCGTGGCTTCACGTTCTTCTTTATGTCATACCTTGATTGAATCTCACACCCAATTTATCGCTTATTAATTGTCACATATACCGAAATGAAATGAAAATGCGAAAATGAGAACCAATATTAAGTGACATTCATGTAGAATCAAAAAGTGGTTTACTTTTAATTATATGTAGACATCATACTTTGACGTATTTTTAATTCTGTAGTTGACTAAAGGGTATCTAAATATTATATTAAATATGAAATGTAATCATTTTCAATATAACTTTTTATTTATTTATTACAAAATCCAGTAGAGTACAAAAACGTTGGTAAGGTATGACAATTTGAAAAACATGTAAATATATCAAATGCTGATAAGTCATTGGTGTCATATAAAGATTTATGTTATTTATATTTTTTCATCATTTGTATCCAATAATTTTTTTAAAAAATGTATGAAATATAACATTTTATTTACCACCAACACCCCATAACTTAATTGATTTTGTAGTGAATTCTGGATACGACACTCCACTAGGCCATTGTCATTATACTTATAGTTGTTCAGTATTTAATTCCTTTTATTCTAATCCCGCTAGAAGCTAGTATAATTATAGAAGATATTTGTTCAGTTCATTATGAGCAATAATATTTCGCTCTCGTCTCTGCCTTACAATGAATAAATAGCCAATGAAATATATTTTTTGCTTTAATTACATACTGAAAGGGTTAAAATTTCTGGTATGTCTTGTTTTAGCTTGTTATGTACCTACCTACTTAGTAAATATATTTCAACTTATACTCCAAAATTATGATAATTTTTTTATTCATATCAACTTAAACGTGTCTAGATACCAACCCCTAGTATATTTGCAACGGATTGGTTCCATAAAAACAATAAGACTTTAAATAAATACGACAAACTCATTGCGAACGAGTTATCAAAATTCCAGTTACAAAATCATCGTTGGTCAATGTGATCTATTGAATAAGTAGGTACTTATAATGTGGGTACGTATCACCGGATTCGTCAGTGCAAAGGGCCACAAAACCCATCCTGTAAAATAATCCTGCGGGGAAGAAACCTCTGGGAAGACCAATGCAGAGATTTATGGACAGTGTCACCCGACATCTGAATGTTTGTGAGGACTGGGAGTCCTTTGCTGCTGACAAGAAGACTTGGAAATTCATTGTTCAGGAGGCTAAAGCTCTACCGGAGTTGAACGACCATCGGAGTTAAGTAAGCGAAGTAAGATTGATATAAATCAAAGAAATTTGCGACGTCGTTGCTGAGAGTGTAATTTTTTTATTGCATCGATCGTTATATCTGTTCATGATTATGTGAAACGCCTTGGTTTAATGTTTGAATTTCGTTTTCAATCATGTGTGTTATGCATACCCACACACCTTTCGCTGGTTATTATGCCTTAATCATATGTAAATTAATATTAAAAAAAAAATGTTTTTGCGAACAACGCAATACCAAAAATAAATAACATTAAACAAAAATGTATGTATTAAAGGTAGGGATGTGTATTCCTATGTATCGACGATCGGCATTTAAAAGCAATACGGTGGCCGTTTTTATCCGTCAACCTTAAATTATAAAAAAAGAAAGATGAATATTGCATTCGTTTATAATAATAATAATAGAAGGTAGTGCAAAATAAACGTGCCATCCCTTTCCTTCCTTATTATAATTCAGTTTCTAAACGACAGAGACTGATATTTTTTTCGCACTCGCGTCCTTGGAACGTGCTGCCGATTCGAATAAAAATAACACTAGGGATGTGCGAAATGCACCAATCGAACCCATATTATTAATAAATTTGATATTAATGTGTCTTTTATTTTTTAAAGGTTTAACCTTTCAGATAGTTTTTTTATTAAAATATATTAGAAAAAAACAAATGGAATTAGAAATTATATAAAGGAAACCAGAGAAAGAAAATATTATGTCATAACAAATCAAATTTTATATTATGTTTTTAATAACTTTGGATAAACCACATTATGTATTTATTGAAATTATACGACCGTTTTCAGAACTAACCGTTCCCTCTTCAGGTTGATTTTCAACTAACTTTTTACCTAAACTTTAAGTCCGTTATTAAATATGTTTCTTATCTCGTTTAGTCCTTCTGCTAATTAAACCCACTCCACACAAGACCCGCCCCTAATTACCTCTTCCTAACCTCCAATCCCAAAGTCTTTTTTAATCACACCGTCACATTCTGTGATAGTTGAAAATAAGTCTGGAGAGGTAATAGTAATGAATTATGAATTTTAAAGAAATATTTTGAATGAGATAAACAGTTTGTAACTGAAATCAAAAAAAATAGTATGCTTATTTAATTCAAGTTTGAAACTGTAATTTTTTTTTATCATTTTACTATTCACACTTCAAAATCAATTATGCGTGGCATTTATGGTAAGTAAATAAATTATAAACAATAAGATGGGTGTTTTAAATGGGAGGTGGCAGAGCGGCTAGCGTGCTGGGTCGCGAGTTCGAATCCTGCTACGACCGATTTCGTTCACCTATAGCGCAAGCATTTATGTTTAATTGAGGGAATGTATGAAGGTGTATATGTATGTACTTGTTACAAGGACATATTCATTATTTAAAAAAAATACTTTGTAAACTACTTTGGCATTTGGCATCTAAATGAATAAATTATGTATCGAATAATTAGTAAATTATACTATTGAATCTAACGGAATAAGCAAACAATCCTTTTGGTATTATGTTATGAAGATCGAATGATTTTGGGGCATTTAATAATAATTTTGAAAAAAATATGAAATCCATTTTCATAATAAAATATGGTATAACGATGATATCGTCAAATCGATATATCATTTCACATCCCTGCTGGGATCGATCTCTGATCGTGACCAATAAAACATCGTTCTTTTTTTGAAAAACAAACATGGCCGCTTTTTGCGCGGGACTGTTTTCTAGAATGTCGATTATAAACTTACCTCTCTATGTATATCATTATAATAAAGTGACGTCGCACGCACTTGTTTTTGGCGAACAAAACACATAAATCTCGCTGAAATATTTATGAACACACATCATGGCGGAATTGAAAATATTGCAACACTTTATTTTAATGAAAAAAAACTGTACCTACAGATAATAATCTTAAATTGCAATATGCCTACGACATTTCAGGGGTGAGTTGCATTATTAAATAAACATTTTAATATGAAATATAATGAAATATTTACAGTAGTAACCAATACAGTTTTTTTTTGTATTCTGAAATGCTTTTCGGGCAATTAACCCTTAAACCACTGAAATAGAAATATGAGGAATTTAGTTATGAGAATTTTGGTTCTAGTATAATTCTAGCCTGACAGACACGAATGTGATGTCAATTTGAGATAAAATGTTTACATGAGAGCGCCAGGTGAAACAGGTGAAAGACCGTCTGTAGACGGTCTTAGTGGGTTAGCTTAAAAAAATAAAACTATGTGCTGCATAATTTATGTAAAATAAATGGTTTTTATTCAATTTGAATGCTCAATAAATGTCTAAAAATGGATTATTATTTTACATGATAGTTTTTAAAACAGTTTTTTGCTTGATAGTTTTTAAAACAATTTCACTCAAACTCAAATTGCTAACATTCATTGAAAAATTAAGTGAATTTGTAAGCGATGAGGAGTCCATTAGTTGTAAGCTATTGTTTATTATGCTATTATCTTCAGGTTGAAGCTCATCACAGTGATAATTTGGATCTTCGAAACTGTCGTCAAAATTTTCGCATTCATCATCAGTTTCAACTGAATTCATAAAATTTTCAATTTGTTCATCACTCATTGAAGATAGATTGAACCTTTTCTGTCTATCGTTTTGTCGTGACATTTTCTAAAATCAAGAATATATAAAAAAATGTACAAAAGAACGCTAAAATAACATAAAAATAGATGGATATAAAATTGCATAAAGGTAAAATAGGGGAATTTTTTTCAAATTTTTTTCAGCCAAACCACTAACACCGTCTGTAGAAGGTGTTCATAAAATACTCATTTCAAACAAAAAAAAAATTTTCAAATCAAACTAACAACATATTATCAAAATATAATATCTAAGAACTTACCACAAAAAATCCCAAGTCAATTGAGCTGTTGGAATATATTTTTTTTATTATTTTAATTTGCACTGCAATGTAAAATTTAAAATGCAATGTAAAATTTAAAATGCAATGTAAAATTTTCAGACCTTCAGCATACTCACGCCGGTGGCACTCTATTGGTAGCACTGGTTTTACTTTACGCTCACATCTCCAAAGGTGGCGCTATTTTTTTTATTTTTATGTTGGTATTTTTGAAAATGCAATGTAAAATTTTCAAACCTTCAGCATACTTCAGTTGTGTTTTGTTGTTTGTTGTGACGCGAAACATTTTGATCCTTTAAAATCTTGAAGTAAAACAAATAATAAATATAACACGTGTGATTTTGTTAAATTATTGTTGTTTTCGGTGTTAATCTACATACATACCATCACGCCATGTGATGGTGATGGTGTTAATCTATTGCCAACTTTTTGTATTTTTCGATTTTCTTCGCAAGATGGCTGACAAGTTTTGTTGTGTTTTGAATAAATTGTCAAGTGAAATACGGCGAAGTGAAATAAAATAAAATCTTTCATAAAAATGGTATTTTTTTATTTGAGTTATCCTTGAATCCATTCCTCAAAGCTGGAAACATTTTAAAATGGAAATTTAAATTTGCCGTGGACCGGTCGCGTATTCATTGCCCCTATAGCGGAGATGTGCGAAACCTTGTGGATTATCCGGTTACAGCTTCTATGTATTGAGTGACACATCTGAAGTTTACTTCTATAGCCAAATATCTTGAACTTTTAGCCGAGAAGGGGGGCGATTTGCACGCAAACCAACGAAGCAAAAATACGTAAATTTGCGCTCTACGCAACCGTTAACTCGTTCAAGATTTTTGGCGAAAATTATACCTACTTATTTCCTTTGAGTAAATAAATAACGTGATATTTAAAGCATACATATTATAACTAGTGACATAAAAACTTTGTCTCTGATAATCTTCCGTTAATCTATGGTTGGATCGATTTAAAAGTCCGCCATATTTTCGCTACGGCAATTTTCAACCGTGTGGCAGCACAATATAAGCAGTCGGGAGATATACAACCATACTATTGGCAGGTACCTATATCTTTTTATCAGGTCTTGTCAATTATACCAGGTCAAAAGTTACAATTATTTTCGATAAAAAAAATATTTATGTATAGTATTCGGTTAAAAATGAGTGGGTTGTGGTCAACGCTGTACTCCTCACTATTTAAATTAAGTATTTAAATTTTGTATGTAAAATTCTCAGCATTTTCATGAAATGAATTTGTTATGTTATTCTTGATTTAAATATTTTATTAAGAGTCAAACATTACATGACCACAATTAAAAAAGTGGGTTGTGGCCAACGCTTTACTCTTTTCTACGAAGTCAATCCACAGAGTATTAAAATTTTGTAGGGAAAATTTTCAACATTTTCAAGAAATGGGTTTGTTAAAAAAAACACATGCGTATTGACAGTAAGGTCAGAATATAATAAGACATGCGTGCGACCGATCATGACGTATGCTGTGGAAACGCGAGCAACACTGTACGAATCAAGGGGTTCCTAAGGACAACGGAGATGAAGGTCCTAAGGGCAATCACTGGTAAAACTTGTGTTGAGACCGTGTTAGCAATGTTCAAATAAGGAAAACATGTGGAATACAGGACATCGTTCGATGGAGCAGATCCAGAAGAAGACATTGGAGGAACCATGTAGCCAGGATGGACAGTGATAGACTTGTATATATAGCGGCGAATGAAATTTCTTCTGGCCGCCGCCTAACCGGTATACCACCCAAGAGATGGAAGTATAACTGGACTTCGTCATCCCAGGAGGCATAGTTTCTGAAGAACAGACCAACTAGACCTACTAAACGTAGAAGAAGAAGAAGAGTTTGAAAATTATTTTTGATTTTAATATTTTATTATGAAAACTTGATAGTTCTTCAATGCCATTATATGAAAGGGATATACTTTTTTAGCAATTTGAAAATAAAAATATCGAATTTTAAGTTTCCTGAAGTTGGGGTCACTTTGAATTATTTGACAGTTAAAAAAATTGAGAAGCACCTTCAAAATCTAATGGGGTCTAAGTGAGTATATTATATAGATATACGAATTTGCAAAATTTTAAAAGAATCTAATGAGTACTTTAGTCTATAATTGATAAAGTAGAATAAACACGACGTTCATAACATATAGTCCACAGCACACACACAGATGAATTGTGATGAAACTTTCATAATACAATCTCAGGATGATACTAGTTAATAATCTGCAATAAAAAATATAACCTTAAACATTGAGAATTCATAATTCCCCACTATTTTCCCTGGGGGGTAGTGAGGAGTAAAAACATATTGCCCTTTACCAAAGTGCAAGCACTTGTGTGTAAAAGGATTGCTTATAATATTCTAGAAAAATTCCATTGTTAAACAAATCGGTATAATTTTTGTATCTGAATTACAATATGAAAAATATCCACGCGGTTTAGAAAAAGACCGACGGATCATTTATTTAAATTTATTTAGACAAACCAAATGGTTTGTGGCAGAGGGGTTAGTGCGCTGTTTTAGAAATCTATAACTTCGTTCACCTATAGCACAAACATTATGTTTAATTTGTGGAACGTATGAGGATGTAAATATACTAGTTACAAGGACATATTTAATCTTTAAAAAAAAGAACTTAAAAAAGGAAATATTTCATACATACATATACAGATCGCGATCCGAAACTTGGTGAAGTATGCTTTTTAAAGGGATGTCCTTTATTTTTTGTCGGTAGCCATTCCTTATACCTTACTGTGACACACGGTGACACATCTTGTCGTTTTGTATGCGCCACTGCTCAAATATATACATACAAAAAGTCCTGAAGGAAATAATTCTACCAAATAAAGTATAAATGCACCAATACAGAATAGAAAATAACATAAATCTAGCTCACCATAGCACAGGCTGTGCCTAGTGAGGGACTATTAACAAAAAAATAAAAATGAAAAGAGATAGACAGTTAAAAAATAAACAAATAAAAAAATAGGTATATAAATACCTTAATCAATTTTTTCAACAAAGAATTTATTTTTTGTGTGTGCATGACTTAAAATGAAATATTTTGTTCAGAAAGAGAGAAAAAAAGACGCATAATGTATGAATTCGTATGTATGTACATGTACTAATATATTATACGTAAATGTATGACTAAATAAACAACATTATAGACAATAACATAAAACTAGCTCACCTTAGCACAGGCTAAGCCTAGTGAGGGGGCTAGTAACAAAAGATACTAACAAAAAGGGTAGCTTAAACTATGTAAGTACTAGTGAAATAATAAAATGATATTTACTAGAAATGAAATAACATATATTTACTTTGTATGTCTAGTATGTATGTATATGCTTATATTACCTACAATTATTTTGTATCTTATATCTACTCTATGTTTTGGATAGAAATAAATTAAAATAAATAAATAAAATACTAAATATATACATACATACAAACCTACCTCTATTATACATAATATCTACCTTAGTAAATTATTGCTAAGTCTCGTCGCGACGTTGCCAGTGAGCGGTTGTGTTTAGTGCATATTTCGGATCTACCCACAAGTACCTACTACACTACGCAGCGAACAGATAAGATTCCATTGCTGTCATTTTTGTTTTATTATTTCATTTTTAATCTTACAAAAATTGTTTTGATTATTTCAATGTAGCATATTTGGTATTAATATTTACCTATTGTTTTTGTTGCTCTTTGTCTATTTGACATTAACAATTTTTGTTTCGTATTTTTTATTTAGCTGTTAAATATCTATTTTATTTGATTTAAATACTGCATCGCGGATATGGAGGTGGACGAGACTAAACCTCCTGATCCTCGATCGATAATTTTATCAACTGCTGACGAATGTGAATCTGACACGAGTCATGATTCAGTTATTGTACCTAACCGTAAACGAAAACCGCGTCATCAACCAATTGATATACCGTCGAAAATGAAACCTTCTTCTGTACTCGAAATAACTGCAGGCCTCCCGATACAAACCGAACCAAGCCCAATTCAATATTGTAATATGTCAAACCCACCATACATAGTATATATTCAAAATTGCGAAAGTGGCAAACCGATTAACTCCTTAGAAGTAGGCAAATTTTTGTTTTCATGTAAAAATAAAAACTTTGGGATTATTAACGGTACAATAAAATCTGAAGGGCGCTTTAAAATTTCTTCTGAATTTAACAAATGGGAACAAGCAAATAATTTTATACAGAATATTACAACTTTATCTGATCAAAAATTTAAGGCGTTTATTCCGACGCATCACGTGACGCGAATGGGGTTGGTAAGAGGCATTCCTGCTAATCTTTCTGAAAGTGATATTGTTGAATCCTTAAATTTGAACAATGCTAGACGAATTATTAAAATAATAAAGGCGCGAAGGTTAAATTACAAAGATAATTCTCAAGGCACGGTGACGTGGAAACCGTCACAAACCGTCGTTCTCACATTCGAAGGCCAAATATTGCCTGATTATGTTTACCTTTATTTTAACTCCCTTCCAGTAGAAGCATACACTTATCCCACTATTCAGTGTTTTAATTGTTGCCGTTTTGGGCACTCAAGAGCCATTTGTAAATCTTCCACTCGATGCTTTCACTGTGGTGAAAACCATCAAGCTGATCAGTGTCCAAACCCGGAAGAGCCAACATGCGTCAATTGTAAAGGTAGTCATAAGGCTACAAGCTTTATATGCCCAGAACTGACGAGACAAAAAAACATTAAACAACTGATGGCGAGTGAAAATATATCATATTTCCAAGCCTCTAAACGTTTTCCCCCTGCAATAAAGAGTTTTGCCGAAACTACAACATTGAATGTGAAACCAACCTCAGCTAACACTACAATAAACCAGATTAATTCAGCGAATCCTTCCAACTCTCGTAGAATTATTACATACAAACAAGTCAAACCTAGACCAGCAATGACACCAGCATATGACAAGAACATACATAACTCATTCCTATTCAATCCAAATGGTAATTATGTCAATCAAATGTCTAATGGTCATGCAATTAACCAAAATGAACATTCACCTCCTCCTTCTGCAGTAGAGTTATCCAACAGCAATTCAGCATTTCTGCAGACATTAATATCTCTTTTAATATCTATTCTTTCGAATAATAATAGCCTACCGTACAACGTTGCCGATATTCTCACAACATTGCAATCTTCTCTCTTCAATAATGGACATACAAACTCTGAAAATTCTACAATGGAATAGTAGGAGCGTTTATTCCAATAAAGCAGAACTTACCGAACTATTAAATAATAATTCAATACATATTGCAGCCATCTCTGAAACTTGGCTGAAGCCATCTTGCCTATTTAAGGTAATCGGCTACCAGTGTCTTAGAGATGACAGAGCTGACGGTCGGGCTGGAACTGCCCTTTTTATTAAAGATAAGTTAAATTTTGAAAAACTATCTATCCCTCTCAAATCCCAAGACTTTCAAATTGTCGCAGCACGAATTAAAAACATAACTTTTATTTCAGTATATATTCCACCATTAGTTTTATTTATAGAAAAGGACTGGACGGATTTACTTCGCCAGCTCCCCTCTCCCTCCATAATCTTGGGAGATTTTAACGCCCATTCTCCTATCTGGGGAAGTGAAGCTACCAATAAATCTGGTCACAATATAATAGATTTCATGGATATCAATAATATTTGTTTTTTAAATGATGGCTCCCCTACTCGCCTCACCCCACCCTCCCAAAAGAAAAGTGCTGTCGATCTGACACTATGTTCGAGTTCTTTAGCCGCAGATTGTTCATGGACCTTAACCAATGACCCTTACTCTAGTGATCATTATCCAATAATTATTCACTTAGAAGATCCTCACATTGCTAAATCTAAACCCCAACACCCGACAAATCGTAAAGGTTACAATACAAAAAGGGCAAATTGGCCCCTCTTCTACGATAATATAGAAAAATTAACAACAAGTTTGGACAGTTCTAACGTACACATTGAATACTCTGATCTTTTATCAATTATTTATAAGGCCGCTGACTTATCTATTCCAAAAAAATCCAACTTTAGCCCTCTGCCATGTACGCCATGGTGGGACGGAGAATGTTCTGATATGGTCAACAACAGGAAAAAAGCCATAAAAAAGTATAGGAAAAACATGACTCTTGAAAATTATATACTTGCAAAGGAAAGTCAGGCTAAAACTAAAAAATTTCTACGTAAGAAAAAAAGGCAAGGATGGCGAAATTTTTGCTCATCCCTCTCCCCAGACTCTCCCTTGTCTCTGGTTTGGAATATGATTCGACGATTTCGCTCATCATATGTCCAGAATCGGAATCATCAGATTAGTCCAGACATATTAGAATCCTTCATTAACAGACTGGCTCCCTCTTACTCTCCTAATATAACGGAATTATACATAAATCAAAACATAAGTCACCGCTCTTCAATATCTTGGTTAGATTCACCTTTTAAGATCGAGGAATTATCCATTGTGCTCAAAAACTTAAACAACTCTGCTCCTGGTTTTGATCAAATACCATATACGTTTTTCCAACATCTGCCTACTTGCTTTCTGGAACACATACTGAATAAATTTAATGAATGCCTTCAAACAGGTATGGTTCCCATAGATTGGAAAACCCAGTTGGTAATTCCAATCTTAAAACCTGGAAAAGACCCCAAAATTCAAACGTCTTATAGACCAATAGCTCTCTCTTCCTGCATTTTAAAAATTTTTGAAAACATCATTAAAAAACGTTTAGACTGGCAAACAGAACGTAATTTACTTCTCCCTAATATACAATTTGGATTTAGAAAGGGAAAGACTTGTATGGATAATTTAAGTATCTTGATATCAGACATCCAAATTGGGTTCACTAATAAAAAATACACACTCGCAGCTTTCCTGGACATTAAAGCCGCTTATGATAATGTCCTTTTGCCAATTTTACGGAGAAAATTGTTGAATTTAGGAATTCCAGAACGACTAGCTCAATTAATTTTTAATATTTTTTGTGAAAGAAAGATAGTCATTAATAAGCCTCCAGACACCTATGAACGAACGCTATGGATTGGCCTCTCTCAGGGATCTGTTCTGAGTCCGCATTTATTTAACCTATATTGCTATGATATACTCGAATGTGTTCAGGGTCTTTGTTCACTCCTCCAATTCGCTGATGATATCGTTTTATATATTACTCATAGTAATATTGAAACAGCAGTGAGAAAATTATCAACTGCCCTATCTAAAATCATTAAATGGCTTAATTCTAATGGACTTGAAGTTTCGCCCCAAAAATGTCAAATAATCGCCTTCTCGAGGAAACACAATACGGCTAATATATCAGTTAAGATTGGTGAAACCACTATTCCTAGTGTTGAAGAAGTCAAATTTTTGGGGATGACCTTGGATAGGAAGTTATCATGGACTTCTCATATTTCCCACATAATTACCAAATGTGAAAAAAATATAAACCCTCTGAGAGCAGTTTCTAGAGTTTGGTGGGGCTCACATCCTACAACCATGAAACTACTATATAATGCCATTGTCCGTAGTCATCTGGACTATGGTAGCTTCCTGATGGAACCGATACCGGAATATCTGAAATCCAAATTAGACAGAATACAATCTAAATGCCTTCGCTTAATAATTGGCGCAATGCGCTCCTCACCAATAAATGCACTGCAGGTGGAATGCGTAGAACCACCTCTCAAACTAAGACGCCAATATTTGGCCGATAAATTCATGCTCAAACGAATAAACTACAACTCACATCCGCTCCTCCCTAGAATCTCGATGCTCTCATCTCTATGTCAAAGTCACCGGTATTGGTTCAAAAAATGTACTCCCCCAATGTGCCAAAGCTATCAAAAACTCTCCCTCAAAATTGTCTCTAACCGTGCTCAGTCCATGCTTCCATATTACGAAATTCCATTTGAGGCAATAACATTGATCCCAAACATTATTTTAAATATCGACCTACATAAAAATTCAACAGTCAGTGCTCAAGCCATGAATAATAAGTTCAACAGTATCGTTATGTCTAACTGGCCCTCCCATCTACAAATATACACGGATGGGTCTAAGCGGGGCGCAGACAATGAATGCGGGGCCGCAATTCACATACCATCTAAAAAAATACAATCACTCGTTAAACTACCCAGGGAATGTTCAATATTCACAGCTGAATGTACGGCTATTAATGAAGCCCTAAAGATTTGCAATACTTTGGATTCTTCGCAGTTTATAATATTTTCGGATTCTTTAAGTGCTCTAAAGGCGTTGTCTTCCAATTTAGCCAAATTGGCCGACAGCACCTTACTATGCAACATTAAATCCGCTCTATTAAACCTTCATAAATTGAATAAAGAAGTGCTTCTTGCGTGGATCCCGGCTCATCAGGGAATAGTGGGAAATGAGATCGCTGACGAAGCAGCGAAGCAAGCCTCTGTTACTGGCATTTTACCCTCTCTATTTATGATTCCCTGCCAAGACATATTAGCATCCTTCAAAAAAGAACTCATATCCAAATGGACCATTGACTGGGAAAGGTCTAGTACCTTGAAAGGTTCTTCCTATAAATCCATCCAAATTTCAATACCGTCTAAACCATGGTTCCATAACAAAGGCATGGCCAAACGAGACGTCTCCAACATATGTCGCATTAGACTAGGACACTGCCTTATTAACAGCCACCTCCACAGGATACACGTAAGGGATAGCCCTTCGTGTGCTTGCGGAGAGGTTGTAGAGACCCTTGACCATGTGTTCTTTGAATGTCCAATCCACACCGAACATGATTTGTATTATACACTAAATACCCCACTCCCAATCAATATGTCTCATCTTCTATCATTGAATTCACCGCATATTTATTTCCATATAACAAAATTTCTTCGCCTTAATGGCTTCAATCTATAATGCAATAAAATAACCTTTACTTTTAAATAATTCAATAAAAATTTTTTGAAACTGGCAGAAATCATCCTAATGATTGGGTGGAATGCCATGTAAGCAAAAGAAGAAGAAGAAGAAGAAATTATTGCTACACCACTGCACTTTTGAGATTTTTTTTCTAGGGACGAATAATACAAAATAAACATACATATGTTGATACCATGATGGCATATCCCACAACGTGGGTAACCAGCGACGTGGGTGCGGGTGTGCCTGATTGTTTCACCTAAAAAGGCATTACATTAAGATTGTATGGAGATTATTATTGCTGAAGTATGTGAGATGTTAGTGTTGCCTGTTGTATTTTCGATTATCCTGCTAAAGATAATAGAAAAGAGTGGAAGCACTATTCTAAGCCGGTACATCCCAGCGAAAATATGAAGAAACTTGAGTTTAATAATAAATAAAGACTGTTTATATCACAACGTTTCGAAGAGATTACATTTTTTTTTTTTATTTATTAACAAAAACAATACAAGGTTCACATATAAATCATAATTTAAAAAGGTATACAATTTCTATCATATAATTCATAATAACCCTCTTTAATTGAGATAAAATCTCGTGTTAAAAGAGGGGAGTATCTATTTAATATTGTTACATTTACCAAAACATTGTACATCTACTAAAAAATATGAAGCTACACAAAACAAGAATGAAATAACAAAAAAAAAAAAAAAATCAGTACAATTTTTTTTTATTTTTATTTTTAAATATATTATAATTTTTTTCGAGTCTAAGACTCAAAGGGAGTTCATCAAACCACTTAATACCTTTATACTTATAGAAATGTTGTGAGGCAGTTGTACGTAAAAGAGGAATGGTAATACATCCTTGTGAATTTATTCTGCTGCTTAAAGAAAATGACAATTGGTTCGAATTTGTAAGAATATCTTTATGAATTTGGAACAATGAAATTTTTTTGTAGATATTTTCAACAGTTGAAACTTTAAATTCTTGAAATAAATTAATAGTTGGATAATCAAATCTCTTTTTTAATATAATTTTAATAATGATTCTTTGAAAAACTTCTAAAGGCACTAAAGTGGTTTTAAAAGCTCCCCCCAACATATAATGCCATATTGTAAGATGGATTGAAATAATGAAAAATATATTGTTTTAAGCAAGTTTGTTTGAAGTATATTTCTTAGTCTCAGAAAAATAAAAATTAGCTTTTTAAGGCGTTCAATAGTAGTAGTTATATGTAATTTCCATTTCATACTGCTTTCAATAATAATGCCTAGGTATCGGATGTTATTTTTAGTGGATAATTTAATACACGCTGAGTTACAAGATATGGAGTTGTTGAAACAGGAATTGTCAATATGAATTTTAATATTAAGGTCTTCTGGGATGTATTTATCATTTAGTGCAAATGGGATAATACACGTTTTATCTGTATTCAATGAAAGTACATTACAATCGAACCAAGACTTCAAAACACTTATATCTGATTCAGCTGAGGCAATTAATTCCTTCCAGGTGTTATCTTTCAGTATAATGGCAGTGTCATCAGCATAAGAAATTATTTTACCAGATATTGGCAGATTGAATATATCATTCACATAAATTATAAATAAAAGTGGACCAAGTACAGTACCTTGAGGTATACCAAAGTTTGCGTTTTTGAAATCACTTAATGTATTGTTGAGTTTGACATATTGTTTTCTTTTAAATAAATAATTTTGTACCCAGCTTTTAACTTTTCCCGTTATTCCAATTTTATTTTATTTATTTATTAGTTTCGTATGTGATACACTATCAAATGCTTTTCGGAGGTCAATAAATATTCCCAAACACTTTGCTCATTGCTCATCATCAGGAACATTGCTCATCATCAGGGAAAAAAATAAAAGTGCCTTAGAAATTCATGATCGAAATACTAAAAAAAATCTTTTATATAAATATCATGCATACCATCACGCCATGTCCCTCGCGGGGTAGGTAAAGAGAACCGAACGCCACATTTTTCTATACTGGCACGCATCCATTGCCTCGTCAAAATTCATGCATCGTCTCATACATGTTCGTTTGTTGTTCACGCTTCTAACATTTCCGTCTTTCAGAATATAGTTAACATGTTCGTGCCATCCCTTTCTTGGGAGGCCCCAACCTCTCATTTCATTCCTGTCATTATTGTGTATTTTCTTCGTCAGGCGTTCCTCATTCATTCTCCCCATATGGCTAAACCATCTCCAAGTGTTAACATTCATTCTATTAATTGCATATTCTTCATCTTAAATTCTTTCCTTATGTCCTCATTTCTTACCCTGTCATACATCGTTCTATTACAGATTCTTCTTAACGATCTCATTTCTACTGCATTTATTCTGCTTTCGTGAGACTTCTGTCATCTCCAGGTTTCACTTGCGTACGTCAAGGTTGGCACTAAGATAGCATTATGAATGGTAAATTTAGCATCCTTTGATATGTTGTGATCATTAACAACTGGTACAAGTGCTCCATTCACTCTGCTTCCTGCCATAAATCTTCTTTCGATCTCAGATTACAGATTCTCCTTAACAATCTTATTTCAAAATATTCTCGCCATCGAAAAATTTCAACAATTTAGAGTTTTTACACAAAATGATATAGAAGAAAAATATTTTTTTGACAAAATATACATTGGTATGTAGGTTAAAAAATATGTTTCATTTATTTAAGTTTTTGTCTTCATGTATAGGTATGTATATTTCATAAATAATTTTAATTTGCGTTTTTTACCAAAAGTAGCATGTAACACCAGACACTGGAACGAATATATGATGCCATCCCTTCAAATGATATCAAACTAATTCTCGGAGACCTTAATGCAAAGATAGGACAAGACCCGACTTTAAAACACATAACGGGAATGAATAGTCTGCATGGTGTGAGTAACAATAATGGATCAAGACTAGCGGATTTTGCAGAATCACGAAACATGATAATTGCCTCGACACAGTTCCCCAGGAAGGATATATACAAGTGGACGTGGACATCACCGGATGGCGCACACCACAATCAAATAGACCATGTCCTTATAGAAAGAAGAAATGCAACCAGCATCACAAATGTGAGGACTTATAGAGGAGCGAATGTGGATTCAGACCACTTTATGGTAGTGGCTACATACAAATGCAGGATAGCCATGAACAGCTCTAAAAAGCAACACACAGCAGCCAAGTTTAATTGTGAGGCACTGAAAACAGCAGAAGAAAGGAAGCTATACAACGACACCTTGAATACCAATCTACCAGCACAAATCAGTGATCACTCCTTTGATGACTCCCTCAATGATGACTGGAATAATATAAAAGACGCAATCATAAGATCTGCAGAGTCTAGCGTTGGTAATCAGTCCAAACCAAATAGAAATCCGTGGTTCGATGAGGAATGCATGAGAAGCATAGAACATAAGAACTCACTCAGGAAACAATATATTGATGTCGGGACTAGAGCCAAGCGACAAGCATACGAACAGGCCAGAAGAGAATCACACAGATTGTTAAAGAAAAAGAAGAGAAAATTTCTCAATAACATACTTCTGAAGATGGAACAAGACTTCGCCGAAAACAGGTCTCGAGAAGCATACAAAGGTATAAACTTCTTCAAAAAGGGATTTAAGCCAACAACAAGTCTGTGCAAGGATGCTAACGGTTATATAATTTCATCCAACGAAGAAATAAAGAACAGATGGAAATAACACTTTGGCCAGTTGCTAAATCCAAACAGAGATGTTAGAGAGAATGTCACCTATATCCCCCAGGAGTCAGGTAATGAAGATCAGATATCGGTCGCACCACCAACGATTGTCGAAATAACGGCAGCTTTAAAAATACTTAAAAATAATAAGGCACCAGGGATTGATAATATACCAGCAGAGCTGTTTAAATATGGAAATGCACACTTAATAACCTTATTGTGCAACCTGATATCAAAAGTGTGGACCCTAGAAAAGATCCCAGAAGAATGGCAAACAAGCATTATATGCCCTATTTACAAGAAAGGTGACAGGTTAAAGTGCGAAAACTTTAGGGGGATATCACTATTATGTACTGCCTACAAACTACTCACCATAATATTAAAAAGAAGACTTGAGCCATATGCTGAGAACATTCTGGGGGAATACCAGGCAGGCTTTAGAGCGGGTAGATCCACAACGGACCAACTATTCACTGTCCGTCAAATTTTGGCAAAATGTTGGGAGTTCGATATAGATATCTACCAGTTGTTTATTGACTTCAAGCAAGCATACGACTCAATAGATAGAGAAAAATTGTATGATATCCTCTTACAATTCCAAATTCCACCTAAATTAGTAAGACTCGTGAAAATGACAATGACCAACTCCCAATGTAGAGTTAAGGTGCAGGGTGATTTAACAGAGACTTTTGCAATCACACAGGGATTGAAACAAGGAGATAGTCTGGCTCCTACTCTTTTCAACCTCGCCCTGGAATACGTTATCCGCAGAACACCAGTTGACAATGGCTCTAACATATGTTTCAAAAGCAGTCAGATAGTGGGATATGCGGATGACCTAAGTATACTTGGAAGAACCCAAACAGCCATAAAGGAAGTTCTCGACCCCCTGGTATCTGCAGCACATGAGGTGGGCTTAAAGATTAATAACGAAAAGACAAAGTTTATGATACAAAGCCGAAACGCACCTAATAGAACAAGAGGAAACGTGCAGCTAGCAGAGAATCACACATTCGAATCAGTCAATCAATTCACATACTTGGGATCTCATCTCACGGAATGCAATGAGGAAGCGGAGGAAATAAAGAAAAGAATCTCAGCAGGTAACAGGACATACTTCTCCTTGGTACCAGTGTTTAAATCTCGAAACGTCCATAGAAAAACCAAAATTATCCTTTACAAGACAATTATAAGGACTGTGGTTACATATGGGTGCTAGGCATTGACACTCACAATAAAATCTGCTGAAGCTTTGGATGTATTTGAGAGGAAAGTTCTCCGCCGCATATGTGGACCAGTGAAAGATGGGGAAGAGTGGCGTATAAGGCAAAACGATGAACTGTCCAGAATATATGAAACACCCAGTATCTCAACATATATAAGACTATCGAGATTGAGATGGGCTGGACATGTTCAGAGAATGCCAAATATGCGAATTCCCAAGAGAATTATGACTGATCATCCAGGAGGAAAAAGGAAGATAGGAAGACCCAGGTTGCGATGGCAGGACGAGGTGAGGAGGGATGCGGTACAGCTCCTAAGCATTACAAACTGGAGGACGGCAGCTGAGGACAGACGGGGTTGGAGGCAGAAGTTGAAGGAGGCCAAGGCTCGACTTGGGCTGTAGCGCCATCGAAGAAGCATGTAACACATAAGATCCAACTGTGAGATATTGTGTAGTGTTTATTACCTTACAAATTGTATGAAACAATGTCCTCACTAAATTAAATTTTTAAAAAAGATGTAGGTACTACTATAATGTAAATATTTTTTATAGAAAATTAAATTATCTATTTTGGGGTGTTCTGGCGTTTTTTTGATATTAAAAAAAAATGGAAATATAGGCAGTTAAACACATAAATTTATCATAATTTTTTTTTTGATAAAAATGTTTGAGAAGCTCTGGAATAATTAAAAAATGGAGATTTCGTATTTGTCTATATTTATACCAACTTTCAGCGTTTTAGCTGTTATGGTTTTTGAGATAGGTACATACATATTATATGGAAAAATTAAAATTACTGAGTTTAAAAGTTTTGTTGACCTGTAACTATCTATATATTCTGAAGTTTTGCGCTCTGTGCATTGAGCGGATCAAAAGTTATAAGGGGGGGCACTAATTATTTTACTCCGAATTCTGAGTAAATCCATATAACTATAGAACATATATATATATATATATATATATATATATATATATATATATATATATATATATATATATATATATATATATATATATATATATATATATATATATATATATATATATATATATATATATATATATATATATATACTGCGAAGCCTCTAAGTTGATGTTTTTTGACAAAGTTGGAAAAACCGTGAAAAATATAGACCCTAAATACAAATCTCGGGTATCTTGGCTTGATACTTTGTCGATATGTTAAGAGAAATAAATTCTCTTGAACAAATTGACAATTAAGATTATAATTTCCATTTTGCCTCTAGAAATTACGCAAAGGTTGATAATAAAAATTATAAATAAAAAACCATCTGACTACCCAACTTTGCAACTATTTCGTGATTTTCAAGTGCCATCTTTTAAAAATATCTATAAAAAAAATGTGCTATTTCAAATACATAAGGACATTGGAAGGTCGCACCATGCCTTTGTACGTGTGGCGAGTGATAGACATAATATAGTGGGTCAACTGTGTACCCCATTAACACATACATACACAACACACCACTACTACACGTACAATGGGGTGGTGTGGTTCAACCAACTTGAAACAGATTTGAGACTGGCAATTGAACATAATGATTTAAAAAAAAAAATAAAGAATAAATCAAACTTATTATTTGACTGATATGTAAATTATATTAACTTCTTTTTGTATAGATAATAATTATGTATGTATAATATTTTGTGTATTCTGTATTAAATGTGTCTCCTTTACACACGAGTGCTTGCACTCTAGTAAAGGGTAAATATGTTTTGTCTTACTGTGAATCTTTTCTATATAGTTTGTTTGTTTTATATTTTGTATATGTTATTGTAAACTTAATAAAATAATAAAAAAAAAAAAAAAATAATTTACATATTATATGGGTCAGCGGCTGAGCGGGCATCGCACTGACTTAATAATCCAGAGATGGGGAGTTCGAACTCCACTAGTTTACCTATAGGACAAGCATTTATGCTTAATTTAGTTAATGTATTACCTTTAATATATAATTACTTTGTACAAGGACACATTCATTATTTAAGAAAAAATATTCGTATTTTTTAATCGCCTATTTGTTACATGCATTCAAACGGCATATATATTTTTAAGTGTCCATCTTGTCTTTATATTGTAACTACCTACTAAAAATTAATGTTAAGTAATAAATTATAATCGCGTATGTCTGTCTGTGTGTTTGTATATATGTATGTGTCTGATTATGTTTTCATAGGAAATTTTTCAATTTGCTAAACATGAGATGGCGCCCGGGGCCAATCAGGAATATATAAAGTACCTACCTATTGCATAATGTCCATCAAAATATGAATTTATGACTGCTTTTGATATATTCTGGTGTGTATAGCCTTTGACGAAGGCAGTGGCGCAAAGTCACAACAAATATGTAAGGATTGGGCCCAAAATATGTTGGTTTGGGTCCCAAAAGTTAATCTGTCTTTTTATTAATTGCGTATCAACTCGGGTCCACCCCACCTTGACGATCACTTGGGGGAAAATCTCCATGTCCTGCGCGGTGTGGAATGGGACAAGCACACGCTTTAACAAAGGTGAATAAACTAAAATAACGTTAATGTTAGGAAAATAACTTTGTGGCGACATTATAAATTATTTATAATATACACTTAACGTAGTTTACACCACTTAACTATGAGTATTAACTTCTACGGTAGAAGTTAGTACTCATAGTTAAGTGGTGTTAACTACGTTAAGTGTATATTATAAACTAAAATAAACTTAATTTATGGTTAGATTCAACTATTCCTATGGATATAAACCAAATATTCATTGTTCTTCTTAATATGAACATATTTTCATCTTTTTCCTAGCGTCAGGTAGTATGTTAGAGCCAATAAATTTAAAATAACTTTCTTAATTTTTTCCATGAGCCTCCGCATCATATTAGATATCTGTGGGTACACCTCTGAAACCGTATATATGCATGTGTGGGTCTAAACAGAGTGAAGTTGTGTGATAAAGAGTGAGGTGTATATGGATGAGCGAGAGAGATAGATGGTTGAAAGAGTATGAAGATAGAGGAAGGGTAAGTAGAAAGATCGAAGGTACGTGAGTAGTAAGATAAGAGTAAAACATAATGAAATTACATGTTATCAAATACTATAATATTATCGACCTCTAGGTACGTATTGGTACACTCTGTGCAAATGTTTCACTAACATACATTAGTATTATTTTATATTATTAAATGAGGTGAATTAAAAACACATTTATAAACCCAAATGGGATATTCATAACAAATTTATTTTATTTTGTATTTTTTCTCAGGTAACTAACAGCTGTACTATGGCCCAGTATTTCAGTCGGCCCTTAGGAGTTTAACTCAAGTTTAACAAAAATATTGCGTATTTCAGTACCTAATCTTCCCTTAAATACGTCACTAAACGACAAATATTTAACTCAACGTTTCTGGCGGATCGCGTGTCTTAATCTTGAGTTAAGTATTGTTTCTAGTCTTTTTCGCCAGGTGGCGTACTAATCGCCGCACGCTTTAATGTTTTATTTCATTTTATACTACAAATAACTATGCATAATAATTATAATCATGATTTATTTTTGTTGTTAAAATAAAAGACTTGATATAGAAGTGGTTCATGTATTTAATATTTATTTTCTTTTTTACATAATTATAATGTATTGCCTGACAACAAACGAAATAAACTGTCAGCCATAATGAAACGTCAGGCACGCAACTTTATTTTTGCGATGTTTTTTCATCCCACTTTTTAAATTGATCCATCCTGTTTCTATATACATAATGTGTATTCTTAAATTTTCTACATAAGACACTATTTTACCATTATCACTTAGTTCCATATCCATCTGTAAAATGTACATACATTTTGCATTGAAGAACTACGTACGTAGTACATATTCAATGACATTTTTTCACTACAATGTTTGATTTTAATTAAAAAAAACATCGATCAGTATAAAAAATTGAAAAAGTAACATGCTGTGTAATGAAACAAATAAAATAATGTGTTATTTATTTATTTTTATTTTATTTTTCATTTGTTTGGAAACTTAACAGCTATACATTTATAATACTTAATTTCAAATGAGAATACAAAATAAATAGCCAATTATAAAGTTTCACATATTTAAATTATTATACATTATTAATGTTGGGTAGTTGGGTAGTTGGGTAGTGTTGTTATAATAATAAAATAATATTTAGTCACAGCTTCGCGTCACGTATCATTTAAGGTTATTACAATTTTGACAGATGCGTTATAGACAATAACCATAGAAAAACGTAAAATATATCTATAGTTGAAGATTACGTAACTGACGTTTCATTTTGCACTGAAATACGCGAATGAAATTTAATCTTCCCTAAACTTTTAACTTGGATTACCAAATCCAACGATTTAAGGGCCAACTGAAATCTCGGGCCTAGGTTAAATATTAATTTAACACGCACCCAATAACAAGTTGCCTCATTCTGGAGACTTACGATATTTATTTATCGTCTCACAGATTCAAACTGAAAACACACTTTGGCTCAGCAGTCAGATATCTCATCAACTGAGCCACAAATGCCGACAAAATAGCATTACAAGTTTTCGATTCTCGAAATTAAAATACAAGGTTTTATGATCCTGATATATTCAATAACACATATCCGCAATATCGCAGGAGTATATCGGTAATGACGCAGTGATATGAGGCATAGAATACCAAACTCCTTTATTCCTCTCCACTCCCCCAACTTCTTAAAGCAAAATAAAAAATAAAATAACATTATTAAATTTGACTGGTATGTAAATTATATTAACATCTATTTTGTATAGATAATAATTATGTATATATAATATTTTGTGTCTTTTGTATTTAAGTGTCTCCTTTACACACGAGTGCTTGCATTCTGGTAAAGGGAAATATGTTTTTCTTACTGTGCATCTTTTTATATATTTTTTGATTGTTTTTTTTTATACATATATTATAAATTTATTGAAAATAATAATAATTATTTATTTATTCAATATTGCTTCTTGGGCAACTAACATGTAGGTACTATGTAAAATATTAATTTAGCATGCACTCAATAACAAGTTGCCACATTCTGAAGACTAATGGTCACTTTCACCAACGTCCCCTAACTCTTAGGTGCTACCTAAGAATTCTTATGTAGCACCTAACGTGAATTTTCGTTTCACCACCTACATAAGAGTTACCTAAGACGCTAAGAGCCCCCTAATTCTGGGGAGCCGATTTCCGCCACCTAAACGAATACTTAAGAAACAACTGTCAAAATGACAGTCAGTATATAGCGATTTAGTAGCACAATATTGTCAATTGTGTTTAAAATTTTAATTTTTCGTCGATTTACACGCATTTTGAAAATAAAAATGAATAGGATTATAAATGCCGTAATGTTTCAAACTCTCATCGACGGTTAAATTTGGTTGCCGTTTTATTTCGATTGGCGTTTCCTAAAATACAAGACAAAATTGCTAAATGATTTCCTCAATATTTATGTATAACATTATTGCATTTTTAGGCATTGAACATACATTATATTAGTAATAGCACAAGTAATAGTTACTTATTAACGAGAAAATAACTAAAATCAACTAAACGAAAACTGAATTATTTGGAAATGTTGAACGAAATCACAACGTAATTGACAGAAAGTGACAGTCATAGAAAAAACATGATGCAATATGATGCATTCCAAATACAAATGTTGCCACTGTATAAACAAAAATAATCGTTTTGAATTCCTAGCTAGGGAACAGATAAAATAGACTGGTGAAAACCAAACGATACGTTAGGGGCTACCTAAGCTTAGGTGATACCCAGCTATGTGACAGTTTAGGTAACATTGGTGAAAGTCACCATAACGGTATTAATCGTCTCACAGATCCAGACTGAAAACATAATTAAAAACTGTGTATCCACCGAACCCGGGACCTTTGGCTCAGCATTCAGATATCTAACCAACTGAGCCACGAAGGCCGACAATGAGGGAACTATTTTGGCAAATATCTAACATTCATTGTTATCTTTTAAATTTGCAAATTGCTATATGTTTCCCTTAAATTTATTTGTCAATTTATTGTTGTTTCTGTATTTTTTATATATTCGACCAGTGTTGGTAATTTTTAAATGAAATTTCTTGTTAATTCTGTTTTTTTTTCTTTTCAATATATAATGTTGTTAATTTAAAAAAAATGTAATTCTATGTAACATGTAAATGGCTTATGCCGCGTATTGTATTAAATAAATAAATAAATAAAATAAATCCTTTTGTTAATAACATGTACTTTTTTATATTAATGTCGAGTACTGTTTAAATTTTCATTCCGAACCATTCTGAAAATATTCAAATACGCTATATTGATTGCCACCAATTTCGCTTATCATGTGTATATTTCGGTTTTACTATGTGTATATGTAGATTATTATTGGTCTCGTACATAGTTTTCTATTATTCTACTTAACAAGCTCATAATACCTACATCCTTGTGCATTCTCTTAAATAAGTAAATGATTGTGTTATAGATGAACAAAATTTAAGTTAATTATTCTTCTTTTATGTAGACCTTTGGGTCTACTCCTCCTGCAAATTGGACTCCCAGCTATCCGTCCATCTTTTAGGCGGTCAACCGTGAGGGCGGGTCCCGTGAGGTAATCTGGTGCTATTCATCCTTTGGATGTGACCATATCAGTCCCTCCTCCGCTTCCTACTCCATCTGATGATATCATAAAACTCACATATTTCTCTTATTCTGGTGTTCCTCACTCGGTCTTTCAAAGATTTCCTTGCTATTATTATCAGTTTCCTAATTTTTGAAGCCCTCAATTAAATTTCCATTAAACGTATTTATATTGAATTCGTGGTTCGTGGCTCAGTTGCTTACATATCTGACTCTTGAGTGAATGGTCCCAGTTTCAATTCTCGGTGAAGACACAGTATTAAATTGCACTTTCAGTCTGGATAAGTGAAGCGATAAATAATAATAATGTGGCAACTTGTTATTATATTTGACAAAGTACCAGCTAGTTGCCTAAGCAGCTATACAAAATAAACGAAAAAAAAAATACACTGTAATAAATGTTACAGAAAATTTTGTACTAAATTATATTAGTATTCAACTAAAATTATGAAAAAAATATATTTAATTTTATATATTAGTATTATTAAAAAATATGAAATAAAATTAATTACATATGAAAAATAGTTTTTATATTGTCAATGTCGACGTTATTTATGTTGTCTTGTTGTTTTTTGTATTTCTTTAATTCTATATTATATATTCTATTTTTAACGGGTCGACCGTTTCGTCTGACTAGGCCCTTATCAACTGATAAAAATGGATTGAAATCAAGGAATTCGTTAAGAAAAACTGAGGTTGCAGTGGATCGCTTTCTGTTTGTTGCGATGTAGGGGTTAAGTAAACAGGGGCCGTACCGTCATTGCAAACATTATTATTAATATTATTATTATTATTATTATTATAAAACACTACACTATACAGCTATATAGTTGGTATGTAGGTATGGTTTAATATGATGTTATAATAAAAGTAATGGCGGGGCCCTCCGCATGCCCGCGGGACAAGGATTGTGCGGCCCTGTAAGAAATTTCGCGAAAGTGCTAAGATGCAACCTGAATTTATATTTATGTGTATTTTTTTGAAATAAAGGATTTTTAGTATCAGTACCTATATACTGAAAAAAAAGTAAAAACTTAATTCTAATTGACTTTACTTTTCTAAAGCGATTCTATAAAAAAAAATTTAAAACAGTTTTTGTATCAGTAATAAACTTATTATGTATAAATAATTAAATGTCAGATTAAGAATTGAATTTTTTATTAATTTAAATGATTAATTTCTTTAAAATAAACATTTTATATTCAAAAGTATTTTTGTTTATTTGATTATCTGCACAATTTCTGGGTATAAATGTAAAGATATCTGAAAATTTTGATACATCAGATGTACATACATACATATACACAGCATATCAAACAATGTGGGGTAACCAGCAGCAGGTGTAAAATTTAGAACGGGTGGTGAACCTCATTGCTGAACTATGTGTGATGTTATTTTGCCTGAGGGGAGCAAGTCCCGTCAAACGGTGAAATCAAACCCTCAAGTTTACGCATATCACGGATATAATTTTCATGATTAAACATGGATGGTTTTTATTCCGCCTGTTGACCGGACTTGCCCCCTGTTGATGATAATAGAAAAGAGTGGAAGCACTATTCTAAGCCAGCCGGTGCCTCAAACGTCAGATGTGATCAGAAAAATTATTAACAACAAAATAAATAATATATATTTTTGGTTGACTGTATATAGTATCAGTTATGTTGAGTGTACTCATATCAATCTTAGTTTATCATTCTGAAGGAAGTAAATGCATGGGACGGTTTCAGTTAATATTGTACCAGTTTCATTATACCCATTAATTTCTTTAAATTTGCAATTGTAAGCTCTACAAATAAATTACTTTAATTTTCATTGTTTTTTTTTTAAAGAATGAATATATGTCCTTGTAGTAAAAAGTTCACATTCATCCTCATACATTCTCTTAATTAAGCATAATTTTTATTTATTTTATTTTTATGTTGCTTCTCAGGCAACTACCAGGTACCTACTATGTCAAATAATTATTTAACATGCACCCAATAACAAGTTGCCACATTTTGGAGACGATATTAATCGTTTCATAGATCCAGACTGATAACACAATTAAAAACTGTTTCTCCACCGGGAAATCGAACCCGGGACCCTTGGATCAGCAGTTAGATACCTAACCAACTGAGTCACGATGGCCGACAAAATGACTGTGCTAATTATGTCTAATTAAGGGAATTAAGGGATTCGAACTCGTGACCACTGGATTACATACTCAACGTGCTAACCGCTCTGCCACCACCCATCTAAAAATTGTTGATCTATAGATGCCTTAATTGCATTAATACCAAAATTATCTACTATTAGGTACATACTTTGAGCCACAATAGCGTATTACACATAAAAAAATATTTTTATGAATTCCAAGTACGTAAGTTGGCTGTTTTGTATTTTCATAATAATTTTAAATTCACTCTCGCAAAATTACCCAAGGAAAAAAAATGTCTATACAAAAGATTCCAATGCAAGGTTAAACAGAAAACCTATTTTTGTTTGAAACGCATTAAATATGTGCATTGTTCCAGTTTTTAAAAAATCATGGATTTTGAGTGATTTTTTTTTACTTGGGGTGGCAGACCGGTTAGCGCTCTGGGTTATTAATCTTAAAAAAAATAGAACATTTTTTTGATAATTATTTTGTCTCAATGTAAATATGTAGCTTATGGTATGGCATGGTAAACCAAGCAATCTCTATGGATCTTCCTCGACTTACATCCAGACGAAGACCAAATAATTCCTGGATTAGGACCTATAATTAAAGGACGAGTAGAGCTGACCCCAATGGTCAAAATACAGACAAAGAGTTGGGATATAGCAAGGGAGAAGAAGTTATAGAGTTCAACATCTCTTTTTGGAAATCAAAGAAAAATAATACTATTAAAAAACGACTTCCGGAAATCAATATTTGGAACATTTCAAAAATAAAAATATTTTCATTTTTAGAATGAAATAATGATACTCTGTAATTAAATACCTGCATATATTTTTTTTTCAATATAAATAATTTTAATATTCGAACCAGTATAATTATTCAACCTCTTACATATTATGCAAACATTTCTTCTTCTTTCTGATTTAAGGATTATTTAATAAACTATTGTTTATAATTTTTTTGACAAGCCTGACAACGGCCCCGTGAATTTCTACGTACTGGCAACATTCGCAAATAAACACACAGGTAATAATAATTCTGGCAACGATTATAATAATAATTTCTCTATGGATCTATACTCTATGTTTCACTACAGTAAAGACTCATTATTTTCAACGTATTTATGGCAAATGTCCATGTAACATAATGTTCACAATACCTTCAAAAAGAAGATTCATGTATTTAATTGTTAATTATGTATGTGTTTATATCATTCTGGAATTGTTTTGAAATGCACTTGCAATTGTTATTTACTCTTTTGAAAGTATAAGTTCTTATTTTTACTGCATATTTATTTTATCAATTTACGCCCAGTGAAGGGCCTTGATACAAAAATTGTAAGATAAAATAATATAAAAATATACAGTAAAATAAAAAAAACAATATTCTATTCACATTCTATGTATTATGCTATATCATTTTTAAATATATTTATCACTTCATATGCATTATCAATAAACTGTTTACATGTAACAGACAATCGACATTTTTATTTATAATTAAATAGGTATACCCGTAAACAGGCTAAGCCTTGTGGGATTATTGGTATGTGTAATAGATGTATGTAAGTGTATGTACGTTTATTTATGTTACAGTAAATATGTACCTAAAATTTGTTAAATAAATAAAAAAAAGTAATAAAAAAAACAAGAAACCAAAAGAAAACTGGAAAAAATGAATAACAAAAAAAAAATAACATATAGATAGTCTAGACTCAGCAATTCATTAAATGTAATAACAAACATTCGTATGCTCCATAATCCAATGCGAAGACATCGAACTGCTCAAAAATAATTTGCAAATCTTGGAAGTCTGCATTGGTGAGCTTAACAAATAGTTTGTGTAGGTATTCAGTTTGTAAGGCGAAATATTCACTATTGCGAGTAAGTCTTGACATACATACATACATACATACATACATACCATCACGCCATGTCCCTTACGGGGTAGGCAGAGAGAACCGAACGCCACTTACTTCTATCTTGACATACATTCATCGCCTCGACAACATTCATACATCGTCTTATACATGTTCGTCTGTTGTTCACGCTTCTAACATTTCCGTCTTTCAAAATATCATTCACATGGTCGTGCCATCCCTTTCTTGGGCGGCCCCGGGCTCTCAATCCAATCCTATCCGCATTGTATATTTTCTTCGTCAGGCGTTCCTCATTCATTCTACCCATGTGGCCAAACCATCTCAGTGTGTTCACTTTCATTCAATTAATGATATCTTTCTTCATCTTACATTCTTTCCTTATGTTCTCATTTCTTACCCTGTCATACATCGTTCTATTGCAGATTCTTCTTAGCGATCTCATTTCAACAGCATTTATTCTGCTTTCATGCGACTTCTGCCATGTCCAGGTTTCACTTGCATACGTCAATGTTGGCACTAAGATAGCGTTATGAATGAATGGCAACTTTGGCAACCTTTGATATGTTGCGATCATTCATAACTGGTCTCAGTGCTCCATTCATTCTGTTTCCTGCCATAACTCTTCTTTCGATATCCTTCTAAGTCTTGACGATACACGTAAATGAATCTGTGACAAAATAAGAGGACAATCTACAACAACATTCCGTATTCTATGAAAAGAACGAGATCAGCTACAACTCTCCTTATCTCCAACGTATCAAGAGAACGAAATCAGGTATGTATGTAAGTATCAGCAAATATCTTGGCGATTTTCGGATTTGTGCATCGATCATTCAATTTTTTTTTTCGTACAGCCCACGTAATTTTTCAAGACGTTTGTCGACAGCTACAGCTTGAGTGTTGGTTTTAAATTATTGTCAGTACTGACGCTATCTAAGGACGGTGTAGAACTCCATTATGCTTATTTTTTTTAAAATCAAACAAAGGGTGGCAAAGAATATGAGTGTTTGACCACCGTAAAGGATGATCTGACGACATTTTACAAGAAGCCACTAAAGCCTGGATCTGTAGGAGACAGAATAGAGACGAGTGGAGCTGTCTGGAAGAGGCCTACATCCAGCAGTAGAGGAAGAATAAGAGAATACACGATTGTATTGAATTTGTGTAAAACTTTACGAATCTTGGAAGATATTGTCTTTATTTTAACAAAGTATACTCCTTAAAATTTTGCCATCACAGAACGCCAGGATTGAAAATAATTAAATATGGTATATATTTAATGTACATTGGTCAGTACATTGACATTGACATAAAATTTATGGATCTTTTATATCGATATAGCTGTCAACTTATATATGTAAGTGCAGTAGATCTATTGTCACATTTGATTTTTTTTCCCTCTTATCATTATTATTACTATTATTTTTTCTAATTCTCTGATTCTTATTTGTCTATTTTTATCTTAATCTGTATTTTTATCTAAATCTATATTTATTTATTTATTATATATACACCCTTAATAGGGCATTTACAAAAAAAAATACAGGATAAATAGAACAATGTAGGCACAAGAAAACAACAATAAGTGTAAATACATCGATTATATAGGTAGGTACATAATAAAAAAAAAAAACGTAAGTACGTAATACATCGATTATATAGGTAGGTACATAATAAAAAAAACGTAAGTAGTTCAAGGAAGAACAATATAAAATAACATAATAAAAGAAAATAGAGGTAAATGATAAAAAAAATAGACATAAAAGAAGAAGAAGAAAAAACACAATATTACATATTCAATTTAAACAACAAAAATAAACAAAGCAAAGTAAAAATCAAAAATTATAATATGCGTTAAGCATCCTTTTGAAACCATCTATAGTGTGTACATTAAATATATCAACAGCACTATATTGGTTTCCAAGGCGGTGCAATCTATGAATTGGTGAGTTAATGATAAAGTTATTTCGAAGATTCTCTATATGAAAAGGGGCATTTTGACGTGAAGCAAACCTTGTAGGTACTCTGAATTTTATCATTTCAACTAGGTCAAGGGTGTCCAATATACCGTTGATTATTTTAAATAAACAAATTAAATCACAAATCGTTCTTCTGTTTGATAGTTTCGATAAATTTAAAATACTCATTAGAAAATCATAATTTAATTTTTCTAAAGGAATGGATAATTTATAATTTACAAATCTTAAAAATTTATGTTGAACCCTTTCGATCCTCAATAAGTGCTCATTATAAAACGGAGACCATATAGTTGAATTATATTCAAGATTACTACGAACAAGTGATGTTTTAAATGTATTAATAGATCTAAAATTTTTGACTGTTCTCAAAATATAACCAAGGCATTTTAAAGCTTTATTAGTTGTTTCTGTTATGTGAGAAATAAATGTAAGCCTCTCATCAAACAATATACCAAGATCCTTTATTGATGTTACTTTAGTTAAGTTATTGTTGTCCATTGTGTATTGAAAATTGATACTAGTTTTATTTCTACAGAATCTGATGAATTGACATTTAGTATGGTTTAGGTATAACGAATTCGAAGCATATATTTATATTTTATCTGAATCTATATTTTATATGTTTCTATATTTCATCTTTGTGTGTAATTAATTATTGTAAGTGTGTATTGTAACAAGTAAATGGCTTATGCCGTATATTTTGTAAATAAATAAATAACTAAATCGATAAAGATGGGTCAATGTTGAATAGCAATTACAGGGTAAGTTCGAGAAAATCTCGGGTCCTGTGAAAAGTTCAATAGACTGCATAGCAAGTTGATTTGTTTTACACTAGCAAAGTATGCGATATGTTTGATTTTTAATACTTACACAAATTTGGACAAAAAACACTGAAAAAAAAATAAGGAAATTATAACGTTGAAACTTTTCTTACATCTTTGGAATTCAAAGTATTTTGGTAGAATCACATCGACTGGTATTGTATTTCATAGAAAATGTTAAGGAATCTTGTTTCTTTCTATTCAGTTATGACGTAGGTAATACAAAATCATATTTCGAATTTCAAAAGACTTCATAGCTTATCTACCTACAATACTTTTTCTCTCCATCTGTCAAAAAACAATTATATATTTATTATATTTATGAATTATAGAGACCTGAATTATTCACGTTTGCGGTAAACCCGATTTTATTCGTGAATTTTACATTTTTTTCGAAAATTATGAGAATTTTCACGTTTTGGGAATACACACCGTAATTTGGCTCTTTTATTAAATTTCCGTAAAAAATACAAATCAATTATTCACGCAAAAAACAGAATTAAAAAAATAATTAGTAAAACTATGCCGATATAACTATAATTAGACCGATTTCGTACACCTATAGCACAAGCATTAATGCCTAATTTAGGGAATGCACGAGGATGTTTATGATCTAGTTTTAAGGACATATTTATCCTTTTTAAATAAATAAGATAACATAATTGATAATAATTTTTTGATAAAACATATAAAGCTATATCATATTATATGCTTTACGCTAATCTCGATTAATATAGGAATAGAAAATACCGTTTTAATACTGTTTTTTTAATTATTATTTAAGCATATTTAATCTTTTTTATCATTTATAACGAAAAAAGATCTTGCATATCTAAAATATGAGTTGATTTTTCTATTTAAATATTTTGTAGAAAAAATAACACCGCTTTTCGCTTTTCCACAAAAATAGCACCCCTTTTCCAAAAAAAATACCTGAATAATTATATATAAAATTCTCTACCTATATATAATGTTGTGATTGTTAAAATAAGATTATTGAATCACATGCTCAAATTATTTAAATATATACTAACCTTTTATAAATTTAAAAATATGAATCACAATAATATAGTTAATTCTGAAAATATTAAAAGATCTTATTTAATTATTTTGTATTCCTTTCCGAAAAAATAACAGATAGGTATATTAATTTATGTAACACGCACATATTGACAAGCTGCCACATCATCTCACAGATCCGGACTAAAAGCACTATTCAAAATTGCGTCTTCGCTCGGAATCGAACCCAGGGCCCTTGTCTCACGAGTCAGAGAAACTAAATAACTGCGCCACTAAGGCCAACAATAACTACTAGTTTTCGTGTTTAAAACATATTTTTTGTCGTAAATTTTTACCTACATATGAGTTATATTATTTGATCGGTATCGAAACGACCGCTTCTTCCTCAGGACAGATGACACGAAATAGTGAATTGTCAAGATGAACTTTGCGTTCATAATTACCAGTACCAGGGTATCATAAAATACCACTTAAAAAAAAAACATCGATCGTCTCGTGATCCTGTTATTTTTTACGTGGCGTATTAAAAATATTCATGAGTCGTGATAATAAATAAGAGAAAACGACATAATTTTCAATATTTCAAGTAAAGACTGAGACCTCCTCTCCGTGGCTGATACCGGGGCATCAGAATAGCCAGGAGGTGGGGCCGCCACGCCCAGGTATAAAGCACGAGGCTTGTAATGATCCTTAATTAAGGCTTTATTTGAAAGGCTTGCGTAGGATTGATTTATAGGCAGACCTCTCCCGCCAATACTTCATATTGTTATTATTATATATTATAATATTATATTATTTATTCATTTATAGTATGTACTCTGACTGAGAGATGCATACGAAACCAAATATTCAAATAATCTACTTATGCGAAATTATGTACTTAAACAGCTTGGACAACACATAATCATGTATTGATGCATAGTACGTGGGTAGGTTATTATTAAAAGCCAAAATATACCTTATATAATTAAAACTCTCAAAGATATTTGTTTTATCCACTATTGAGTAATTTAATACACTTCGTCTGGACAGAGGTAAGTCGATGTGTCTAGAGCACGTTGACTACAAAATTTGTTTGACAGTCTTTGATGCTCGGCACCACAATACATTCAAAAGCTGTGTAAGAAAATTAGCTTTCTGGGAGGCATTTCACAATCAGGTCTTCTGGGTCACAGAATAACAACTCCCCAAAGGAGTTGGACAGACCCAACAAAGCGGCAGAATATGATAGATGCTTTAATGTGAGTGGTCCTATAAAGTGGAATAGATTGCCTCCAGATGTCCACAGTGCACAAAGCAAGAGTGTTTTCTCTAAAGGACTGAAAACAGCTTTGTTTCGTAAGGCAACATTAGATAGATTATAAGCGCCCATGGAACGATCGGCGCTGGCTGATTTACTATTAATAATATTAATAACAATTAAGCACTACAAACAATAACACTCAATTATTATTACTACCATTATACACTTCCTCAAAAAAATTAGCAGATTAATACGTAAATTGTAAATTATTTAACATAACAAAATAAAATGCAACAAACGCATCATCGAGCTGTCATTTGAGAATAATTCACCCATCCAGATACTTAACATATCAAAGGATTAGGCTATGAAGAGGTCTCTATACTAACTATCAACCCTACTGATTCTCGAATATTAACGTTTAAAAAATCTTTAACGATTGTATATGTATTCATTATTACCTATTACCGATTTTTGCATTTTTATTATTCATATTTCTAAATTACCGCTTAAAGATTTTGGAATAATGCCAGTGGCTGACATAATGAACGGTAATATTATTATTTTACGAGAATGCCAGTCTTTTAATCTCGTTACCTAAGCGGTGTATTTTCTATTTTTTCCATCAAATGATTTTATAATATAACTAGAATTTGAAATAGCCTCGTCGCTAATGTATGTTATTTTTTTAATTTTATCGTGTATTATTACATCGGGTCTGTTATGTTGAATTGACCGGTCAGTTAATATTGCTTTATCGTAATAAATAGAAATATTATTAATATATAATAATCGTCTATTTAAATTGAATTAGTGTATACAAAACATTTGTAAGACCTGCAGTGTTATACACATCAGAGTGCTGGACAACACCAAAAAAGCACGTACAACAACTGCACACGACTGAAATGAAGATGTTGCGCTGGGAAGATGATGTAAGGCACCTTGATCAAATTCGCAACGAGTACGTCAGAGGATCCTTCAAGGAAGGTAGCCCCGATAGAAGAAAAATTGAGAGAGGGCAGACAACGTGGTATGGCCATGTCATGCGAAGGAAGGACACCTACTCCGTAAATACTGTATCCCCTCAAAGCCTCGAGGAAGAGGCAGAACAACGTCGACATGGTGAACGAGTATTGAGAGGGAGCTGGCGGCACAAGGTGTCCCACAGAAGACGACCCAGAGTCGCAGATTATGGCTACTGTTGACTAGGAGGCCCAACCCTGGATGGATAGCTAGATGGGCAGTAAACGATGATGATTTAAATGGAATTATTCTGTGCAGATAAAAACAATTTAAAAAAAAGTTCATAAATAGTTTCTAAGTATATACTTCACACGTAAAGAAACTTGAAGAATATTTTATTCACTCTTAAAAATGCGGTAGTTAAGTAGTTTTGATATTTTTTTTGTTTGATTTCTTAAAATATATTTCTTTAGTCACATTTTATTATTTTGTAAAACAAATCGTTTCTTTTTTGGTAATTTATTTTAGTAGGTACTTACTTTTTACTTAATATTTTTTTTAGTTTTAAGTCTTGTGATTAGTATGTAATTTGTCTTATTTTTGTACATCTTTTTTATACATAATTTTCGATTTGACTGTATACTGATCTAAATAAAAAAATAAAAGACTGAATGACCAATTATACGAATTACCTAAACTTTGCAATGATTTTCACTCGCCGCTACTACGGAATAGCGGAGAGCTATGATTTCACATTTTTTCATTATTGTAGTTCAAGGGTATTATAAATTAGAAAATTATATGTATCCTTTTAATTCACTAAGGCTCACAGGTATAAAAGTTGATATACAAGAAGTTTTTGATAGATAGAAGTCCACATAAGATTGAACGAGATAGGTATAGTTCGTAGAATTTACATATATAGATAATCATAACGATGATGACAGAGAAATAATTAATTTCTGACAAAATAAATATACAATGAACTAAATGAGAATAATCTTTCATATAAAAAGTCTGCCATTTACGGTTATTTTCATTGCTCTTAATTTCATACTGTGTTATTATTATATTCTACTGTACTGTTTGATATCCCAAATAAAATAAAGTAATAAAAAAAATCACATCGAATTGATAACTGTTTTTGCAAGTCGGATGAAAAGGAGGCAAGATCACGTAAATGGGATTTTGAAAGATGGGAATGTATGTTAATGTGATAAAAGATGAGTGTCAGGTGTAAGGTTCTTTCTACCTACCCCAAAAAGGAAAACAGCATGATGGAATGAATATTTTGATTAGGGACTTAGAAATCCCCCCATACCATCACGCCATTTCCCTATTTGGGGTAGGCAGAGAGAACCGAACGCCAGACTCCTCTCTCTTGACATACATTCCTCGCTTCATTCACGTCCATACATCGTCTCATACACGCTCTTCTATTATTCTTACTTCTAACATCTCCATCTTTCAAAATCCCATTTATGTGATCGTGCCAACTCTTTCTTGGCCGACCTCTACTTTTCATTCCTCTTTTATCAGCCTTGTATACTTTTTGTGTCAGACGGTCATCACTCATTCTTTCTATGTGGCCGAACCACCTTAGGGCATTTATTTTCATCTTACTTACGATATTTCTTTCAATCATACATTCTCGTCTAATATCCTCATTTCTTATTCTATCATACATCGTTTTACCACACATTCGTCTTAGTGACCTCATTTCAACCGCGTTAATTCTACTTTCATGCGTCTTCTGCCATGTCCATGTCTCACTAGCATACATTAGAGTCGGTGCGACGATACCATTGTGTACCGCGAGCTTTGCTTGCCTCGAAATAATTGGGTCAGCCATTACCGGTCTTAGAAATCGTAAAAATGCTAAAAAGAACGAAATAGAATTACATACATAATTTGACAAGATTTATTAAGAAATATTTTGAATACTCCCCTAGTTCTTGAATGCTCGATGGATGGACCTCGATGTACCAAAGATGTGTTGAAATTTTTATTAAATTCTCATGCAATTTTCTAAGATACTAGGTTATGAAGCTATCTATATACCTATCTATCAACGTATTTGGTTGTACGCTTATTATAGTTATGACCGCGTAAAGTACGAATTAATATGTAGGTAGAGATAAAATGAAATATTTTCCTCTTAAGATTGTCCGATATGACTTCCAACTCTAGATTCACTATATTTATTTAAACCCCGAGATAAAATCGTGCCTTATGAGAAACAATTTTAATTTTTAGTGCGGTTTTTCAACGTCAGTTTGTATCATAATATATATTAATTAATATACTAGATAGTAATGCCGCAGAGTTCAAAACTCGACGAAATTTTTTAAGTTTATTATAAGTTGTTTGACCTGGGGGGCAAGTCAGGTCAACAGGCGGAATCAAAACCATCCATGTTTACCCAAATCATGGATATAATCATCTTATGCGGTTCCATAATATCTTAAGGTGTTATAGAACTCTATAAGATAATTTAATCCATGATATGGGTAAACATGGATGATTTTGATTCCGCCGGTTGGCCAGACTTGCCCCCCTGATCTATGATAAAAACATCATGTATTCATCAAGGGGTACAAAGTTTTCTTTGCACATATTGCAAAGTGTAATTGTTCAAGTACCATTATTTATATTCGAATATTTTTTAAATCCACATACGCAGTATAAACATTGGGTGACATCTGTGCGAGAACACTGTCACCTTATTTATAAGGACTGTTGCTTTCATTGTTTACATATAAACCAAATTCTCAATATATGGCGTTACAAAAAGGTTTCTTCGTTACTTCATAGATGGCAATAGTAAAAATGTCTTATTTTCAGGTGATCTGTTTCTCATTATTAAAATATATAGAACTTTCAAAAATTGCATTGATTAGGGAACTCAATAAGAAGGCATAATTGATGAACGTTGCGCAAGCGCTTAAAGTGATCACGTACATCAGCCAATGACAGATCGTAAGCCCTGTAGGTGTTTTAAATTCCTGGTTCTTCTTTAATATTATAACTTTGACTCTATTGAGATGTTAAAAAGTTTGTCAAAAAATACCATTTATATTGTTTCACTGGTGATTATCTATTTTTCTTTAACATGTTATGCGTTTGAATTTATGTAAAACAACTGCGTTTGGCATTGGCAGAATGAAATTAAACAATCTTAATGGTTTGACGTAAAATGTTTTTTTTATTAAATTTAATGTATTTGTCAAATTATTTGTACATTTTTTTTATTTTTTTTTATTTTTATTTATTTCTATCCAAAAACATACAGTATATGTATATGAGATACAAAATATCTTAAGATAATATCAGTTTATTCATACATAGTTAACATACAAAGTAAATATAAGTTATTTCATTTCAATAAATATCAATTTACCACTTCACTGGTGCTTACATAGTTTAAGCCATATCTTTTTGTTTGTATCTTTGTTACTAGCCCTCTCACTAGGCATAGCCTGTGCTAAGGTGAGCTAGTTTTATGTTATTGTCTATTACGTTGTTTATTTATAGATACATTTACATATAATATAAGTGTGAGATATGTGAGTGAAAGAGATAGCATGTCTGTGTGTGTATATAGTGTGTGAATGGGCACGCGGCGCGTCATTCATCGTTACGCCGTTGATAGCTACCTCCGTGAATTGTTATAGTATTTGACCTTGATTTGTATATTGTATATTTGAAGTGTTGTTAATAAAAGTGTAAAAGAACTATACATCTTTTACTACAAAGTACTAAGAGTTTCACCCCAACAATAGTAGTGTATAGGGACACTATAATAAGTACATGTACATACATACGTTACGCATTCAAACGTATGCATCTTTCCTTCTAAATACAATATTTCATTTTGAGTCATGCACACACAACGAAAATTGTAGAAATAAATTATTTGTTTCACTTTTTTTTCAATTGTCTATTCTGTTGTTTGTAATAGTGCATTGACATTTTATTTGGTAGAATTATTTCCTTAAGGATTTTTCCTTTCCTTTGAAAAGCACATGATTCAAATAAGAAAACTTTTGAATTTTTCTCTTCTTCTGTGATGTCCGTCCGCATTACGCGTAGGAATTTTTTTAAATATTGATGAATACTAAGTTATGTAATATTTGAATGGAAAGTTAATATTTGAAAAAAAACTCCCGGAAGTTATTAAAAATCAATTTGTTCTCAAGTGATGCTGTAAAACACTTAAAAATGTTAATTTTTTATCCATCCCCGAGGCACACAGAGATCTATCTTAAACCACGGAACTATAAATACGCAGAAGGTATATCTCGTGTTTATATTTTGGGGTCAATGTAGTGTCCTAGGTAATTTCGTATGAAATATTTTCTATGAAATAAAATATAATATGAATCAACAGTGAACAGTAACGAACATAGATAAAATTATACTCCAATGTGCTAAAGCGTATGCTATTTAAAATTTAATAATAGTATTACTATTATTGACTAGAGCTTAGAAAACGCGCTTATCATTTTACCAATGTCGGATGAGCAGCTCAAAGTTTACATTAATCGCGATAATTTAAACATGAAAAATAAGAAATAGTGTTCAAAATCATAAAAGTAGATAAAAATATGTTGACATATATAATTTATATAATATATATTGTATGTTGACAAATGGCTTGACAAATACGAATACATAATGAACTTATTCCTAAGCTCAAATGGCAAAGGTGTTGATAAAAATTTTCCTGCAACCAATTTCTATTCAATTAATAAAGCAACTCGCTCACGCGAGTCGCTACTATCATTAAACACTAATTAAACCTAAAATAAAATACGACAACGAAATAATAGTATGATGTGTACGTAAATCTCCGTTCCCGTTATTTTTTTAGCTAGGTTTAGTTAGTATTTAATGAAAATAGCGACTCGCGTGAGCGAGTTGCCTTATAAATTGAATTTTATCGACACCCTTGCATTTGAGGTTAGGAAAAAGATTATTATGTATTCGCATTTGATCACATTTTTCAAATAAATTAGTTTTGTCAACATATTATTTAAGTAATTGTATGATCCTTACTATTTATAATATTACTTATTATTATTTGTTTTGAAAATTTTCGCATTTAATATCAACTTTGACAGCTCTCCCGACATTGGAAAAATGAATAATGGGTTTTCTAAGTTCTAGTCTAACTCTCAAAAATAAGGTCGATAATTTAACGACTACCTGGGTAGCGTTCGGAAAGACGCTCGGCGATCGCTCGGCGATGTTAGAGCGTCATCCTAAGCGTTCGGAATTCATTGAGCGATTCGCGCGGCGATTCACTCTGCCCGTTCGGAATCACGGTTGACTCGCACCAATGTCGCCCAAGTCGCTCGATGAAATAGTAGGGTGAATGTCGCTCTTGTCAAATTTTTAAATTTTTTGGCGGGAATTATGAATTTTCGCATAGTCAAAGTGACATTTTACTTGGCGGCAATTTATAATTTTTCACATAGTCGTCAGCACTTTTCGTTTGGTATGATTTTAGTCAGTTTTATTTGTATTTATTATAATTTACAAATTATATTATTTATTATTTATTTTATTATAATTTACAAAAAGATATTCAATTGATATAAATTCATACAAATTTATCATAGATAATAATGGTCAACTACAAAGAAATGTGGAAGGCCATTATTTGATGGAAAACATCAACAGTAAATGTATAATTTACATAAGTAAATTCAATGAATATGAATTCATACAAATTTATCATGGATAATAATGGTCAACCACAAAAAAATGTGGAAGGCCATTATTTAATGGTAAACATCAACAGTAAGTATATTTTGTTTTATGAAAATAATGCATTTTTAAATTAGTGGTTATCATTTTAAGGGAAATAAACAATTTTTGAATGCCCAAAACACGAAAAGCTCGTGAAAACTATGCACACACAAGAAAAAATCGTAAATACTTACGAATAATACAAATCACTTGTCACAACACGCTTAATACATTTAAAATTAATAATTAATAAATTATTCTCTCGTTATTATAATGAAAACATCCGATAAACACCAAAACAAATGATACAACCACTATTTTATTATAATTTTTGACCAAAATGACACAACTAAAGTAACACCAACATTGTAATTTTAAATTTCCCGCGCCCGCGTAATTTTAAGTCACCCCAACATCGCTCAGTGCCGTTCGGATTGAACATCGCCCAAATGTCGCTCTCTTTGCAACTTCAGGTCGCACCGGTAGAGCGATTCACTCAGCGATTCACTCTGATTTAGAACGCGGCCCTGAAAGTGTCACTAAAAACGGAGAAAAAAATTGAAATCGCTCATACAAGCAAAATAAAGTATGCTCGTAAAATTGAATTGATTATTATTTAAATGTTTAAAATAATGTGAAATATGTGAAAGTGTGAGTGCGAGCGAGACAGCATGAGTGACTGATGTTATATATAGAAGGTGTGTTGTGTGCCCGGCGTCTTTCACTTATCGCAGTTGTCAGCTTCAGGTACATTGCAATATTGTATATAGCTGTCTTATCATTGTGTATATCAATGTGTATTGTATAATACTATATACTGGGAATATAATGTACTTAAGTACTTTACTTTTCGTGTGGCTCTGGTACTTGTATCCTCTTCTTCCATATAGACAGAGTCTGAGGTTTACAGCCTTGGATCAAGTTCTGTCAACCGTTCCTCCGCCTCCGCCGAAATATATTTCCGCAATATTCTATATTTGTATTTAAAAATATAGAATCGCCAATAACTAGCCAATTAGACAGAGTACAAATAATTATTTTTATATTCATTCTATTTCAGAAAAATGAAAACAAATTATTTTTATTGACAAAAACATCTCAATAGAGACTCAGGAACTCAGACACCTACAGGGCTTCCGACCTGTCATCGGTTGGTTTACGTGATCACTTTATGCGTTTGCGCAACGTTCACCAATTATGCCTCCTTATTGAGCTCCCATATCACTGTAATTTTTGAAAGTTCTATATATTTGAACAATGTGTAAACAATTCACCTGAATAATACGAAATTATACTATTGCCATCTATGAGGTAACGAAGACCTTACCTTTTTTTGTAACGCCATCTATTGAGAAATTAGTTTATTTGTAAAAAATGAAAGCAACAGTCCTTATAAATGAGGTGACGGTATCTCGTACAGATGTCACCCCTGAACTGCGCCAGAAATATTCTTTAATTTTTGGCTTGTTTACCTACTTCTACCAATCTATATGTAAATCGAATATATTTTTTAGTTAAAATTATTAATTTATAATGCAAATTATTTTATTTTAACTGTACATAGGCTGGTGATCGTAATAGAGTTCTGCTGTAAAAATTAATAGAGTTCTGCTGTTAAAATTAATCTGAACTCGTCATATTCTTTCCATTTTACATACGTACATACATACCATCACGCCATATCCCTCACGGGGTAAGTAGAGAGAACCGAGCGCCATATTTCTCTATTTTTGCATACATTCCTAGCTTCCTTTACATCCATGCATCGTCTCATACATGTTCGTCGATTGTTCAAGCTTCTTATGTCTCCTTCTTTCAAAATATCATTCACATGGTCATGCCATCCCTTTCTGGGGCGGCCCCTGCTATTCACTCCATCTCTTACACCCATGTATATTTTTTTGGTCAGTCGCTCATCATTCATTCTTTCAATATGTTCAAACTACCTCAAGGAATTCATGTTCATTTTACTTATCTTGCATTATCTCTTCTTTATCTTGCATTCTCTCCTTATGTCCTCATTATTCATTCTATCATATATCGTTCTATTACATACTCTTAGTTATCTCATTTACACAGCATTTATTCTTCCATTGTCATTTCAATAAATGAATTTTTTAGATTCAATAAATGTTGTGAATTTGACGCACGGGTATAACGAATAAAATAATATCGTTAAACATTATATGTATGTAAAATCAATATAATATTTGCTCTTTTGAGCTATAATACTAGTTTGAGCTATATACGTTAGATAGATAGCTCTAAAACATACAACATTATGCTCTGTAATTATATTTATCGGTCAATATATTTTAGGGCAGATGTTTTCAATTTGCTATCAAAATAATATTTATTTATTTATTTTCTCTGGGAAGCTACAGCTCATTTACAGTTTAATGACACAATATTATTTTTACAGTGTTTGAACCAAAAAAAGCATTCCATCAACATAATATAAAAAAATACCAATTTACAACCCAAAAACATTCATACACACACATCTTCATACACACCCTCAAACACACTCATAATACACACTATCGCACACATATGTACATGTACACACATACATACATATATACAACAACTAGGGAAGGGAAGAGAAAGGAGAGAAGAGAGACTAGGAGGACAGGATAGAGGGATATTGGTTGCGCATCACCTTCAGAACATCATGTCTAAATCTGTAATATTTCGCTTTGAATATGTCTATCTCAGCTGAGAATGTGTTGTTGTATTGGCTGCATATGCGTGTAATTTTGGCATCATTCCTGATATTTGTTCTACTTGTTGGAACATGAAGTAATTGAGGTCTGTGAACCATTCTACCTGGAACGTGGATACCAATTAGGTTGACAAGTTAAGGCGAGTCACTACTTTTGGATATTGAAATCATCCATAAGTAAGTAGGTAGAGCTATCGGCAAACATATTGGACAATCAAATGGGATGCACAGAACACAAATTTTGTTTTTTTTTTACTTGTGGATGCGCAAATCGTCGTCCCTCAAAATTGTCAACGTATTTGCCGACACCTCTGTACTCTATACCCATCTTTTCGATTTATCAACACTGAATCAAGTGGACTATAAATTCAGTTGATTACTTGCATTTCTTTATTTATTTACATATAGAAAACCAATGTTTTTTATAAAAAAAAATACTATCTTGGTTTTTAGGCAATAATGAGCACAAAGGTAGGTTTATTGCCACAGAGCAATCTCTTAACAATCAATAAAAATAAAACCTACGAATGAAGATAAAAGTAACTAAATGCATTCTCCAAAAACAGCTACAATGAAAATATAAAAAAAACGATAAGACTGCACTAACAAGTAAATATAAAATAATTGGTTAATTTTATTAAAAAAGTATGTTAATTTTACATCTAACACAACATATAACTATGAATAAAACACTTAGGTTGCAAACACAAAATATGTATTTTCATCATATCATTAAGTAACTTTTTTTGTAACGCCATCTATTGAGAAATTGGTTTATTTGTAAACAGTGAAAGCAACAGTCCAAATAAATGAGGTGACGGTGTTCTCGTACATATGTCACTCCTGAACTATGCCAGAAATAGTTTGTCAAAAAAATATCATTTGACTCCCGACAGAGAAAAAATCCAATGTTCGCGTATATGCAATTAAAAAATGTTCGATTTCAATAAACTGTTCTTTATTTCAAAGACTTACCTTTTAGGGTTTTGCGGAAAAGATTTTCAAAATATTACTTAAATTTACCAATATAGGTAGATTTTAGCAAAATTCGCATGAGCTTTATTTATTTTCAAAAATCTCTTCTCATCGGGGAATCGAATACAAGACGCTGGCATACTATTATTTCTAGTAAATCGTACATGAAATATATTAAGGTGACAATATATGTAGGAACATACGAATCAAATACAACTTTTCAAGTTCCGACTATATAATGGACCGCGGTTTCCTGGTTGGCGTTGCCCAAACCTCCCAGACTTGAGTAACGAAGCCTCGCCTCTAAGATCAGATATAAGTGATTATATCTCGGTCAAATTAAATGTTTATTGATTAAATTGGTGATCGACAAACAGCGTAGGTGATGCACCTAACTATCCATCCATCTCTTACATTATTTTATATATTACCTACTCACACAATCAATCATACGCACATACAATGTTGCTTTCTTGTTTTACAATTTAGGCAGTCATTTTTTATCTACTTTGCACATAACACAGAGTAGATGTCAAATCAAATGATAAAAAAAAACTTCAATGTTAATACACTTTAAATAACGCTTGTGCCCAATCAATGATGCAATCATTATGGCATTTTGACTCTAGAAATTGCACAAATATTGATAATAAATATTATAGTGAATGCTATGTAAGTACTAGTGAAATAATAAAATGATATTTACTAGAAATGAAATAACTTATATTTACTTTGTATGTCTACTATGTGTGTATAATATGCTTATATTACCTACAATTATTTTGTATCTTATATCTACTCTATGTTTTTGGATATAAATAAATTAAAAGAAAGAAAGAAACCATCTCAAGTGCTTTTGAATAAACCATAAACTGTGCTTTTTCAAATACATGCCTTTAAGACATGCCTTTGCACCTATAGAGAGTAATAGAAAAAATATAGTGGATCTTTTGTTAACACATACAAGTTTTGCTCAACACTACTACATGTACATGTACAATGGGGTGTGTGGTTCCAACCGACTCGAAACAGATTTGAGACTGGCAACTGAATTTGATAATTTCAAAAGAAAAATATAATAGACTTATCAAACGTTGACTGATTTAAATTATATTCACTAAATTTGTATAGCAATAATTCTGTAGATATAAATTTTTGTTCGTTTTTTTTTAAAAGTCTCCTTTACACACGAGTCCAGGATGAAAAGGCGGGTATTGAACCTCTCGCTCAGGAGTTGGATACCAAACCAACTGATCCACAAAAGCCGAAAATAAGATGAAATATTATATTTTATTTTATTGGTACAGGAGTTTTACTGTGATTTATAAATTTAGGAGAAATTAAAGAAACTTTTTCATGATTACAATTCTAGGATTGGTTTGCACCAAGCATTCCATATCTCCAGATATCCGCTAGCCCCTTTATCTCTTGGTAAATAGATAAAATAAGGTTTAGAATTATTATTCTAAATTTTTATTTGCAAGCAAAGTATAATCTTACAACATTGTCTTCGACCATTAACTTCCATTCGATAAGTTTTGAAGTAGTTAGATTTATTGCAGAATCTTTAGAGATAAGATTCCGCACGTTGAATTATATAAGGAATGCTCAGATATACCTTCAAATTACCAGCGGAACTTTCTGGATTGCAGAATTTACTTAGAGGCGGAATTTTATCATATTGAACACACCATGTTTGTATATTGCCAACGTTGGTAACAAATTACTAACTGCTGTTGTTATTTGTGATAAGATTAAATAAATCGTTATTCAACATTGTATAATATGTATCTTAAATATTAACTGTGCTTATATTGAATAGTTGAGATTTAAGAGAATGAATATGGCAGAAGGTAACCATATGTTTGTTGAGGTAATGATTGTGAGTGTAGAATGTTGAGATTGTGTGCCTATTTAATGTGGAACGGGAACAATCACCTGGTTCATAATTGCATAAAATTGTCAATACAAATTGTAAACTGCTAGCCCTAGAACAGGATTTTCTAGTTGGGTAGCAGTAATCTACTTATTGTTGTCATTATATATATGGTGTGATAAAAGGTAATTAAATAAATAAATAAATTAATATCCTCTAAACTTTTTTATGTGCATGTGATATTTAGATTTAGAGGTAATATAATTAGAAAACCAACAATAAGCTTTCCATTAATAAGAACAAGATAAGAACAAGACAACTCACTCACATACAAAAACACACAATATGAGGTAAAGGAGAGATTTGTAGGGTAAATTGATGGAAGATCAAATGCGTATCACCTTCAGTATTTCTCGACGAAATCTATCGTATTTTGCATCGAGATGTCTACCTCAGTTGAGAATAATGTGTTTCGCTACTACCACCACCATCCGCTCTGCATATGGGGACTGTATCGGCCCCTTCACAGAACGCTAAGTGAACGACAAGAAAATAAATGCATTGCCCGTAAAGTAGCTCATGGAGCCCTCAAGATTAGCAATCTCGGCACCATAGTGCATAAGAATAATCGACGAATGTGAATGGAAGATTCACACTCGTGGAATTCAGATCTTTTTAAATAAGAAACATCAGGCGTATAACCAAGATCTCTGTAAAATATTAACCTACTAGGAATCTAACAATAATAAGGCGCCATAACTATTACAAAACTTCTTAAAGGCTTTAAAATTGTTCTTCCAGAGAATAATGTGTTATGAGAATTACATCATATGTGTGGAATTTGTAGTATGAGATTTGACCTCCTCGAAAATTTGTCTCCACTGCACCCATATCCATGATCTTTTCTCCGCGATTCCGTACGTCGGCCTTTTGAAAGTCCCTCTTGATTCTATCCATCCTAGCCATCTAGGTCTTCCCATATTTCTTCCATCTGGACGTTATGTAAGAATTATTTTCGGCATCTGTTATTCGTCCATACAATACACAGGACCTAAAAAGCGAAGCCTTCCTATCCCCTATCTATAGATATCTGCTTTTAGCACAGAAGAATTTTGGACGAATACTATAACAAGACAATATAGAATACAGAATGAAATTGTTGATTATAATAAATTTGTCATGGAGGAAATGGCAGAGGGACGTCCTCGCCTGGTGTATTTATAACAGGTAAGCGAGGACATGAAGTACCTATACCTCCAACTCAGAGTTGAAGATTGTCGCTGAAGATCCAGCGGAGCGGTGGAAGAGATCCATCGCTTTGCTCTCAATCTTTCCCCAAGATTCAATCCATAGAAGAAGAAATTTGTAAGAAATGTAAAATGATGCTGATCTCAATATCAAATTTCTTAATTATATTACAAATGCATGTTTTTGAAGTTAAAATCGATGAGATGGCGGCAAAGGAGATCTGTTTAAAGTAAACTTGGCCATATGCAGTTTATTTTTATGCTTATATAAATTTTCGTACCGACAGCATGTCTGCAAAGCGTATATTGGTTCTGTGAAGGGTTCCTACCACATATATACTCTCAACGTGCATGTAAACATATATAGTCTTTAAGGTAGAAGGTCCTATACGAGTATACGGCCAGCCTACTGCCAGTAGATGGTACGCACTGCATTTGACATTCGGACATTGGTCAACACGAGAGCCGGATTCCACCAAAATCAATATCATATTATTTAAATTAAAAAAAATGGCCAGTATAAACATACAAAGTTTACATTTTCAATGGTCAGTGTTCTCTTTTTTGTATCTAATTCAAAGGTTGACAATCCTGAAATAGATTTTCATCAGGTCCATCTTAAATATGTTATGTTCAAAATATTTATTTAATCGATTTTCCAAAACGTCATTGAATTTTAAAAGTTTTGACTAATGAAGTCATTGAGAAGAAAATAAGTTTTTTTTTTTTGAAAAACTTTAATTTAATGTATGTAAGAGCCAGAATTACGTCTTAGTCATAGGTGATTTTTTTAGAAAACTTATAATTTAGAGTAAGAGCCAGAAGTACGTCTTTTTCAAAAGTGATTTTTATTGGAAATCTTATAATTTAGAGGAAGAACCAGAAGTACGTCTTTTTCATATGTGATTTTTTTGGGAAAACTCATAATTTAGAGTAAGAGTCAGAAGTACGTCTTATTCATAGGTGAGGTTATTATTTTTCTGTAAAAGGATACTATAACGTATCATGGTAACTATACATAACTGACGTTCTATGGCTACTCATCAAATCTGTAAGTTTATTAATTTTGAAAGTCTTAAAAACCGCAATTTTCCTTAATCTGAGGGCATTTCGAATGTGTTGACTGATGATAAGAAAATTAATAATATTTTAATAAGGAAATTGGCCTTCACATCATCATGTCGTCAGCCTTCCTTCATCGAGACCTTCACAGCTCTCTATCCTAAGCAGACCACATCCAACCACCTCCAGCCACTTCTTATGACCATGATTGGCCTTCGTCTATGGAAAATATGTGGGCTTTGACTTTGGTCAATTCTTGAAGTTTGGTTTTGGTTGATACTGGTTTGTTTAAGAATATTTCATCTTTCTTCCTCATTGAATTCTTCCAAATTGTCGGGTAAAAATCATAACAACCTTAACGCGTTACAACTGGAATTTTCATGGGTTACATAGAGGAAGACACCCGCGAGTGTGGCGCCAGACATAACTATATGCACCTACTCTCATGTCCCATAATAGGAGGGACATGCACGCATCAAGACACAGTGGTAGCAAACACTAGTGGAATCTGGATGGCTGAATATTGGGGGCTGCGAATATGATGGTGTTATGGACACGAAAATTACTGGATTTTTATTTAAATTTTAGTATCTGTTTCGGAAACGTTTTGTCCACATGAGGGAGAGGTTAAAAAAACCAAGTAAAATCGTTTTCAATAACTCCAAAGGTTGTTAAAAAAGACACTTCCCTATTCCGTTACTGCCCAATCCCTGAGCGAGCAAGTTGGTCGGCTCTCTTTGTCCCCGTCTCATTAGCATACGCCTCCACAAATGTAGACCTACGTACTTCAAGTCTCATACGCTACCAAGGTTCTCCAGTTACGCGGTAGGACATGAGCTCCAGGAAGACCAGCAACTTAAAAATGCGTGTGAATAATTATTAGTGTATATAAATTAATTAGTTTATTTAAAATAAGAGTTGACTACAAACAATTTTTTACAGCACAATAATACATTCAAGAACTTTGTCAATTAAAACAGCTCTCTGGGAGGTCAATGCTTTGTTGAGAGTGGTGTTGAGTATTTTGCTTTAAATTGCCTGCTCCAGAAGAGCATTTTATTAAAATGACTGAAACTGTTTTATTTTGTACAGCAACGTAACGCCGAAATATCAGCGTACTTGGAATGATCTGAATCTGAATCATTAAATAGTTCTATAAAATTCTAATTATTATTAATTATAATAACTAGGATATTGGATAGGCCATGTATTGTGACACGAAGATCTCCTACCCACTTTATTGGGGGTGATGGTTGAGGTACCGACTGGCAGAGGGCATCCTCATCAAAAGAATCTGGAACAAGTGTGCCACGATATTTATTGTACCTCCTATACAAAGGTCCAAAAAGAATCGCTAAAGATCGATTGGAATAGAGGACGTCATTGTATCGCTTTGATCTTCGTATGTCTTCTTTCTGTGAAAGTATACCTTCTTTCTGAATCTTATAAGGCCGCTGTTATCATTGCGGATCAGCATGTCTCCGGCTCCATCTTATGGTGCAATTGCAAAATATATTCACCCTAAAATTCAAAATGCATTTTTCCAATTTACCCCAAGATACTGCACAAATTTATCCACTAATTATTAGTTTCATTACTGCCACTTTCATCGATGTATGTCAAATCAAATATAAATTTAGTTCTCATTCGGAGTTAAAATTTTGGATAAGAAGCGATATGATAAGCGACTTTTGACTATTGATAAAGTTATGGATATAATATTGAAAAAAAGAGACTAAAATATTGTATTGTGCTCTAATGTTTTTGTCAAATATGGTTCAATCTATTAATTTCTCACGAATTCATTTCTCTCTGGGTTGAAAATACCATTTAATTGTAAGTAATTGCAATTACGCAGGGTGCAAGGATGTGTTTATTATATTTTATTGAGACACACGAATCAGTTATTAAAAGTTTTACATATTTCATCAGAAAATTAATGTTCTAAAACAAAGATGATTATTTTCAGTCGACATGAACATGATGTCTCATTGATAATTAATGGTCAGCCGGTAGATCAAGTTGATGCATTTAAGATTTAAATATTTAGGGAGTTGCATAAAAAAAACTCACCGAACATGAAATAAATGGCTAAGGCATCATTTTATAAAATATGACACTTTGCAATATCCACCTAAATCTAAAGTTCCGACAGATAATTGTTAAGAGCTATGTATGGTCCCTACTAATATATGGTGTAGAAACATGGACACTCAAAACTAGTACCTAGTATTAACTGTCTGGAGGCATTTAAAATGTGGCTAAACAGGAGAATGTTGAATACCTTGGATAGATATAGTCACCATCTTTGAGGTCTTACAAAGGCTGACTTTGAAAGATTACTGTCCATCATAGAGCAACGAAAAATATCATATTTCGAGGATGTAATCCAAGGACAGCGGTACAGTATACTACAATTGATCCTCGAAGACAAATTTGAGGAAGAAAACAAAACAAATGTCATGGCTGAGGAACATTTGCGAATGGACTGGTATTGGGACGGTCGAGCAACTCTTCGAGCCCGCGCGGGATAAGGATCGGGATGAATGAAGCCGACGTTGGGAAAACCTGATATGGCACCGGAAGAAGAAGAAGATGATTCATAAATGAAACACCCTAAGACAATTTTTATAGATCGCCATTTAAAATATGATGCGCTAACACTAGGTGGAGTTAAGATTTGAAATCGCGCAGTTTGAGGTTCATATAGTATATCCCTCGCAGTTCCAAGCAGGAGAGCAGGAGTACGAGGAGGTAGCACGAGGCAGAAGTCATATATCAAGTTCAACTACTGGAAGCTCAGTGGACAACCAACAGACACCCTTCGCTACATGCTATCCTTGGATGCAGTTGAATGCAGCAGAACCCTGGATCGGGATAATATACATAATAATAAATTGCTTCGACCAAAACATTATTTTGTTTCTTTTGGTAAATTTGGTACCTACCTGAAATGAAATGATTTATTTCCAACCTACTGACTCCAAATTATAAATTGTTAGAATATTTTTTGACTTGTCAAGGAGTCTTTTACTCTAAATGACTTTTCTTTTAAGATGCCTAACGAAACACGAGCTATTTTTCTTCATGGTCACCACCAACTGTTCAACTCTTGGGTACTAACTCACCTTTCACTGAAAGTGAAGATAAGAATAAGCCGTATAAAGAAATTCCCTCGATCATCCTTGTAGAGATCAAAATTACGTTAAAACAGAGAATCAGAGATTTTTTTTCCAGACAATATTTACTCACTTAACACTATTACGTTAGGTAATTTTATTGAATCTGTCATAGCAGGAATGTGTGGACATGGCATCTCTCCGCTCGCTTACCCCTGAGACGATATAATATTGTTTATATTATCATGATGTGATAAGAATGCGTTTGTTTTGAAAATAAGATCCGTTGAATACAATTTTAATTGTAGGTATATTTTTTATTTACCAATCCAGAGGGCAGAAGAAGTAGAGGCAGGCAGGTAAGATGGCTGGACGATACAGAAGACGACATAAAGGCGATTAGAATAGCAAACTGAAGGAGAGCGGTGGAGGATAGGGACGGCTGGAGAAGGATTCTGGGGGAGGCCAGGGCCCACACAGGGCTGTAGCGCCAATGATGATGATGATTTTTTTATTTCAACTTTTGTTACTGGATTTATTATTAATTTTATTTTCGGGAAAACATGATTTTGGTAACAAATGAAAACCAGCCATTCATTATTTTAAAGAGACAATTTAATATAAGCAGCTAATTTTAACTTGTGTACAGCACATCTGGCAATGTTTAAGACATAATGCCAGAATAGTCCCCGATAACCTCGAGAAGCTAGTCGTAATGAGAAGCGTGGCGATAATCAAATGATTCCGCTGCAGGATCACGAATTATTGAAGCCAATTTATGTGAATAAAATAACTAAATAATATATAAAACAAAAACAATAAAAAAACGGAGGGGAGAGGAGAGGAGGGAACAACGATATATGATTTCTTTTGAGAGCGGGAAGTGTTAATGAAACTCGAAGTTGCGATGGGATGTGAGTCCAAAGTCGGGCTGCTTGTACGGATTGTTAGGGATATACGTTTTGACTCTTCTCCTTATCTTGAGCTAAAAAAGAAATAAAAAAAGAAACTACCTACAAGCAGTACGAAGAGTTATCTTCGAGAGATGACACAGTACCCTTCACATACTGTTATAATTTATGTTCTAAGTTTTCTACGTCAAGTGTTTAGTTCTTCGTATTGTGTATTGTGTCATATATTAGAAAATTCTATAACTATTGTGAATAAATAATTAAACTTTTGACAAATCTAATAAGCATTAAAACAAAAGGAATAACTTCATATATTATATTGGTTTATCGTGGCTGGCGGTAAATACGATTACCTTCATCGTTCTATGCTTCCCTTCGAAATATTAATCTCCATTTCCCGACTTTAAACCAATTCAAACAGTCAATTTGCTCCAACACGGAGAAATATGTGGCGAAAAAGGAAGTACTGTGTATTGGAATACTGAGCGTTCTTTCAGTATTTGATCGAAGAGGCACCCCGTGAAATTGATTTCGTAGACAAGCTGGAGATTTGGGGCTATTTAAGACCTTGTATAGAAGTGAAAGAGTATGTAGGTTCCTACGCTGCCTGATTGGCAACCACCTAAAAAGGGTATTTTTGTTATATTTTTGACAATTCCATTATTGTCCATACGCTTGACGTGATATATCTCTCCAGAAGCGAACGCTGAACTAAACTTTTTTATTTATTTGATATCTCACAAAGGAATTGATGGAAAATGATCGACATAGAAATTTTAAAAAAATGTCATTTGACTTTTTCCCTGGAGGGAAGGAAAAGACGGGAGAAACTGAAGGTAGGTAGGAGGCACTGAAGGGACGGAAGGTACTTAAAAGACTTTGAGGTACTGAAGAAACGGGAGGTGCTGTAGGGACGAAAGGTATTGAAGGGACGAAAGGCACTGAAGTGGCGAAAGGCATTGAAGGGAAAAAAGGCACTGAAGGAACGAAAGGCACTGAAGGGACGAAATTATAATTATGAACTTTAGATTGCATACGGATCAACCATTTTAAATTATACACAGGCAATACGAAAATGGTTTGCATAGTCTTCGGTCTTTATATTATATATTTCTCAATACTACGTGGTTCTCCAATACTTGATAAACCCATTTTGGGGCACACATGGCTTTAGGCAGTCATCGCGCTGCGTAATAATATGTAGAGGTGATTTAACCTCGCAATTGTCGAAGATCTTTCCACTGATGTGAAGGTTCGTGTATCCTGTCAATTAGTCCGGGATCGAATCCCAGGACTGAGAAATGAGGTTTGGGGCTTAGTTAAAGGGAGTACACTCCAGTATCAACCGACCTTATAGTGCGCGGACTACCGAACAAAACTTTAAATATTCCTACAATACCTACTCTAACGGACACCTGCTGAAAACGGAGCTTCCACAACTTTGCTCATTATATAAAAAAAGATAATTCATAAACCACCATATAATAGTGATACAAGAACACTCTAAGGACGCTTTAGCTTAATTATTGACTAAAAAAAAAATATTCTTGAGGAATTTACCAAAAGTGTCAATGATCTGAGCACAATGTTAATATCTCAGCTGGAAATTAATTCCGCTTAAAACCTTTGTTGACCTATAAAAAATTGTTACTCTATAATTTTGAAGTTTTATACATTGAAAATTCATATGTCATCGTAATGATGCCTATTTTTTATGTTGTTAACAACAGTGTCATTTTTATTGCAAAATAAGGTTAATCATACGTTTTTAGTTATATCTAAGCATTATTCTTTTTCATACCATTTATATATTTGCTATGCTGTTGCGTAATATGATGCATTATGCTGTAAAATAGATATCTGCAGCAACTAAATATACCTACCTTACCAGTCGTCATCCTCAATGCTGAGGGTCGTGGCCATCATATACTCTGCTGCGAACCATTGCTCTCCAGGTCGTCCTGTCCGTTGCCATATGTACCTACGGCTCTATGGAGTTTCGAGGCAGGGATATTTTGGTTTATTTGGTCGGACTAGCGCATCAGCGATCTACCTCTCGGTCTTGTTCCTGGCGCTTTTCCGACCATAATCAGCTTTTCAAGGCTGTCTTCCCCTCTACGAGCTATGTGACCAAAAAGCTTAAGTATTCGTTCTAGACATAGAGACGACAATCTCACTGTGATGCGCAGTTCTTGAGGAATGGAGATACCTATCCATATATTAACTGGTAAGATACCAAATACGGACTTTATTTGGGAATATGTATGTCTGACCATACTGAAATAATTTTCGTGTGAAGGAAAAAGTCTTTATGGTATAATGAGATGCATTTGATTGCAAAAAGACAGCTCTTCCATTCTTTTCTTCTAGTGTCTTGTTAGGTTGAATACCAACAAGAATATCCCAATCTTGAATATTATTCGAGAGTACATTTATCTGTCTACTTCTGGAAACTCGCAACAGTTCCTCTGCGGTCCTTATCCCCATTCACTCATGGAGCAGATCCATGCAACATCCTTCCTGCCGACACCCCATTTTCCCTCGATGGTCTAATACAAACCAGATGACTCAGGTATGAAATCTTCCGGATTTTGATTTTTTCAACCGCTTTCTTTCAATTATGGTTTTCTGGTGTACATTTGAGTTTCTGATCATAGCCGTTAATGGTATTCGTAGTATTCTATCCCATCTATATAGCTTTTCCCCAATTCTTCTTCTTCTCAGCCTAATTCCGTCCACTCTTGGACGAATGCCTCACCTCCGTCTCCTTGCAAGCCCACCTATCTTGTGCTCTAAGCATTCAATTGACACCAGCATGAACCAGCATCCCTCTATCTCATTAGTGGTAGGTAATGTTCATCGCACGGCAGACCAAACACAAGTCTAGAAATAACTTATAAGTATCTACACACAGTTGTGGAAGTGGTGTGTGAGATAGTAAACGCGCCCCCGGAATTTATTGACCGATATGCAAATGTTTATGCGGCGCTCAGTTCTTTTCTGCATGTGTCGCAGCCGTTTATACCTATAAGCACATTTTCACTAAGACACATCAGCCATTCTTTTAAGCTATTTTATTTAGTTTTTTTATACAATAATTAATCAAGATAAATAAATAGGTATACACTGAAAAAATAGCACGACTTTGTTTGGATACCGATGTGTTAACCAAACTTTTGTTATAAGTAACTCAAGTATCATGAATGTACGTTTTGCTAAACAATTGGTTAAAGTAATCATATTTTGTCGTACAGAACGCTTGATGCTTTGGAAGGAAAGGCTAGGCAACACTCCAAGAACCATCCGAGTCCCCGCCCCCAGGGAAGAACTTAGCATGTTGTCTCTGGAAAACTCTGAACAGACTAAGAACGGGGTGTGGAAGGAGCGAGGACAGTTTGGCGAGATGGGGAATGTCTGAGAGTAATCAATACAGACTTTGTGACTGCGTCGAAGAGCAGACGATGGCACACTTATTGGCAAAGTGCACCGAAGGGGAGTTGTGGGATGAACCAACTAGGAGGATCATTTCAATCCTGACTTGCTGGTCTGGGAAGGGAATTTAAGATGCTGCCGATACGACAGAAGAAGAAGTCACTATAAATTTGATACAAATAACATTTTTTTGTTAGAGCATATTGATCAGTTGTAGCCAATGTAATGTACCTATATTGTCACACCAAATTTATCACAAATATATGACAATGTACTCAATGATGATGGATGTTCTCAATGACGATAGGTACTTGGGTTCTACCTTCCACACAAAACATGGGTGCAGCAAAAATGGTTAGAACGGAGCAAGGCTGTTGTAATTATTTGTTACGGAGTTGGGAAAGAGGAAGAACCCAGATTGTGAATGCGGGGCCGAGCAGACAGGACAGTAGGTAAATGCAGAAAGTGCAGAACAGGAAATTAAACGGTTCCCTCGGGGATATCCATGAGGCGAGATCGGAGGCGGTGGACTGGCTGACAAAACTGGAACCAAAGCTGTAAATCTTGGACGCTGCCCATATTGGGAAAGAAGATTGCTGTGATTGAGAGTTCGATCACCTCTCATTATCTACATACATCTACTAAATTTCCAGATAGTTTATCCTCATTTTATTACACTTATTTTGCTTGTAGGCTGAATAATACAATCGGAGATCACAATAATGACTTAATAAAATTAGAAGCAATTCCTTTCATCCTTTGTAAACTTTCCAAACTTCTTCAGCAGCAGTCTTGAAGATGTACTCGTAGATCGACACCGTAAAATAAATTTTTCTCTATTTGGAGAAGGCAGAGAAAACCGAATGCGAGACTCCTCTCTCTTTACATGCATTTCTCGCTTCATTCACGTCCATGCATCGTCTCATACACGCTCTTATGTTATTCTTACTTCTAACGTCACCATCTTTCAAAATTCCATTTACGTGATTGTGCCACCTTTAAAAAATAAATAAAATATATATTCAAACCATTTATTTTTATTCTTTTGCGTTAAGGGGGGGACTGCTGCCAACGTACCTATTTTTCAATTTGATATACCATCATTATTTCTTATCAAATCGTTTTGAAAAAAATAATTTAAATAGTTTGGATATTAATAAACAAAAATATACCTTTTGATAATGTTCTGCATAAATTCTTGTAGAAAAATAATGGTATACCCCGATTTTCAACGTTTATCATATATTTTTAATAAACTATAAGGCGTAGAGTAATATATTTTTTTTTAAATTAAAGAAGACAAAAATATCTAGAAAAATATGATGTGACGTTGCATTAATGCTTCAGGTTTAGTAAATAAACCTAAAAAACATTTATTTTCCATTCAGCGCCATTGCGTAATAAAAGTTTTTTTGGTTTATTTACTTAACCTGATGCGTTAATGCAACGTCATATCATATTTTCCAGGTATTTTGTTCTTCTTTAATTTATAAAAAAAAAATATTGTTCTATACCTTATTTTTTTTTAGAAATTAAAGATAAATGTCTAAAATCGGGGTATGCTTATTATTTTCCTACAAGAATATATACAGAACATAATCAAAAAGTTAAGGTATATTTCTCTTTATTAATATCCAAACTAACTAGTTTATTTTTTTCAAAATGATAATACGTTGACAGCAGTCACCCTCTTATTAAAGGAATGCTCTCAAATAAAACATCTTCATCAGTGACACCACAGCCCAGGATGGGCCTTGTCCTGCTTATCATCGAGAAATCGTCTTTATTGCACCCTGTCCATGGGCTTCTCTCTCCAATTCCGATCAAATAAAAAAAACATCATAATACTTTTATACCCTGTGGATTTTGCTTCCACTCCTTTCTATAATCATTGATTTCTGGTGTCCCGTAAGAGCCGGCAATCGAAAATACAACAGGCAAAATAACATCTTACAAAGTTCAGCAATGAAGTGCACTGTCCATTCTGAATGTAACGCCATTTTAGGTACGAATACACGATTGTGTCGCGCTTCCTTTTACAAAGTAGGTACCGCACATCTGTCGCTGGTTTTCATTTTGAGTTATGCTGTGATGGTATGAATATTTTGCCTTTCAAAAGATAAGGGGTGTCCGTTACTTCTTCATTTCGTATCATGTCAGGTCCTCTCCGACGTTGACGATCACCATAGAGAAAGCCTACCTGTCCTGGGAAGTGCGAAACAGCACCTCCAAAGTTCTCATACCGGTCCATTTCCGGTTGTGTCGAATCCAGAAAAGTTGCCTTCTTCCGACCCCTCTACGACTCTCGATCTTCCCCTTCATGAAAAGCTGAAGGATGGTATGTATATATTTATATATATAATTCTTCCGTACGTGTGTATGTCACTGAACTCCTCCCAAACGGCTGAACCGATTTTGATGAAACTTTTTGTGTGTGTTTACGTGAGTCCCTGTATGGATTAGATTCACAAAAAGGAATTTAATAAAAGAATAATAAAAATGGGAATCGTTATAAATATTTTCGGAATACGCATTTTGAATAGTGGGAACATTGGCTTCCAATATGTTATAATATTATGCAATGTTGGTTATGACATTAAAACTTGATGTTTTTCTCACTTGATGTGTTTGTTTACATATTTTTAATATTTTATGAAATTATTAAGTTGTTTGTAAGTATATTTTCTTATTATTATTGTATAAAGCTATTTAGTTTTTTGCGAGTATATTCTGTTTTATTAAGTGGTATTATGACGATAGGTAGGTATATCAAAGTTATCTCAATGTAATGTTTCGTAATATTTCCGTTAAAATATTTAAATAATTTATGAATATTATATTAAATTATTTAGTTTTATGTATAATATTATCATCATATTATCCTGTGATATTATTAAATTGTGATATAATATTCTGTACTTGATAACCAAATTTTAAAAACATCCGTAATGTAAAGTGAGGTTATAAATATATATTTTTTGTGATCGAAACGTCAAGATCAAACAATAAACGTATATTAGCATATTATAATTCTATGATTAGCATATATTAGAGAGAATTTTCTATAGTGTTAAATGTACACCTCGAACGAAATCAGTCGAGGCATGATTCGAACTCGCGATCACTGGATTACTAGCCCAGCGCGTCAGAATATGGCCGAAGTACGACACTCTACGGAGCTTTACGACATTGGTGAATAATTCTCTGTTGGCGTTGCCCGTATAGACAACTTTAAAAAGGATGCTATGATAAAATATATTATTACGAAAATACGTGATATTTTTGAAAGTGGCTATAAGACCAGCCATTTTAAATTCTCTTCTCCAATGTCCGAATGTCCACTATGGCATAGTATAGTATATATGGTATAGTACATATAACCGCCGCAATAGCGGTCTCCCAAAGGAGCGATCGAGTCTCGTGTAGATTTATCTCTTTTGTCTATACACTCCTTTATATTATCTTGTTTAATACTCTACTAAGATTATACCTAATATCATCTACTAACTACTGTTCATTGCATTACCTACACGAGACCAAACCCTCGCATTTGCATGCTTCCCTGATACTATGTGACCGTCAAACACCATGCACTGTAATGTATTATCTATTCTACGACTATATAAAATATAGATAGATAAATAAATAATATATGTATATTGTTTTAGTATATCTTTATATTATAACTCGCTTATGTAAATAAATATATTACGTATATACCTACACTAGAATATCACCCATGATAAACCCTTCGCTTCGCATTAAATAGTGTAAACTTTTATAGACATGTTTGCGATTTTTTTACGTATATTTATCGGAAAACAAAATAAAATTTTGTATTATTTTTTTTTCTTCATTTAAGTATATTAGTATTTATTTGTAATAATTATATTTTTTAATTGCTACTGATGTATTTACTAGTGCGGTTTACTTTAGAAATTACCTAAGGGCAAAATGTCCGCCACATTAGGTATGTGAAAAATATTTTTCTTGCGTAATAAAAGAATTTAATTATTATTATTCCAAATGTCAATTTGTTCAAGAGAATTTAATTCTCTTAACATATCGACAAAGTATCAAGCCAAGAAAATCTAGATTTGTATACCAGGTATATATTTTTCAAGGTTTTTTCATCTTTGAAGTAAAAAAAACACTAACGAGGCTTTGCAGCATGTATGTTCTATAAATAACGGATTTACTCAGAATTCGGAGTAGAATATTTAGTGTGCGTCTGAGTGTGGTTGACTGTGTCCGTCCCCCCTTATAACTTTTGATCCGTTCAATGCACAGAGCAGAAAATTTCATTATATATAGATAGTTAGCCTACAAAACTTTTCTACTCAGAATTTCGACTTTTTCTTTCAGTCAGGGGTTATCAAATTTTGAAATTTTACTTCAATTTTCCATATATTTCAAAAATCATGATATAAGCTAGAACGCTGAGAATTGCTTTAAATATAGACAAATACAAAATCTCGATATTTTTTTGTTAAAAAAAAAAAAGATATGATATATTTATGAGTCTATATTTCCAAAGTTTTCAAAAATATTTTTCTACATAACTGGATGATTTTCTATAAAAAAAATATGAACATTGTAGTAGTATGTACGATTACATGAAAATTCTTCGAAACGCAATTGTTCGAATGCGCAATTGTACGAATAACAATTTTTCGAAAATCAGTTATCAGAATGACAATTGTCCGAAAGCAAATTATTCGAACTAACATTTGTTGGAAAACCAATTAACCGAATTTAATATATTTTTGTGTCATTATGTTGCCTCCTTTGACATATTTGTTGCCAGTATTCGATGAAGACTATTATTACTTGTTGTATTATTGTTGGGTACCTACGTATGTTTGCACATTTTTAATAACTGATGTTTGACAGCGGGGGATAGCCTAGTTTGTACACCAGTTTATGTTTATCTAGTATTCACACCAATTTAGTTATTTTATTTTAATATTATAGTTACTTTTTTAAATATATAATGCAACTGGCTCACGCCAGTCGCAATAATAACTACAAACAAATCTAACCAACCTATTTTTACCAAAGTTTTGTAGGTTTAGGTTTAAAAAATAGGTGTACATCCTAGGATATCTGACAGCGCGGTGCGTCGCCATGTTGTTTATTCCATAGATTTTTACTAAACATAATAATACTATGTAGATGTAATACTCCGTGCAAAAAGTGAGTAATTTGTTTTCGATTCATACAAAATTTGCTAACTACGACATCTAGTATATTATAATAAAAATCTATGGTTTATTCCTCTCACAATACTACCAACATGACGTCATAAAAATTCGAACAATTGTAAATTCTGATAATTGTGTGTTCGGAAAATTGTTTTTCGAAAAAATGTGATTCGAATAATTGCCATTCGTAAAATTGATTTTCGTAAAATTGAGCATTCGAATAATTGTTTTTCGAATAATTTTCCTGTCACCGCATGTACATCTCAAACTTATTTTTTTTATTAAAACTGAATTTAGTGACGACATATCTACAATATCTAAGGTGAAACAGTGTGATACTTAATCTCCATACATACATACATACCATCATGCTGTTTTCATATTCTGGGTAAGAAAAATGGACTGACCTCCATATTATCCTATTTTGACATACATACCTGCATGTTTTGTATAGAAAACAAAATATCTTAAAATATTCAATAATTTGGATTTATGGGTTTATAGTTTGGTACGTATTCTTCAACTATATATACTATCGCTATCGACAGTTGGATCTCATGTGTTACATGCATCTAGTATTACACAAATTATGAATTGTTGATTTCTTTTTTTATTTCCGTTTTCCGATGTATCCTTTTGTCAATCATAATGAATCTGACTGTAAGTCATACATACTAAGTATAGGTATACCTATGTTTGTCATAAATATTGGCACATACCTAGTACCAGACAGAGTATTTATGTTGGTATTTATAAAAATACCCTGTAAGTATTACACGGATATATGTATGTACCTATAAAGGTAAGTTGATGTTAAACATAATTATAATTTATGCCGGAATCTGCGGTTTGAGCTTTCTCCTTTACCTCAATATGTGAGTAGGTACCTACATATATCCTCAACAAATATGTCTGCAAAGAGTCTCTCAAGGATCTTTTAAGCTGTCGTCGATCAATTTAAGAGTCAGACATTTTTTTATTTTATTAGCTAGCGTACAATAAATATTATGATCTTCGTCTTTGGTTTCAATCTTGTGGATTAGTTGTCGGCAAAGCAATGCATCTCTTCCTCCACTCCGCTCGATCTTCAGCGACTCTCTTCAACTCTGTGTAGGAGGTACACATACTACATATTCGTCTTGTTCTTTGATATCAATCTTGTGGATTGGTTGTCAGCAAAGCGATGCATCTCTTCCTCCACTCCGCTCGATCTTCAGCGACTCTCTTCAACTCTGTGTAGGAGGTACACACACTACATATTCGTCTTGTTCTTTGATATCACTCTTGTGGATTGGTTGTCAGCAAAGTGATGCATCTCTTCCTCCACTCCGCTCGATCTTCAGCGATTCTCTTCAACTCATACCTTCAACTCATACCTTCAATTCGTACAATTCATACCCTCGCACACCTGCTCTAGATACTCCCGGCTGGGACGCCCTCTGGTAGTTTTTCCCTAAACTATTCCCTCTAAAGTGATGTGCAGGAGATCTTCATGTCGCAACAATTGGCCTATCAAATTTCCACGTATAGTTTAATTAAACTTATTAATTTAATTTATTTTATGATACAGGCATTGTTTTCATAAATAGAATTTAGTTATATTAATATAAGGATACATTTCAAAAATCAAAAACTTTAAAGAATATTTTTGGTGAATCTTGATTATTTATTTATTTAATTAACACAGTTTGTAATAGTAGGTATTAATAATGGTTAATACCTTAATTTGTAATTTAATGGTTATACTATAATATTAAATTACAAATTGTGTTATAAACCTTTTTAAAGCTCTTTTTAATCCTTTTGAATCTTGAATTGTCTTTTTTATATGTAAATACATTTCTTTGCTGTGAGGCACCGACTTAGAATATTATGATTAGGTATTTTTCAGATGATTATTTTTACATTGACAAAGATAATTTATTCTCTGTAAATTTACCTTTTATAACGTTGAAAAAATGTCACTGTCACTTTTTAAATAATAACATTTTTGGATTATAGGAAGCATAACAACATAATGAGCTACTTCAAATACATACCTACATTTAGAGATAAACGAACTTAAAAGAAAAAATAACAGTACCTTAATCTATTCGATATTGTTACATTAGTGTTATTTTTATTTAGTACTTCATAGATACACTCAATTAGTAAAATTTGTGTTGGCCGAATCTTGATCATATTAACTACATTATAATGAAATGAAATAATTATTAATACATGTTTAGATCGCGGATCTTTAAAAAATAAATATATTTAATGTTTGCCTTATAAATTTATTAATATTCAAATTAATTGCTTCTATGCCCATAATATTAAAGCGGTTTCAGAGTTGCCATATCCGAATAGAGATGTCATCATTCTATCTTAATATTTATTTATTCGCCCTTACCTCGTCTTTCACGCTTTTAGTGAAATTTTGTCGGAAGCAACAAAGACGCGTATATGTATATAAGACAAGGGAATATAAGTTTTGTCGATGGTAAACTAAGTACATAGATATCCCAAGAAGAATCGGTTTAGGCTGGGCAGTTTTTGGAATGCTCGACCACATTCTCTAATGTCGTTATTTATTTATTTTGTATTTGTTGTTAAATTCACAGAATATAGATGGGTCGATGGCAGAGCGGTTATCGCGCTGGGCTAGTAATCTAGTGGTCGCGAGTACGAATCCTTCCTCGACCGATTTCGTTCACCTATTATAGCATAAGCATTTATGCTTAATTTAGATAATGTTGGAAGATGTACTTATTTAATTAAGACATATTCATTAAAAAAATACATAACATTGTGCACATAATCCTTTAAATATAAATGTATTCCAATAACGAATTAACTCGTGAAATATTACGTATTTAATGCCAAAAGTATTAACAAAAAATAATTATCTGGGATAGTCTGGAGCGTTGGGGTTGATTAAGATCTTGTATAGAAGTGTGAGGGTATGTAGGTTCCTACGTACTACACTGAAAAAAAGTTATGTTAAAATTAACCGTTTTGTGCTACTAAATATGTTGTGTGTTTAACCAAACGGTACAGTCATAAACAGATAAACTTTTATTACTAATAACAAAGCTTTGGCTAAAAACGCAGGGTAGCCAGTTCGGCGGTCACAATAATATTTTTCAGTGTATGTCAAAAAAATGGTACTATGTCAAATATTAATTTAACACGCACCCATTAACAAGTTGCCACATTCTGGAGACACATTTAAAAACTGTGTCCCCACACTAAGAGAATTTTTTTGTTAATAGTACTTAACTAAATTTCGTGTTAAAAGTAACCAAACTATTGTGACTACAAAATAACCAAATGTTTTGCGCACACAGGCAAACCGTAAGTCATAAATAGCTAAACTTGGGTTACTGATAACAAAAGTTTTGTTAAAATACAGGTAGCTAAACCGTTTGGTTATCCTTTTTTTCAGTGCACCGGGAATCAAACCTGGGACCCTTGACTCAGGAATTACATATACCTATAGCCAACTGAGCCACGAAGGCTTCGGTAATTGAAGTTCCTATATAGAGTCGGTGAGTAGCCTCCGGATCCTCGAGGCTATCAAAGTCTCTCCTTGTAACTTGCAATGTCCTTAAGGCCCTTGTTAACATCTATGATCTTGGGCATACGGTATGTACACAAATATGCACACTTATTCCCTTCTATTATATGAATCACGAACAAACTTCATATATCACCAAAACTATGATATACAATATTTATTCATGAAAAAAAGTAAAATTTAGAGTTTTTTTATTGCAAGAAAATTAATTAAAAATGAAAATAAAATACTAATCTTATTATTTATTAAAAGTCTCAATCCTGCGGATTGGTTTGCAGAAGAAGTCTACATCTCGCTTTACACATCTCTCTATCATCTGCAGCCCTCTTCAGCTCAACATATGTGGCGCAGTTCATGTCCTCGCACACCTGGGCCAAATACTCCCGTCGGGGGCGCCCCCTGTGGTTTGTCCCCTCGGCACTCGTGATGTACCTCGGCATTCGTGATGTGGTCCCTCCAGGAAATTCTCAGTATTCTTCTGTAACTCCACATCTCGAAAGCCTCTAGTCTATTTCTGTCTCTTTCGGTAATACACCATATACTTACTCAATATATTTACATAATCTCATTCGTTTAAAGTAAAAATCTAATTTTAGGCCTTTTTAGTTATTTACAATAAAAAAATAAATACCTCAAGGTTTTATTAAAACTAATTTTACATGGAAAAAAATAAAGATTTCCAATTTTGAATAACCTATTCCATAGAATGAAGTTATAGAAACCATAGATTTTTATTATAATATTATACTAGATGTAAAACTCCGTGCAAAAAGTGAGTCATGGTGAGTCAATATCGCGCGTTTGACGTTTTGGTTGGCAACATATTTCAGTTTTCCTTACATTTCAACACATCCTAGATAACTGTTCTCTAAACTTTACTAATTAAAATGCTTTTTAGAGAAATCAATTCACATTAGTCGTTATTCTCTATAGAGAAACGATGTGGTCTGGAACCAAAACGTCCATAATCCCCCGGAAAAATGCCTCACTTCGATTCATACAAAATATGCTAACTACGACATCTAGTATATTATGATAAAAACCTATGATAGAAAAAAAAACAGTTTTTTTTTATTTTAAAAGACGTATCTTTTGAGGGTTCTGAGAAAAGATTTTCAATATTTACAATTTGGCCTACTATGGACTCTTAATAATATTTTTTAACGATGCACTGCAAATATTTGGTAGTTTATATTGGTTAATCAATATAATTGTCAACACGTTTTTGCACCCTGAAGAAGTTGCGAGTCTATTGCCATATTTTTATGTCCTATTCTGATTCGTCTAAATTTATCCGTCTGAATTTTAGTATATGAGAAATGTCAAAAAGTTGACTGAATTTATACGGGACTCATTACGTCACACCGAGTGGATAAAATCCTTTTATGCACGGTCGCCCGCTGGTTTAGACGTTTTCGTACTCTGAAACGAATCAGAATAGACATATTGTAATTTCATCCAATTAACTATCAGTGTTTCCAGCCCAGAGAAGCAATATTTGCGCGAAGATATTAATTTAAATAAATTCCTCCTCATTCCCCAGCAGCATTTTCTCAAGGCTTCTTCTTTTGTGTATGAGATGGCACTGTATTAGAAGTTCCTTGTGAAGTGGATTCCCAACGCTATCGTTTCTGAAGTCTTCTTCCGTCTGGGTTCCCCTGAGAGCGATACGAGGATGTCTACTATCTAGAATTTTTTTGTCCACTTGTCCGCTTGGCTCAGTTGGTTGGGTATTTGACTGCTGATCCAAAGGTCCCGAGTTCGATTCCCGGCGGAGACACAGATTTAAATTGTGTTTTAAATCTGGATTTGTGAGATAAATAATATTGCAGGTAAGTCTCCAGAATGTGGCAACTTTTTAATGGTTGCCTGTGAGTTGTCCCAGAAGCAATATTAAATAAATAAATAAATCGAATTCCGATAACGTCATCTTTGTCATAAGTCATATATCAACTTTAAGAAACGATTCAAATTTCGAACTAACAAAAGTAAGTCACAGAAAAAACCCAATAGTAATTTTGAAATGCCGCGAATTCGTCAGATACGAATATTATCAGAGTTGACACGATTCAAGAAACGAGTAGTGTATTAACATTGAAATGTAGGCGAGTGTGGACGTGACTTGAATCGTTCCCTGCATTATCGACTGGGTGGTTGAAAATATTTTATTATTATAAACCGCATCCTCCATTACGACAAAATGCTAACGAACTTCACCTCATTACACATTCAGTACTTACATTTCATTTGGCCGTTGCAACAGGAAAAAATGATATTATAATTATTCAAATTCCTAGTATGTAATAATTATTTATTTCGGGTATCGACATGATAAACTGTAAGCGCGGCGGCGCGGCGTACCGAGAATTAGGCGCGCGATGACACATTGCGGCGTCCATTTTGGATTTTTCGCAAACGTCATAGCGCCATTTTTGTTTTTCACCGCGTATTGGCGGCGGTCTCATTTTGATGTCCCAATTTGATTTTATATCAGATCGTTATTATGACAGTGACATTCAAACGTTTGGTTGCTATCTTATATTGTAAATCAAAGATAATAGTTATTGCGTATTAATAATTGGGGGGGTTTAATTTACTTTTCTTCTTTATAAACATAGATCAAGAGTTGAATCGTTATTCAACTCAAATGTCAAATTGAACCGGCGACGGGGGTAATTTAACACTGGTTCAACTTGACATTTTACATAGATATGATCTTTTATTAAACATGAGATATGAGAAAAACACATAGAAAGCGATTGAATCAATTGGAAATATTTCAGATTCTTTTATTGTATGGAGTGATAGACTTTTAAATATATATTTTTTAATTATGTATTATTCATAGAATTATAATGTACAGCAGCCGCGTCTAGTACAAATTTCGAATTCAAATGTATGCCAAGTTTTTTTTACATGTGTGTGTGAGGCGGTAGATCGGTTGGTCTACGTTTTATGTAGGTGTGCGTGTCGGTAGGTGTACGTATACTAGAAATTCTTCTGTTTCCTCGTAGTTTTAGTTGGCATACATTCATTGCGCTGACTAGGTATCTGTATCATATATAATCTAAGGTTAATACCTTAATCTAAATCTACCTTAATCTATAATCTAAGGTTAATACCTTTCAAAGAATATCATCTACCACGATAAAAAATATTGATTTTCGTGTTACTACAAAATACTATCGAAAATGGCCAAAAACTACTAAAACACCTATCAATTGATCATCTCTGATCATAAAAACATCAAGATGCAAAAATTATTCATTAAATTTCCAGTAATTTTTTTCACGGTTCATCCGACTGTCATCCTGTGATTGATTTTTTTTAACTTCTCCACTCCATTGTGACATTCATCTTCTGAGAACTTAAAAAAATAATATTTTTAGAATTGTCCTTCTTGTTCTAGGCAGTTGACCGAAAATTTTAGGTGTTAAGGCGCTGTCACATTGGAATGCCGCATAACTGCGCAGTTTTTCACATTGTTTGTACAAACTATAAAAGTTTACTAAGTATCAGCACCTACTATTAATTGCAGATATAATTTAAGGTTATAGGTACATGACAAAATTTTAGTACCATTTAGTTTTTTTTAAATTTAAAGTAGTTCATTAAATGAATTAAATTATGAATGTTTTGATAAATTAAAAAACCACGAAGATGATGAAATGAATAGGAAGTGGAAAATAGCAAGGAAGTGGTTCGAAGAGAAAAAGAAGATTTTTTTTATTTCAACACTTTATTATGTATGTCCTATTTTGATTCGTTTCAGAGTACGAAAACGTCTGTAACCAACGGGCGACCGTGGACAAAAGGATTTTATACGCGCTGTGACGTAATGAGTCCCGTATAAATGCAAGCAACTTTTTTACATTTCTCACGTACTAAAATTCAGACGGATAAATTTAGATGAATCAGAATAGGACATATTGTATATGACGTTTTTAGCCAGTACAAACGGTGGAATAAGATTATTTATATAACACATATAAATAATACGTATATACATAAATTAATAAAATTAATAAAGTTACAAATAAAAACAGCTTATGTTGTAATATTGTAGAACAAATTATAAAATATCTATGAAAATATTTGTTGGAGGCTATTGAGTATGTACTACTAATTGATATTTTAGGCTCGGACATCAACAGATTTCATCAATTCACTTATAGCACAAGTATTTGTCAGGCTTCGTGACTCAGTTGTATATATATATATATATATATATATATATATATATATATATATATATATATATATATATATATATATATATATATATATATATATATATATATATATATATATATATATATATATATATATATATATATATATATATATATATATATATATATGTTATTATTAAGTATTTTGGGGATAACCCGCGTCAAATTCTGATTCCCGAGAGAATCAGTCGTCTGCCGACGTTTCGTCTGAATCACATCAGACATTTTCAATAGGCGCCTTGTTAATAAATTTCCGTCGCGAGGGATAGTGCGCGCACGTCCGTTCGCGTCGGAAGCTTACCACCAAGGTCTTGGTGGTAAACTTCCGACGCGAACGGACGTGCGCGCACTATCCCTCGCGACGGAAATTTATTAACAAGGCGCCTATTGAAAATGTCTGATGTGATTCAGACGAAACGTCGGCAGACGACTGATTCTCTCGGGAATCAGAATTTGACGCGGGTTATCCCCAAAATACTTAATAATAACATATTTTGTACTCGCGAAAACCTTAGATTTAACATATATATATATATATATATATATATATATATATATATATATATATATATATATATATATATATATATATATATATATATATATATATATATATATATATATATATATATATATATATATATATATATATATATATATATATATATATCTTCTGAGCAAAAGGTCTTGGGTTCGATTCCCGGCGGACACAGTTTTTAGAAACAAAACAAAATAAATCAATAATAAAAAAATATATTTGAGGTCATCCTTTTCGAATTTTATTCGATATATTCGATTCGATTCGCCCATATTCGATAAAAATAAAATTTCATGGAATGTCTTTTGAAGTGAATTTAATTGTTACGTCAACGACAATGGGCCGGTATTACAGTCTCAGTTTAAGAGCTAAACTCAAGTTTTACAAAAATATATCGTATTACAGTGACCATTTAGGCCTAATCTTCCCTCAAATACGTCACTAAAACGACAAAAATATTTAACTCAACGTTTCTGGCGGATTAAGTACTTAACGGTGAGTCAACTGTCATTTCTCGACTCGTTGTTAGGCAACAAGTGTAGTTTCAATGTTCTATCACTCGAGGCATTAGTTGTATCGACGGTGGCGCCACACAACAAAACAAACTGACAGCCATATTGAAACGAACATGGGCATTGGAGAAAAAAATTAAATTTAATGTTGGATAATAAAACAATAGTATTTCAAGTCGTAGCGTCCCGTTTTGTAGTTCGTATTATTTGAGGTTATTTAAAATTTGACAGATATCTAATAACCACAGAAAAAGTAAAATATGTCTATAATTGATGATTTAGTAACTGACATGTCATATTGCACTGTAATACGGAAATGGATTCAATCTCTCCTTAACATTAATCATGAGCTTAACAAACTCAATGAGTTGAGGGCCAACTGTAATATCGGGCCATATTCATTTAAAACAAAATAAATCCTGCGCGTGTAAACGTGAAGCGTCTAAATTTTCTTTACAAGATTGCACTCAGTGTGTTATGTATGGTATAGGTATACATATGTGTGTTATGACAATAATGTCTTATGTGTTGCATGCTAATTAGTCAATCATTACTAGGTATGTGTCCGTGTTATGCAAGCAAGGACTTATATTGGCTTGACTAAATGAGACACAAGACGATTATTTCGTTATGATTTATGATTTGCTACGATTGATTTAATGCTTTGATCGAGCCTTTGTTGATTGAGCGTGTCTTATTTAAAATAGACTGTCTGTATCGTATCCGTTGGATTTTTTTTTCGGCTTAGTACTATTTAAAATTTGATCATAATATGTACACGATTTGTTCACATACAATCGCGCTGTATTGTTCTTTACTCCTCACTAACCCAAGGGGATATAGTGGGGAGTTATGGTTTCGCAACTTTTAAAACTATTTTTTTATTGCAGATTATCAACTAGTATCATGCTGAGATTGTCTTCTGAATGTTTCATGATAATGTATCTGTGTGTGTGCTGTGTACTATGTGCTATGTGCGGCGTATATATTTTACTTTATCAACTATAGACTTAAGTAGGTACTCAAATTTTCAAAATTTTCAAAATTGTATCTAATATTCACTTAGACACCATTAGATTTTGAAGGATATCTGAATAGTGCTCTTCATTTTTTTTAACTGTCAAATATTTCAAAGTAACCCCAAGCTCAGGAAACTTAAAATTTAATTTTTTTTATTTTCAAATTGGTAAAAGGGCACATGTCTTTTATAAAATGACATTGAAGAAATATCAAGTTTTCATAATTATATATTTAAATGAAAAAATATTGAACAAACTCATTTCATAAAAATGTTGAAAATTTTACATACAAAATTTGAATATTTTGTGGAGTGACTTTGTAGGGAGGAGTATTTTAATAATATTATTTTTAGTATGTACCCAAAATATTATAATGGAGTTGTATCTGATATCTTGGACTTGTTCAGCTGAGTCGGCACACTTTTGCAATACTTTTGTGAGACTCGTGGTCTTGTAAGCCTAGTGATGGTCATGGTATTGCACCCCTGGTCATCGTTTTGGACTTGCAGTGAGACATGCCGTCTTGTAAGTCTTGATGTACTGTTACTTTCAAGACATTAACTCATCACTAACAAAAACGCATTTAAAATTTTTTCGCGGAAGCTCATTCAGAAAAGGGAGAAAAATACCTTTTATCAGCGTTTTACATTTTTTTATCCCGATTCCATGAAATGGGGAAATACGCTTGTGCACTAGTGGATAAACTAGAATTTATTGCAAACCTAATCAACAACCGACTCAATGGCATCGATTGCTGAATTTTCTTCAATTTCACCTGATTGTGTTTTTCTTCAGGATTGGTTCGCACAAACATATCTCAACATACATCTCTGTTGTCCATCATCCTCTTCAGCGCTTGGTATCTGTTACAGCGATCATCTCTAATCACCTGGTCCATATAACTGTCTCTAGGGCGTCCTCTATAGTTTCTTACCTCCATCATTCCCTCGGCGATGGTAACAACCCGACTCCGGATGCCATTTGGATCTTTGTTGGGCAAGCTTCTTTAGGAGTTGTCTCTTTTTACGACTCTGCTCATAACCACATCGTTTGGAATCATGGTCTGTCAAATGGATCCTAGCCATGCGCCTGTAGCACCACATTTCGAAGGCAGCAGATCGATGTCCAGATTCTCTCCGGCTGAAAGTCCAAGTTTCGCTGCCATACAGCAGCACACTCCAGACAAGATTTTTAATCAAGATCTTCCTTATATTTCGAATATATATTTAATTGCATATACGCAAACATTGGATTTTTTTCCCTGTCGGAAGTCAAATGGTATTTTTGTTGACGATAACATCTAAATAGAGACGAAGTTGGGATATTATAGAAGAACCAGGAACTCAGGCACCTACAGGGCTTACGACCTGTCATCGGCTGGTTTACGTGATCACTTTATGCGCTTGCGCAACGTTCACCAATTATGCCTTTATTGAGTTCCCTTATCAATGTATTTTTTTTAAAGTTCTATATATTTGTGTTCCTGGTTCTTCTATAATATCCCAACTTCATCTCTATTGAGATGTTATTGTCAATAAAAATATTCCTTATATTTATCAATGTTAGGAGATTCAGATATCAACGATTTTTTTAAGGCAATTCTTGCCTATTAAACTCTGTTTATTATTTTGATTGTGTATGCATAAAGATACCTGTAGTTATATCCTGTAATAATGACTCAATTTATTCATGCATCCCACATGTCACTCGGAGATGTATGAAATTGTAGGATTTTAATACAATAATTTGTTATAATGACATTCTGAGAAGGAAGGATGATAGGATCGGTTCGGGCAGTGTGAATTCAGGGTTGGGCCGCGCAACGGTCTCTTATTAACTTTTTGTCCATTAATAGGACCATTTCCTGTCACAGAATTGTGTATGAAATAAGTGCATCTCTCTTCTAAGCAGAGGTAAGCTGTCATATTTCTTCGTATATACCCACTTAAGATTATCGGAGCAATTTTTCTGTCCCAAGCACTTTCAAACTTTATTGGGACAGTACCTATTTGAAAAAGAAAACTGTAAAAATTAAAATTTTTGTATTATGAATATGTTTATATTATGTATAGGTACTTAATAAAAAAATAAAAAACCTAAAGAGACGGACTAGAAAAGAATATGGTAAGGAACATATGTAACTACTTAAGGTTTCCTTAGAAATCATTTAGGTTACCAGCTCAATATTAAAAAAAATAAGACAGGTCTCGCTGTCACTGCTGATCTGTTTCTTTACATTGTGAGACTTGGATTAAGTAATTTTAAAAATAAATATTAATTTATTTTATTTTTACGGCTAAGTAGTTCAAGAGTAAATAAATAAATAAATAATAAATAAATAAATAAATAAATAAATAAATAAATAAATAAATAAATAAATAAATAAATAAATAAATAAATAAATAAATAAATAAATAAATAAATAAATAAATAAATAAATAAATAAATAAATAAATAAATAAATAAATAAATAAATAAATAAATAAATAAATAAACAAATAAATAAATAAATAAATATTAAGGCCGCGCAGGCACTGAAATTTTTTAGCGAAGTTGTTCCCCTCTTCTCGTATATATTGTAGTAGAAGCGTTGGAGTTTCATTCACCTACAGTACAAGCATTTATGCTTAATTTAGGTAAAATATGAGGATGTAATGTACTTGTTACACGGACAAATTCATTATTTTTTATATATAAAAAAAAAACATTTTAAATAACGACTGAATCATACCTGGTTAAATAAAATCAAGACACTCATTTAAAAATCTAAAAAGGTCATAATGTTACCATTATATTTATCAATATTTTGTTAAATTATAGTTTTAAATTTAACTAAATATAAGAGGGAATTCCATGAATTTCTGAAATACCTCGAATTTATTTTATCAAAAAAATTTCACATATTCTGATTCTGGAACTTTCAAACTGTAGACAATACTATACCACCTTTTCCTGTATTTAGTTTTATGAAAATTGTCAGTATTGGCCAATTAAATAAAGAAACGCCAATGCAACTAATCACATTTGAGTGCCTCTGTGGCCTTAGCATATATTTTCAGTATTTTTTTTCTTATTGAACGTTAGGTACTTGTTCTGTTAAATCATCTCACATAATATTATATACAACTCATGTTATCATACTGAAGATTTCAATTATGATATCCTCATGCCTGTGTTGTGTCAACATAAATGTATTTAAATTAGAAACCTTCATCTTCATTTGACACACGAACGGCTTAAAGACAACCCACAGTATGTCAAAAAAAATGTTTTTTTAAAGGCTGTCTTTATATGGAAAAATGTTTTTTTTTTATATTTATGCAACATCTGTGGTATGACTATTGGCATCGGGTGCATACTATACAAAAGAGAATGTTCATCTCTAGCTAATTTAAGATTATGATATTTATTTTGAAAGTGTACTTTTTGTGAATGCATCATCAAAATATACTTTTATGAGAAAAGTCTACTTTTTATGAAGCACCAATAAAATATAATATTATGATAAGAGTGTACCTACTTTTTATGAATTTATCACTAAAATATAATATTTTGAAAAAATTTTACATACTAAGCACAAACGAAATAGATTATGAAAAAAGTGTACTTTATATGAGTGCTTAAAATATCAAAAGTAAAACTTTTTATGAGTGCATCAATAAAATATAGTATTATGAGAAAAATGTACTTTTTATGAGTGCATCAATAAAATATATTAAAATAAGAAATGTGTACTTTTTATGAATGCATCAATAAAATATATTATAATGAGAAAAGTGTACTTTTTATGAGTGCATCAATAAAACATATTATAATGAGAAAAAGTGTAGGTACTTTTTATGAATACATCAATAAAATATACTATAATGAGAAATGTGTACTTTTTATGAATGTATCAATAAAATATATTATAATGAGAAAAGTGTACTTTTTATGAATGTATCAATAAAATATATTATAATGAGAAAAGTGTACTTTTTATGAGTGCATCAATAAAATATATAATAATGAGAAAAGTGTATATTTTATGAGTGCATCAATAAAACATATTATAATGAAAAAAGTGTACTTTTTATGAGTGCATTAATATAAAATACTATATTGAGAAAAGTGTACATTTTATGAATGTATCAATAAAATATATTATAATGAGAAAAGCGTACTTTTTATGAATGTATCAATAAAATATATTATAATGAGAAAAGTGTACTTTTTATGAGTGCATCAATAAAATATATTATAATGAGAAAAGTGTATATTTTATGAGTGCATCAATAAAACATATTATAATGAAAAAAGTGTACTTTTTATGAGTGCATTAATATAAAATACTATATTGAGAAAAGTGTACTTTTTATGAGTGCATAAATAAAATAGAGTTTATGATGATTTTACGAGAAAAGTTACCTACTTCAGTAAAATACCGTTTGTGTATTCTTTGTTATTTTTTTTTATGGGAGCATCAATAAAATAATATTTTGTACAAATATCGAGAAAAGTGTACTTTGCCAGCTCAAATATTTAAAAATAATATGTACAGGTAGTGTCCTGATTTACATTGCAGAAATAGAAGTTTTAAAGTGCAGACTAAAATATAAAATATATAACCACTTACGTAGTGTTGTCTCGGAAGTATGGATATATTTTTTAATATTACCATAACAATATTTACGATAAAGTATGTGATATATTATAATATTATGACCTCAGCATATTTCACATGTAAACAGTTAAATGTTTTACAAAACACAAATGACCAGTTATGATTTACATATTTTCATATACATAGGTGTATTATTAAACGAATATTATTACATGTTGTGGTGGTTGTTATTCGTGAGTATTTTTGCTTTTTAATATTTTACTAAATAATGAATAAATCATATAATACAGAAATGCTGTCCTTCAGTCGAATGGTGAGTTGAGACTGAACTGAAGACAAAGAATCGCTGCAAAGATATGATGATAAAGTTGTTTGGTTAGTAGAAATCGCCGAATGGCAATGTATACCTAACTATCGTTATAGAACTTAGGTCACACTTCCGGTTGCGCACAGCGCAAATTTGTGTCTTTTTGCTTGTTTGGTATATTGTGCAAATCGTCCCCTTACTCGGTGAAATGGCTCAAGATATTTAGCGATAACTATACTTACATATAGTATTTTTATATATCACTAGTGCGCCCGGGCAAACGTTGTTCTGTCACAGACCGCCTTCTATGTAGACCGCATTTTATGTAGACCACATTTTATGTAGACCTCATTTTATGTATTTTACCAATTATTTTTTCGTGCATTGAGTGATTTATATTCTCTAGATTCGTAATACAGATGTCAATAGAATTGTTCACACAGTCGTATATTCAAGTATTACACAACTGAACAATGAATTACAACCTTTTTTTCCTATAAAAAAATCTAGGAGGGGTGTAAAGAAGTCAAAATTTATGACTATGATATATATACATATAATTGAATGAGAAATCTAATAAAAAAATACTTTTGTTGAAAAAATGTAAATATTTTTTTAACAGCGCCATCTATCGGGTAAAAAACTTATCCTATCATTATATCAGGAACCCATCATACAAATTTAGAAAATTTCATTGAAATCGGTTGGACGGTTACGAAGATTAGCGTGTACAAACATCGTGACATGAGATTTTTATATATTAAGATATGTTTTAAAAGTAGGTACTTACATTTAATTAAATAAAATATATTTCACATCAAACCCATTGAACTGCATGTACTACGTTAGTAAAAATTAATGTAAATATACGTACTAACGTACAAATCTACGTTGTACAAATAAATCTACGTAGTGAAATTAAAACATTGTACCTACCCTTTGATAAATACGTGATATTTTTACTCCTCACTAACCCAAGGGGATAAAGTGGGGAGTTATGATTTCGCAATTTTTAAGGCTATTTTTTAATGCAGATTATCAACTAGTATCATGCTGAGATTGTATTCTGAAAGTTTCATCACAATGTATCGGTGTGTGTGTGCTATGTGCTTTGTGCTGCGTGCTATGTACCTACTGTGTGCTATGTACGGCGTGTTATTTTTACTTTATCAATTATTATAGACCAAAGTACTCATTCGATTTTTTTTTAAATTTTGCAAATATGTATATCTCATACATTAGATCCCATTAGATTTTAAAGGATGTCTGAAAAGTGCTTTTCATTTTTTAACTGTCAAATATTTCAAAATGACACCAAGATCAGGAAACTAAAATTTGAAATATTTATTTTCAAATTGGTAATAAGACACATCACTTTCATAATCGAAGAGTATGTAATAGAACGATATATGATAGAATAAAAAATGAGGACATAAGGAGAAAATGCAAGATAAAGAAAGATATTATATGTAAAATGAAAGTGAATGCTTTGAGGTGGTTTGGACATATAGAAAGAATGAACGATGAAAGACTGACCAAAAAATATACACGGGTGCAAGAGATGGAGTGAATAGCAGAGGTCGCCCCAGAAAGGGATGGCATGACCATGTGAATGATATTTTGAAAGAAGGAAACATAAAAAGTTTGAACAATCGACGAGCATGTATGAGACGATGCATGGATGTAAAGGAAGCCAGAAATGTGTGCAAAAATAGAGAAGTATGGCGCTCGATTCTCTCTGCTTACCCCGTAAGGGACATGGCATGATGGTATGTATGTATGTATGTACTTTCATAAAATGGCACTGAAGAATTATCAAGTTTTCATAATAAAATATTTAAATAAAAAAAATAATTGAACAAACTCATACAAAATTTGAATATTTAGCGTATGCCACAACCCACTCGTTTTATCATAGATAGTCCAATTACTTATCAAAAATTTAAATACGGTCGAATATTGATTGACCACTGCAATATAAAATGAAAATGTCGGCCTTCATGGCTCAGTTGGTTAGGTATCTGACTGCTGATCCAAAGGTCCCGGGTTCGATTCCCGGTGGAGACACAGTTTTTAATTGTGTTTTCAGTCTGGATCTGTGAGACGATTAATATCGTAAGTCTCCAGAATGTGGCAACTTGTTATTGGGTGCGTGTTAAATCAATATTTGACATAGTACCTGTTAGTTGCCCGAGAAGTAAAATAAAGAAATAAATAAAGAAATTTTGATAATTTGTAAAGTGCTAAGGTTCAAGTGCTTTTTTGGCCACCTTGGCATCGAAAGTAATGAAACAGCTGACTTATTAGCAAAATCAAATTCCTCTTCTGGTATGAATCTATCCCATTTGCAGATCCCAACTTTACATAGATTACTTTTGTTCCCTCCAAAACCTTAAGATGCGTAGATGGAATGATCACCTGTCAGTGACTCGTATTCGAACAGGATCGTTATACGCTGGAATCCAGCCCATGATCCCCTCAAAACCTTGATTTCAGGGAAGAGGGTTTTCCAGAAGAGATATTTCCTGTTTAACGAGAATGAGAATTGGTCACTGTATTGTGGCTACTCACCTGTTTAAAATTCATGTATTTAGCAGTCCTATCTGTGAGTGTGGTCTAGAGGAGACTCTAGACCATATGTTTTTAACTGCAATAACCAGTCTAATATCAGAGGTTTGTATCAATACCTACTTTATCGACATTGTTCATACATCTCCAATTGATATATCCTACCTGTTATCTCTTAATAATTCAAAAATTTATGTCTTGTTGTTAAAATTTCTAAAATCTCACAACATCGAACTGTAAATTAATCTTGAACTTTTTTATATTCTCCTAAAACTGCTCCTATTTCTATTTTCATCCAAGGCATATAGCACTCTAAATAGGGTGAATTGCCATATAAAGCAAAAAAAAGTGCTTTTTTAACCGAAAGTCGGATGTTCTCAATTCGTCGCATTTTTTTACTTTCAACGAGAATTTTTTCGACGTTGTCAGATTTAAAATAGACAGGGGATACCTCAGGGGTAGTTGCAAACTATTTTGGTTAAGAAAATCATCAAACTATTTTTTTGGAATCGTTTGTTTCTTAATTAAATATATTCCCTTCCTGTCATGTTTATTTTATTTTCGTATGTTGGAGTATGATAGCGCTTGCTTGATTTTACTAAACAACTTGACCTAAATGTAAATTAATATTGTTAATTGAAGCAAAGGTACTAATGATCTTAGTGTAGTTAAGATCTCTGTCGAGATATAAATATACGTAGTTATGGAGGTGGTCGGATGAATCATTGGGATTGCAGAGTAAGAATTTTCATGGTTTATGAGAAGAAAAAGAGGAAAACCAATTCACATTTTAACAGTAGGTCAAACTTTGGATAGATAAATTGCTTGGTATCTACTTAAGGCTAACAGGTCCGCAACGAATAACAAATCTATGAACGTTCTTTTTTTATTTACTTATAAATTGATTAATAAATTTATTTATTTATTAATAAATAAATTATAACTTTTAATTAATTTATTATTTATTTATTTATTTGTTTATTTATTTATTTATTTATTTACTATTTATTTATTTATTTATTTAATTATTTATTTATTTATTTATTTATTTATTTACTATTTATTTATTTATTTATTTATTTATTTACTATTTATTTATATATTTATTTATTTATTTAATTATTTATTTATTTAATTATTTATTTATTTATTAATTTATTTATTTATTTATATATTTATTTATTTATTTATTTATTTATTTATTTATTTATTTATTTATTTATTTATTTATTTATTTATTTTTATATTTATTTATTTATTTACTTATTTAGATGTTTATTTATGTATTTATTTCATTAATTATTATTTCATTAATTATTACAACAAAGACAGAACTACTCTGGACAACAACACGCAAACGAAGCCATTTAATAGACACTTCCCCACTGACTTTCGAAAATTCAGATATTCTTCCTATATCCTGTGTTAAACTTCTTGGAGTCAAAATAGATTCAAATCTAAGCTTTTCAAACCAAATTAACACAGTTACTTCTTCTGCTTTCTTTCAACTAAGACGTTTAAAGTCAATCCGAAGGAGTATCCCAATTGAAGCCATGAAATCTTTGGTAAGCGCCTTTGTTGTCTCCCGTTTGGATTATTGTAACGGAATATAAATGCGAATTTACCAAAGAAAGAAATTAATAAAATTCAGTCAGTTTTCAATGCTGCAGCCAGACTCATCACTGGAGCCTCCAAATTTTCTCACATCTCTCACCATCTTCGCAATCTGCATTGGCTTAAAGTCCCCGAAAGAATTGAATATAAGCTCTGTCTCATAATCTTTAAAGCACTTCGTGGTATGGCTCCTACTTACCTCTCCGAACTGTGCATTCCGCTTTCAATAAATGACAGACAATCATCACTTCGTTCTGCCTCTTCATCCATGGTTGAGAAATTAGTTGAAATAAACAGGGTGCACACAACTAATTTCGGTGATCGTGCATATGCTGTGGCAGGACCAAATGCATGGAATAAGCTCCCACACACCCTCAGACAAACCGAAAATATATCTTCGTTCAGAAAAAACTCAAAACGCACCTTTTTGGCAAATCTTACCAGAGCCGAAATGATACAACGTAATCATTTTTTCAGCGCCCTTGAGGTGAGATATTCACAAAAACGGCGCTATATAAATTATCCAAATTTATTATTTATTATTATTTATTTATTTATGGTGTAAGAGATGGAGTGAATAGCAGAGGTCGCCCCAAAAAGGGATGGCATGACCATGTGAACGATATTTTGAAACAAGGAAACATTAAAAGTTTGAACAATCGATGAGCATGTATGTGACGATGCAAGGATGTAAACGAAGCCAGAAATGTGTGCAAAAATAGAGAAGTATGGCTAGTTTCTCTCTGCTTACCCTGTAAGGGACATGGTGTGATGTTATGTATGTATGTATGTATTTTTAATATTTATTTATTAACTATTTATTTATTTATTTATAAACATTTCCGTGCACCGTATACAAGCAGAGAGTTCATTGCCAAATGGCAGATTTTACAACAAACCAGTATTTCGATCCATTCTTCTTTGATTTCAATCTTGGAAATCGGTTGTCAGCAAAGCTATGCATCTCTTCCTACACCCCGCTCGATCTTCAGCGACTCTCTTCAACTCTGTGTAGGAGGTACACTTCATATCCTCGCACACCTGCTTTAGATTACTCTCAGGATGTCCTTTCGATCCCGGAGAAACGATAATTGCTTTTGAAATAATTTAAATGAATTTGTCTTGCTTGTCGCATGCATGCCAGTATGTTTTTTAAAGTTCTATCAATTTTCTCTTACAGGATGTCGTTCACATGATCGTGTCATCCTTTTCACGGACGACTCCGGTCTTTTGTTCCATTCCTATCGGCTTTGTATACTCTCTTCGTCAGACGTCTGGGACCCTTGGATCAGCAGTCAGATAACTAACCAACTGAGCCACGAGGCCGCTGACAATACAACAGACAAAATAATACCTTACCTAGTTCAGCAATGAGGTTCACCACCCATTCTAAATGTTGCTTTTTACTGGTGCGTGGAGATACACGCATGTGTTATGCGTACTCTCACGCCTGTCTCTGTTTTCCCCACCTTGTGGGATATGCCGCGATTGTATGTATGATTGGTTTGATACATTGATGAATAGACGCCGGCTCTGTGGTCGATCTTCTTACGTCTGGTGTTGGAAGAGTATGACGTATGAGCTCACTGGACCGATGGGAATCTGTAGGGCGTGAAGATCCATATCTGGAGTGACCCCACACATAATACAGTATATACATATATTTCATAGTACAAACACGCAATATTTACTATTGAGGAAACCAATACATTCATACGGTTGAAACCTCTGGTGAAAAATTGGGGAAATTCGACTGAAACGGACTCGGATTATCCTAATATAATATAATCTTAATGGCTCGGATTATTATAATATACCTAATCCTTATACTAAAACGGACTCGGATTATCCTAATATAATATAATTCTCAGACTAAAACGGACTCGGATTATCCTAATATAGTAAAACCATAATAATAATTTTTCCATTTCTATCCATTGTCCTGTCCTAAATTCCCTACCTTGTATACACCAGATGCACCTATTTATTTTCTATAAAAAATATGAACATTGTTGTAGTACATCTCAAATTTTTTGAACAGTTTTTATAAAAATTGAATTTAGTGACGACATCGCTTCATACAATGTGTATGGCAGTCGCCAATACACAATATCTAAAAAGACTTAATTGTTTCATAATTCATCTCCAAACATACATACACATCATAATGCTGCTTTCATATTCCGGGTAGGAAAAAAATACTAACCTCCATACTATCCTATCTTGACATACATACCTACATGTGTTGTATAAAAAAACAAAATATCTAATATATTTTAATATTCAATAATTTGGATTTATGAGTTTATAGTTTGGTACTTATTCTTCAACTATAAATATTATCGCTATCGACAGTTGGATCTCATGTGTTACATATAACTATTATATTTAGAATATTGTAAAGAATTGTATCATAAAAACGATAAACATTGTAATCTAGAAATTGATGAACTTTTTTTATTTGTAAAGCAACAAACTGACATTTGATTTAAAAAGATGTAAGTATGCCTATTCGACATCACTGGCCTCTAATTAAGTGGTATTATGCAAATTATGCCCTCCATGTTAGCGATGTTATCTTGAGGTGGTCTTGCGATATTCTGATACGGTCGGCGCGGTCTGATGATGACCCCTTAACGGGTCGCTGAAACCGCTGTCGGACTTATGAAGAACAAGTACAGATAACCTCCGGATGTACCTACCAATAAAGTGTTTGCGTGCTACAATTAAATTTACCGTAAATCTTAAACCATATCTGTTAAAATATCATTTGTTTATTTATTTACTGTTAATTACACCTTAAAAGAAAAAAAAAACATATAATTATGGAAACTTCTTTGCACCCTGTACAAGTGGTACATTTATTATTTCAAAGTGATATCTATTTTCAACGAATCAGTGTTTTCAACTTCTACAAACACAGTTTTAAGTAAAAAGAATTGATTATCCAACTGTCGATTTGTTCAAGAGAATTTTATTCTCTTAACATATCGACAAAGTATCAAGCCAAGATACGCGAGATTTGTATGCAGGGTCTATATTTTTCACGGTTTTTCCAACTTTGAAGTCAAAAAACACCAAATTAGAGGCTTCGCAGCATATATTTTATTTTATTTTATTTTATTTAAACCTAACAAACATACAGTCATACAAACAAATATTACAACAAATTCAATTTTAACAATATATCATAGACCAATTTTGTTTGCGGATATTACATTATCTTTTTAAGCTGCACAGTGTAAAACAAATAGCTATTTGAAATTTAGTAAGTACTCAAAATTCAGAAGAAAAAGGACAAAAAGAGAGAAAGGAAGGTTGTGGCACTCGCAGTCTAAGAGAACAAAGCAGGAATCAGCTACCGTAAACCTCTAAGGGTCTCAGAGATGACATTTTTATACTTTATTTTAGTATGTCTAAAAATATCAACACTCTTAAAAAAACATTATAAATGTTACATGCCCTTTGGATGAATGAATTTTTATGTTCTGTATACGGATTTACTCAGGATTCGGAGTAGAATATTTAGAATGACCTCCATCCTATCCTATCCTGACATATACATACCTACATGTAACAAAGCAAAATATCTTAAAATATTTATTAATTTGTTTTTATGTGTTTATAGTTTGGTATGTATTCTTTAAGTATGCATGCTATCGCCATCGACAGTTAGATCTCATGTGTTACATGCAACTAGTCAATATAAAACTAATCATCTCTAGATCTATGTACTTTACACATATGATGTAAATATGAAGTCGATCGGACTTATTGTAGAGAGGACACAAAAAGTATATCGCGTACGCCATACATACAAACACATCACGACGAAACTCATAGTGTACAATATCTACATGATACCCGTTGAGAAATTAATGCAAAAAATACGCTTAAAAATTGTGAAATCACGACTCCCCACTATTACATAGCAAAGGAGAGTAGGTAAATATAAATTTGTAAAATAATATGATGTAAGATGTCCCTAAGTATTGTTGTTGCTATACGTTAAATTGTGAAATCACGACTCCCCACTATTAGGTACATAGCAAAGGAGAGTAAATATAAATTTGTAAAATAATATGATGTAAGATGTCCCTAAGTATTGTTGTTGCTATACGTTAAATTGTGAAATCACGACTCCCCACTATTACATAGCAAAGGAGAGTAAATATAAATTTGTAAAATAATATGATGTAAGATGTCCCTAAGTATTGTTGTTGCTATACGTTAAATTGTGAAATCACGACTCCCCACTATTAGGTACATAGCAAAGGAGAGTAAATATAAATTTGTAAAATAATATGATGTAAGATGTCCCTAAGTATTGTTGTTGCTATACGTTAAATTGTGAAATCACGACTCCCCACTATTACATAGCAAAGGAGAGTAAATATAAATTTGTAAAATAATATGATGTAAGATGTCCCTAAGTATTGTTGTTGCTATACGTTAAATTGTGAAATCACGACTCCCCACTATTAGGTACATAGCAAAGGAGAGTAAATATAAATTTGTAAAATAATATGATGTAAGATGTCCCTAAGTATTGTTGTTGCTATACGTTAAATTGTGAAATCACGACTCCCCACTATTACATAGCAAAGGAGAGTAAATATAAATTTGTAAAATAATATGATGTAAGATGTCCCTAAGTATTGTTGTTGCTATACGTTAAATTGTGAAATCACGACTCCCCACTATTAGGTACATAGCAAAGGAGAGTAAATATAAATTTGTAAAATAATATGATGTAAGATGTCCCTAAGTATTGTTGTTGCTATACGTTAAATTGTGAAATCACGACTCCCCACTATTACATAGCAAAGGAGAGTAAATATAAATTTGTAAAATAATATGATGTAAGATGTCCCTAAGTATTGTTGTTGCTATACGTTAAATTGTGAAATCACGACTCCCCACTATTAGGTACATAGCAAAGGAGAGTAAATATAAATTTGTAAAATAATATGATGTAAGATGTCCCTAAGTATTGTTGTTGCTATACGTTAAATTGTGAAATCACGACTCCCCACTATTAGGTACATAGCAAAGGAGAGTAAATATAAATTTGTAAAATAATATGATGTAAGATGTCCCTAAGTATTGTTGTTGCTATACGTTAAATTGTGAAATCACGACTCCCCACTATTACATAGCAAAGGAGAGTAAATATAAATTTGTAAAATAATATGATGTAAGATGTCCCTAAGTATTGTTGTTGCTATACGTTAAATTGTGAAATCACGACTCCCCACTATTAGGTACATAGCAAAGGAGAGTAAATATAAATTTGTAAAATAATATGATGTAAGATGTCCCTAAGTATTGTTGTTGCTATACGTTAAATTGTGAAATCACGACTCCCCACTATTACATAGCAAAGGAGAGTAAATATAAATTTGTAAAATAATATGATGTAAGATGTCCCTAAGTATTGTTGTTGCTATACGTTAAATTGTGAAATCACGACTCCCCACTATTACATAGCAAAGGAGAGTAAATATAAATTTGTAAAATAATATGATGTAAGATGTCCCTAAGTATTGTTGTTGCTATACGTTAAATTGTGAAATCACGACTCCCCACTATTAGGTACATAGCAAAGGAGAGTAAATATAAATTTGTAAAATAATATGATGTAAGATGTCCCTAAGTATTGTTGTTGCTATACGTTAAATTGTGAAATCACGACTCCCCACTATTAGGTACATAGCAAAGGAGAGTAAATATAAATTTGTAAAATAATATGATGTAAGATGTCCCTAAGTATTGTTGTTGCTATACGTTAAATTGTGAAATCACGACTCCCCACTATTACATAGCAAAGGAGAGTAAATATAAATTTGTAAAATAATATGATGTAAGATGTCCCTAAGTATTGTTGTTGCTATACGTTAAATTGTGAAATCACGACTCCCCACTATTAGGTACATAGCAAAGGAGAGTAAATATAAATTTGTAAAATAATATGATGTAAGATGTCCCTAAGTATTGTTGTTGCTATACGTTAAATTGTGAAATCACGACTCCCCACTATTACATAGCAAAGGAGAGTAAATATAAATTTGTAAAATAATATGATGTAAGATGTCCCTAAGTATTGTTGTTGCTATACGTTAAATTGTGAAATCACGACTCCCCACTATTAGGTACATAGCAAAGGAGAGTAAATATAAATTTGTAAAATAATATGATGTAAGATGTCCCTAAGTATTGTTGTTGCTATACGTTAAATTGTGAAATCACGACTCCCCACTATTACATAGCAAAGGAGAGTAAATATAAATTTGTAAAATAATATGATGTAAGATGTCCCTAAGTATTGTTGTTGCTATACGTTAAATTGTGAAATCACGACTCCCCACTATTAGGTACATAGCAAAGGAGAGTAAATATAAATTTGTAAAATAATATGATGTAAGATGTCCCTAAGTATTGTTGTTGCTATACGTTAAATTGTGAAATCACGACTCCCCACTATTACATAGCAAAGGAGAGTAAATATAAATTTGTAAAATAATATGATGTAAGATGTCCCTAAGTATTGTTGTTGCTATACGTTAAATTGTGAAATCACGACTCCCCACTATTAGGTACATAGCAAAGGAGAGTAAATATAAATTTGTAAAATAATATGATGTAAGATGTCCCTAAGTATTGTTGTTGCTATACGTTAAATTGTGAAATCACGACTCCCCACTATTAGGTACATAGCAAAGGAGAGTAAATATAAATTTGTAAAATAATATGATGTAAGATGTCCCTAAGTATTGTTGTTGCTATACGTTAAATTGTGAAATCACGACTCCCCACTATTACATAGCAAAGGAGAGTAAATATAAATTTGTAAAATAATATGATGTAAGATGTCCCTAAGTATTGTTGTTGCTATACGTTAAATTGTGAAATCACGACTCCCCACTATTACATAGCAAAGGAGAGTAAATATAAATTTGTAAAATAATATGATGTAAGATGTCCCTAAGTATTGTTGTTGCTATACGTTAAATTGTGAAATCACGACTCCCCACTATTACATAGCAAAGGAGAGTAAATATAAATTTGTAAAATAATATGATGTAAGATGTCCCTAAGTATTGTTGTTGCTATACGTTAAATTGTGAAATCACGACTCCCCACTATTACATAGCAAAGGAGAGTAAATATAAATTTGTAAAATAATATGATGTAAGATGTCCCTAAGTATTGTTGTTGCTATACGTTAAATTGTGAAATCACGACTCCCCACTATTAGGTACATAGCAAAGGAGAGTAAATATAAATTTGTAAAATAATATGATGTAAGATGTCCCTAAGTATTGTTGTTGCTATACGTTAAATTGTGAAATCACGACTCCCCACTATTAGGTACATAGCAAAGGAGAGTAAATATAAATTTATAAAATAATATGATGTAAGATGTCCCTAAGTATTGTTGTTGCTATACGTTAAAAATATGATATTCCCTACAATTAGGGATATATGTATTTTCTTCTTTTGTAATATTTGTTAAGTTATTTCTGATAAATCTGCACAAATCGTTGAAAATAATATTTTCTTTTGTATTGTATTGTATATATTTTATTTAGATGTAAAAAAAATACAATTTCTTACATCTAGTACAAACGAAAATAAAAACAAACAATAAAAATAAACAAATCAACATCGGATGGCTAAATGAACACACAAAAAAGACACGTCTCTATCAATAACAATAAAACACAAAGTAAAAAAAATGAAAACACACTACCACAATAGAAGACATCAAAGAACATTAAAAAAATAATAATAATAACAATATAGTATCAAAACAAGCAAAACAGATATTATAGTCTTAGAACATAATACATATATAAACAATAGAAACAGATATTATAGTCTTAGAACATAATACATATATAAACAATAGAAACAGATATTATAGTCTTAGAACATAATACATATATAAACAATAGAAACAGATATTATAGTCTTAGAACATAATACATATATAAACAATAGAAACAGATATTATAGTCTTAGAACATAATACATATATAAACAATAGAAACAGATATTATAGTCTTAGAACATAATACATATATAAACAATAGAAACAGATATTATAGTCTTAGAACATAATACATATATAAACAATAGAAACAGATATTATAGTCTTAGAACATAATACATATATAAACAATAGAAACAGATATTATAGTCTTAGAACATAATACATATATAAACAATAGAAACACACGATTTTTAAAAAAACTTTTGTTTTATGTATTCAGCACCTAAGCGACGAAAAACGGCAAGACTAGACGCCTCCTTTACAGATTCAGGCAAATCATTATAAAGTTGTAAGCCTTTGTAGTACACACTATTTTGTGTACCTGCCAGGTTTGTCTGCGGCAGTCTAAAGTCCCGCCTACTTCTCGTCGGGTATGCGTGAACTTCAAAATTGTACATAATATTTTTTTGTAAATAATGTGGTAAAAGTCTAGTAGTTTTGTATAAAATAATTAAAGAAGACATACCGTTTAGTGACAACCGTGGTCACCTCAAGGGCGCTTTCAGTTTGCGAAAAAATAAGTTAAAATTAGTCCTATAGCTAACACATTGAAAATGGTGAAACATAAAACTTAAAAAAATACAATAAGTTAAAATTAGTCCTATAGCTAACTCATTGAAAATGGTGAAACATAAAACTTAAAAAAATACAATAAGTTAAAATTAGTCCTATAGCTAACACATTGAAAATGGTGAAACATAAAACTTAAAAAAATACAATAAGTTAAAATTAGTCCTATAGCTAACACATTGAAAATGGTGAAACAAAAACTTAAAAAAATACAATAAGTTAAAATTAGTCCTATAGCTAACTCATTGAAAATGGTGAAACATAAAACTTAAAAAAATACAATAAGTTAAAATTAGTCCTATAGCTAACACATTGAAAATGGTGAAACATAAAACTTAAAAAAATACAATAAGTTAAAATTAGTCCTATAGCTAACACATTGAAAATGGTGAAACAAAAACTTAAAAAAATACAATAAGTTAAAATTAGTCCTATAGCTAACTCATTGAAAATGGTGAAACATAAAACTTAAAAAAATACAATAAGTTAAAATTAGTCCTATAGCTAATACATTGAAAATGGTGAAACATAAAACTTAAAAAAATACCTAGAAATCACAAATTAATCTAGTTATATACATATTACATAATCCAGATGAAATTAATTATAAAAAATAGTCGATCCAAAGTAAACTGGCATAATATTTAGTACACATAATACCTATTATTGAACGGATGAAGGACAATCTGGATACGACTTGCGGAAAAGATGAATTTTTAATTTCTTCTTGAATTCATTGATATTTTCGGCACATCTTATATCCATTGAAAGATTGTTCCATGACTTTGGTCCAGAAACGCCAAAAGATCGATATAGGTATTTTGGCTTATTTGTGAGATTGGTTTCTACTAGTTTTTTATTGGATTGGGTCATTGATCTTAGCGTACTTTGTTTGTTTATTGTTAGGTGAAAATGGAACACAAAGTTCCGATATATATTCCGGGGCCATGCTATTGAGTGCTTTAAGGACATGTATCATTCTATCGTATAAATCGTTTTATTTTAATTCCTCTGTTATAAAGTTTTAAAGACTAGTTGCATGTCATACATGAGATCCAACGGTTGATAGCGATAATATGAATATTTGAAGAATACATACCAAGATTTTTATTTTCTATAAAATATATTGTCTGCCAAAATAGGATAGTGTGGAGGTCAGTCCTTTATTTCGACCCCGAATATGTAAACATCTCGATGATGTATGTATGTATGGAGATTAAGTATTAAACCCGTAAATATTGCGTAGTGTATACTGCCATAAAAATTGTACGAAACTATTTGTCACTACATTCAATATTGACAAAAAAATTTAAAGAAGTTTGAGATATACTACCATCATAATGCTTGTAATTTTTTTAGAAAATCAAATTATCTAGTTGGGGTGTTCGACATTTTTAGATATTTAAAAAAATGGAAATGTAGGCAGTTAAAAGTATAAATTTGAGATTATTTATTTATTTATTTAAAGGACAACATACAGCATATAATAACTCATAAAACATAAAGATAATTTGATTAATAATAAAGCCAATTACATGTTGTCGCTGAAGTTATTGTAGTATATTAAGATACATTAGGAATGGTTACATATTATGGTGAGATATTGTGTGAATGATGTGTGAAATTGCATATATAAATGTGTCAGTATAATTAAGTGTTAAATTTGATTATGAGGATGAAATTTTAAGTTTGATATGTTTTTTAAATGTGGGGGGGCTAAGTAAGATTATGTCAATCTCTTGGAAATGCCTATTATATGTATTACAGATTCTGTAGATTGTTGCATGTTGAGCATAGTTGGTGTGTTGAGTGGTAAGATGGAAAAGAGGAGTGTGTCTAGTTCTACGGGTAGGTAGGGATGTTGAAAGATATATATAATTTAAGAGAGCAGGAGAATCAATTTTATTATTAATAATATTGTGGAGAAGCATCATATCAGATACAGTACGTCTGTTTTCGAGTGAATCAATGCAATGGTAAATCCTTGCCTCAGATATATTTATTTTTTAATAAAAAAGTTTGAGAAACCCTGGAACTTTTAAAAAACGATTGGAGACATTGTGTTTTTCTATATTTATACAAATTTTCTTCATTCTAGCTTTTGGTTTTTGAGATGTATATAAAAATAAAATAAAAAATCAAATGTTGATAACCCTTGACTAAAATCAAAACTCGATATTCAGAATATAAAAGTTTTGTAGACCTATAACTTTCTATATTTTCTAAATTTAGGACAGCGTTAAGCAGAAAAAAAGTTATAAGGGGGGGGATTCACACAGACACACTAAATGTTCTCCGAATTCTGAGTTCATCCATGTATATAGAATATATATACTGCGAAGTCAAACTGATGTTCTTTGACTTCAAAGTTGAAAAACCATGAAAAATATAGACCTGGGAGGCAAGTCTGGTTAACCGTCGAAATCAAAACCCTCCATGTTTACCCATATCATGGATATAATAAATTATCATATGGAGTTCTATACTATGCTAGGATATTAAAGAACTCCACATGATATTTGTATCCATGATATGGGTAAATATGGAGGGTTTTGGTTTCGACGGTTGACCAGACCTGCCCCCCAGGCCATACAAAATCTCGCGGATCTTGGCTTGAGAAATAAATTCGGATAAATCAAAGAATAGCTATTAATAGGATGACTATTAGAAAGGGTTCGTCATATGAATCTAAATAAATGAAATAATTGACAATCATCATCATCATCACCGACTTCCTCCAGAATCCCTCTCCAGCCGTCTCTGACCTCCGTCGCTTTCCTCGAGTAAGCTGTTCCGATCGCCCTTATGTCGTCTTCTGTGTCATCCAGACATCTTAGCTTGGGCCTGCCTCTACTTCTGCTGTACTCCAGATTTGTGTTGAGAAATTTTTGGGGGATATGAGCATCGTTCATCCGGGTGACGAGTACCTACCATTGCAGTTTACGTACTACATGAATAAAAGAAAAATGTGTCCTTGAACCTACATGAACAAAAGAAAAATGTGTCCTTGTACCTACATGTTTAAAAGAAAAATGTGTCCTTGTACCTACATGAACAAAAGAAAAATGTGTCCTTGTACCTACATGAACAAAAGAAAAATATGTCCTTGTACCTACATGAACAAAAGAAAAATGTGTCCTTGTACCTACATGAACAAAAGAAAAATGTGTCCTTGTACCTACATGTTTAAAAGAAAAATGTGTCATCGTACCTACATGAACAAAAGAAAAATGTGTCATTGTACCTACATGAACAAAAGAAAAATGTGTCCTTGTACCTACATGAACAAAAGAAAAATGTGTCCTTGTATCTACATGAACAAAAGAAAAATGTGTCCTTGTACCTACATGAACAAAAGAAAAATGTGTCCTTGTACCTACATGAACAAAAGAAAAATGTGTCATTGTACCTACATGAACAAAAGAAAAATGTGTCCTTGTACCTACATGAACAAAAGAAAAATGTGTCCTTGTATCTACATGAACAAAAGAAAAATGTGTCCTTGTACCTACATGAACAAAAGAAAAATGTGTCCTTGTACCTACATGAACAAAAGAAAAATGTGTCATTGTACCTACATGAACAAAAGAAAAATGTGTCCTTGTACCTACATGAACAAAAGAAAAATGTGTCCTTGTATCTACATGAACAAAAGAAAAATGTGTCCTTGTACCTACATGAACAAAAGAAAAATGTGTCCTTGTATCTACATGAACAAAAGAAAAATGTGTCCTTGTACCTACATGAACAAAAGAAAAATGTGTCCTTGTACCTACATGAACAAAAGAAAAATGTGTCCTTGTACCTACATGAACAAAAGAAAAATGTGTCCTTGTATCTACATGAACAAAAGAAAAATGTGTCCTTGTACCTACATGAACAAAAGAAAAATGTGTCCTTGTACCTACATGAACAAAAGAAAAATGTGTCCTTGTATCTACATGAACAAAAGAAAAATGTGTCCTTGTACCTACATGAACAAAAGAAAAATGTGTCCTTGTACCTACATGAACAAAAGAAAAATGTGTCATTGTACCTACATGAACAAAAGAAAAATGTGTCCTTGTACCTACATGAACAAAAGAAAAATGTGTCCTTGTATCTACATGAACAAAAGAAAAATGTGTCCTTGTACCTACATGAACAAAAGAAAAATGTGTCCTTGTACCTACATGAACAAAACAAAAATGTGTTCTTGTACCTACATGAACAAAAGAAAAATGTATAGCCACAAGGTTCTGCGGCCATCAAGTAACGTTGGATGGAAACGCTGCGAAGATATTGAATTTACACCAAGGGTAAGAAGTTAAAAGAAGAGTCCACCGAGGAGCATTTATTGGAGTCTGAGTGGGAGTGTGTACTTAGAATATTGCAGTCCATCAGGCAGTGGTGGGGTCGGCAAGAGGACGCAGCGCATGACCACGGCACACCTGACTGGACCATAAATTAAGCTATTACAGCGGGAGGTGGTAACGTCGGACTACACAGGTGACGCCAACTGAAGGGCTTCAAACGAATTTAATTAAACATAATTTGCAATAATTAAATTTTAAATATCGCTGAAACTAATTCAATTTGAGTTATATTTAACTAGTTACGGGAGAACTGGGGGGACAAGTCCAGTCAAACTGTAAAATCAAAACCATCATGATTACCCATAACAGGGATATAATTATCATGTGGAGTTCTATAATATATGACATTCCATATGATGATTATAACCATGATATGGCTAATTGTGAGGGTTTTGGTTTCACAGTTTGACCGGACTTGCCCCCCTGAACTCCCATCGACAGGCGAATTACATACGACAAAGTATATTATAAAAAAAATCCAGTTTCGCATTAAGTATGCATTGACTTGAATTATTATTACGTTTACAAATAAAATAGACATAGAGCCAGCGACAGCCAAATTTACGTCACTGTATAAAGCCTGAATTTTTTTCTGTAAAAGGATACCACAGCGTGTAACAACGATTGGATAATAATATGAACTCTGAATAGTGGTGGCGTTCGGAGATAATAGCCTTGATAGTTTTAAAAATTGTTAAAATTGATATATATGAAAACAAATCAGTTGCATGAAGCGTTATAGTAAAAAGCTTGATTTTGTAATATTTACTACGAAAGACTATTAGAAATCACGCCTTCCATTAACATACACTTTGGTTGGAAGAAGTTTTGTATGGACTCACTATACAAAAAGTCACAATTATCTAGAAAAGCGGTAGGTATCTTACACTGAAACAAAGAATGCGATTTTAATATATTATACAGTTTAAATAACTAATATATTTTTAAAGTCGATTCAAATTTGTGTTTAACTAGGAGTAGACTTTTGTTTTATTTATTTTTTTAGTTTTTTTACATTTTTTTTGATTTATATGGCAATTCACCCTAAGTACGAGTATAGTGCTTTATGCCTTGAATTAAATTATAAATAAAAAAAATAAGCTAAGGATATTTTTAGGAGAATATAAATAAGTTCGAAATTAACTTAAGTACAATTTAATGTTGTGTGTTTAAAAAAAAATAAGACATACATTTTTTAATCATTACTAAAAGTTAATAATTATGTATATGCATACATATATACCATAAATTTCATTCTATTGATTGTATCTTTCTTCGTCTTATTACAAATTACATCGGTTTAATTTCGTAACTATTACAAATTACATCGTTCTATTGTTTTTTTTTAATTAAAAAAACGAATATGTCCTTGTTAAACAAGTACATATACATCTTCCTACGTTCCCTAAAATAAGCAAATAAATTATTGTGCTATAGGTGAACGAAATCGGTCGAGGCAGGATTCGAACTCGCGTTCACTGGATTACTAGCTCACCGCGCTAACCGCTCCGCCATCGACCCATCTAAAGAAAGAATTAACAGATCAATGTGAAAATTGTAAAATATTTTATACATCAAAATAAAATGTAACAAAGGCACCTAAACGCTCTCAACCAACCCTTTACCTATCAACCCTACTGAATCCCGATTAGTGACGTTTAAAAAATCTTTAACGATTCTACATGTATGTATTCATTATTACCGGTTTTTAATTACACTTACTTTTACTTAATCCACGTTCGCTCCCAGTGTGGAGCATGTGGTGTGGACGCCACGAAATTTCTCCAAGCCTCCCTATCTTGCGCCAGATGGACAGCTTCATACCAGCTTAAGCCAGCATCATGCAGGTCCGCAGAGAATGCATGCTTGATGGTGAGTTTTGGCCTGCCTCGTCTTCTTGTCCGGAGTGTAAAAAAGGCTTGCATAATCAACACTCCCGGGGGACATACGAAGCACATGGCCAAGCCAGCTCAATCTGCGGTTCTGGACGACTGAGATGATTGGCTGCTGCGCTGATATGGTTCGTACAACTTCGTTGGATACGAAATGGTACCACCTAATCCCCAACAACTGTCGCAAAAAAATTTAATTACAAATATATTTTAATGTTTTTATGTTATTTAATGCATGCGTTATTTACTGTAGTATGTATATTAAAGTGTGTATTGGATTGTGCCCCTCTGTGTCCCGGGGCCCTTGCGATGCCGCCCTTGCAGATAGCGAGGGGCGGGCCGCGGGGCCCCCGGCTATCGGGGACCCACCTATAGATTTATTACCATTAACATTATATTACCTACCATTTCTTCTTCTATAATATTATATTATTCCTCATGATATTTTATCTGGCACTAAAAGTTTTTGTTGCTAGATCCTCTACTAAATATTTTTGAACAGTACCTAATAGCGAATAATGTTTTTAATCCTCACTACCCCAAGGAGAAATAGTGAAGAGTTATGAATTTTCAATTTTAAGACTATTTTGTTGCAGATCAACTAGTACTTATCATGCTGAGATTGTATTCTGAAAGTTTCATCACATTTTATTTGGGTGTGTGTGCTGTGTACATTATGCTATGTACGGCGTGTTTATTTTTCTATATCGATTATAGACTAAATTAATAATTCGATTCTTTTCAAATTTTGCACATTTGTATATCTAACACTCGCTTAGACCCCATTAGATTTTGTAGAATATCTGAATAGTGCTTCTCATTTTTTAACTGTCAAATATTTCAAAGTGACACCAACTTCATGAAATGGCATTGAAGAATTATTAAGTTTTCATAATAAAATATTTAAATAAAAAAAAATAATTAAAGAAACTCATTTCACAAAAATGCTGAAAACTTTCCATACTAAATTTGAATACTTGGTAGTGTTTTGGTAGTGAGGAGTATAGCGTTGGCCACAAACCACTCGTTTCTTTCTTCTTTCTGTTTTTTTATATATCATTATAAATTAATTTAATTATTTAATCTTATATTATATATTTCTTCTTCGTTTCTAGTGTTTTTGAAAGATACAAGTTTCCTGAGGTAAATGTATTCATCGACGAAGTCAATTCTCTGAGTATCTACATATATTTATCTGTTTTTTGTATCCATTTGTCATTATTTTTGTCTTATTCGCGTTCATTTCTAATCCTACTCCCATACTTGCTTGGTTTAATTCATTCAGCATAGTTTCTAATGCTCTTGGGTTTTCGTTGAAGATGACAATATCATCCGCAAATCTGAGATGGCTCAAAAATTTGTCTTTAATGTAAATGCCCTTATTCTTCCAGTTTAGGCCTCTAAAAATATCCTCTAGCACGGCGATAAATAATTTAGGAGATAAAGGGTCCCCCTGTATGACACCTCTTTCAATTTTTATATCGTCTCCTCTTTTTTCAAGTTTAACGTTGCTTATACTGTTCTTGTAAATATTTTCAATTAAGTTTATGTATTTTTTTACACTAGAAACGAAGAAGAAATAAATAGACGAGTGAATATAGCATGGAAAAAGTTTTGGGCGCAGAAAGAAATACTAAAAGGAGACTTCAATTCCGAAATGAAAAAAATAGTAATGGAGATCTGTATTAATCCCAGTTTGTTGTATGCATGCCAAACTTGGACTTTTACAAACAAGATAAAAACAGCAATTAGATCATGTCAAAGAGCAATGGAAAGAAGCATGTTAAAACTGCGGAAAATACATAAGATTAAAAGTGAAACTATTAGGAAAAAGACAAAATTAACAGATGCGCTAAAACAAGCTTTAAAATTCAAGTGGCAATGGGCTGGACACTTATCGCGTTTCACGGATGATAGATGGACCTTACTAACCACGATATGGACGGGACCCAAAGGAAAAAGAAATGTTGGCAGGCCGTACAAAAGGTGGATCGATGATATAATAACAACGGGGGGAATGGACTGGAAAGAAAAGGGCAAAGATAGAACTATATGGAAACTATTGGAGGAGGCCTTTACCCAAGAGGGATCCATTTAATGAAAAATATACATATGTATATACATACAAATAAGAAAGTACAAATAAGTTTAAAAACTGTACATGAATTTAACTAACTACTAATTAAAAAAAAAATACTTAATTAAATAAAACTTATGTATTATGCTTAAAAAAATATATATTGTAATAGAAATGGAATAATAAAAGACTTAATTATAATTATAATAATTATATTATATATATTTTTTTAAATAAAAATGAATATGTCCTTGTTAAACAAGTACATATACATCTTTCTACGTTCCCTAAAATAAGCATAAATGCCTGTGCTATAGGTGAACGAAATCGGTCGAGGCAGGATTCGAACTCGCGACCACTGGATTGCTAGCCCAGCGTCTAACCGCTCTTCCATCGACCATATTAAGATTATTATGGCATAGAAACCCATTGATAACCTGCTATGGTTAGTGGGATCTCTTATAAATTCATAAAAGTAAAAAAAAATTGCTATTGATTGACAATTTCAGCACCATGGTTTATTTATTTTCGCTGCCAAATTATGTCTTGGAAGCAAAAAAATAACCGATAGTAGTTATTCCTTGTAATAAATGAAAAAGCGCAGATCTAAAATTTTTCTTGCAATGTAACATGTCATTGACATTTCGCCTTTTCATCTGATAATATTTGAGAACTATTGTCGAAACCGGTAATAGTGTATAACCACAATTTGTTACCGTCGAAGATATTACTGCGTTATCATTTTATATACCACTAACTACACCTTATTACACAGATCAATTGATTTACTATGAGCTTTCTGATCGTACATATGTATTTTGTTTTATCTTAGCATGCCGACTTTATATCTCTGTCTGCCCCTCATACCAATTAAGAGATAAATATTATCTAACGCAGTCAATCATAACTCGCGAAAAAAGTTGTCTATTAAATTATAACGAATCGAGACTGTTATTTAGAGAACGAGTTAGAAAAACTCGTAAGTTTTTAATTAATTAGTTGAAAAAAGATAAATCAACAGATGAGTCAAAATACACATCTTTCATTTGAAAAACCTTAAAATGAGAAACCTAAAAAAGAGAAAGCAGTAAACAGCATCCAAATACTTAAAACAGCATCCAAAATACAGGTTTTATTGTTCCGCGTTTCGTTTATCAGTGTTTTATCCTTAGATTAGGTATATATGATACAGATACCTAGTCAATGCAATGAATGTATGCCAACTAAAACTACGAGGAAACAGACGAATTTCTAGTATATGTATAGTATACCTAACGATACGCACACCTACATAAAACGTAGACCAACCGATCTACCGCCTCACACACACATGTAAAAAAAACTTGGCATACATTTGAATTCGAAATTTGTACTAGACGCGGCTTCTGTAAATTATAATTGACTTTGATTTTGGACACGATTTGATTTTTTTTGGACCCTCACTTTTTTGTTTTTGTTTTAAAACATTGCTCTCTGGTCGAGAGATGCCAAATAAACAAAAGATACCGCGAACGTCACAAATCAACATAACACAAACGGCAGCCATGTTGACGCGTCGGTAACGAATAATTTTACAGATTTCTGTTTTATGAAAAACGATACAAAACGCGTTGGATAATAATAAAACACGATCTATTTTTTTCCCATCGCGTTGAAAAACCCGTTGTAAATCGGAACCGCGTTGAAAAACTCGTCCGTGTAAAGTGCACTTTTATATATTATTTGATAGAACACCAAAAAAAAAAACGTTGCTACATAATCTTTAGTCATCGGTACAATGGTAATGCGGCTTAAGGATCAAGTTGGCTGTGACATTCTGATGGTTCATTTTTTAACAAATTTAGTATGGAGCTAAGCAATGCTGAACCTTGGAGATCACCATGTAGGTACAACACACAATCTACTCTTTCTATACATTTTAATCGGCGTAGTTCATTAAGAAGAGGTGTTATGAGACATCTTTTTCAGCGCCCTTGAGGTGAGATATTCACGAAAACGGCGCTATATAAATCATCCAAATTTATTATTATTATCTTTTGTCAGCTCCGTATAGGTATCAACTACGTAGCTGCCTAGAATAATATTTGCAATCTATCAAGCCGATATTTGGACAGACCATCATATAAAGCATAAATAGAAATTCAGCCTTGACATAACAAATGCATTTTTAAGCGATTTTGCTCAGTTATGTCCAATCTTCGGTGGACACCCGTATCAGATGAAAGAAGCAAGAACTAGTTTTTGAAATCCAAGATTTGCGACAGAACACCGGGCATTTTTATTTTTACATATATTTTTTCCTACTCTAAATTCTTACACCATTTCAAACATTTATATTTCGAAAGTTTCTGTCTCTCTAAATATTTTAATCATGGTATCTCTAAATATTTTAATCATTTGATCGCATATCACCTTACCGCAATCTTCTTTGTTGGCCCAGGATACGCCATCGGCGCAATATACACATTTTGTCACTATTGTACAATATTCTCTCGAACCCAAACCTGCCACAGTACCTCAAAAGCAAATTCACTTATTTATCCAGTCATGGACTTCCACTCCGATCTGCTGAATGTACAACACTTTCCATACCTATCCATAATACAGAATTTCTCAGCTCTTCGTTCGAAGTACAATCAGCAAGATTATGGAATAGCCTTAGTCCGGATATTGCGTCGTCTAACTCACTTAGTATTTTCAAGAAAAAACTAAAGAAGGAATATTTATCCTTGAACACCTGATCCCGATTTCCTCTCCTGTCCTTACCATATCCTTTTTCTTGCTATGAATTATATTTTTTTTTTGTTTTAATAGTATTTAAGTGTTATACGTATTTTCTTTGATTTCTTTTACTCTTTTTTATTTGCTGTTGTACATACACAATGTTGTCATACTTTGTAATCTGGTTGGTTGGAAGAAATTGCCTAATGGCAATAAGCCCGCCAGTGTACAATTATATTTGTTTATATTATGTACAAAAAGATGTATAAATAAATAAATAAATAAATATTCTTTTTAAATCCTCCTCACTAACCCAAAGTGATATAGTGGGGAGTTATGATTTCGCAATTTAAGGCTATTTATTATTGCAGATTATCGACTAGTATCATGCTGAGATTGTATTCTGAAAGTTTCATCACAATGTATCTGTGTGTGTGTGTGTGCTGTGTGTTATGTGCTATGTATAGAGACTAATTTATCGATTATAGACTAAAGTACTCATTTGATTCTTTTCAAATTTTGCATATTTGTATTTCTGATACTCACTTAGTCCCCATTAGGATATTTTGAAGGATATCTGAATAGTGCTTCTCATTTTTTTTATCTGTCAAATATTTCAAAATGACATCAAGCTTAGGAAACTCGAAATATGTTATTTTTATTTTCAAATTAGTAAACGGACATTAAGTTTTCGTAATAAAATATTTAAATAAAACATAATTTAATAAAATAATGACATGAAAATCCTGAATATTTTCTATATAAAATTATTTTTTTTATGGAGTGAATTGTTAGTTGTTGGTGGAGTTTAGCGTTGGCCATAACCCACTCGTTTAAATATTACATAAAATTCAGTCAATCAACTATTTCGCTAGTTACCACACATCGTGGGATATGTCGTGATGGTATGTATATATGTACTACATATAAATAACTCCTTTATTACATTCAGTCAAACCTACGTTTCGATATATTTTTTCTCAATCGTGCTCTTCAATCCTGAAGGTCCATTATTGATATCCACTGCAGATTTCCCGACAAAACTCCCCCAGACGCTTCTATGTCCTCTGCCTTTCTTCGGACTGAAGCTACTGAGAGATTAGTCATAATTTTATTTTGGTTACTACTGAAAAAGGGAACATCCCCGGGGTCGCTGTGCTTATCAAAAACTATTAAATTTATTCGTACGGGATAATCATTTTGCCTGGTACCAACTCTTTTAAACGTAGTGAAAACGTAGGTGGATTACGATCCCTACTCTTTATTACCTAGTGCCTTTTGTAGCTATTGCTCTTTATTACCTAGTGCCTTTTGTAGCTATTGCTCTTTATTACCTAGTGCCTTTTTTATCTTTCAAGCTTTTGGGCTCCCATTTTGCTATCTGATATTTGAAGACATGAGTGAATGAATGTGTTATTATACAAATATATTGATCTGAAATATCTGGGATTAAAGTTTTGAAAAAAATTTGGGCGGGGAATTTTTCCATTGCCGACATATGTTAACATTTTGATTGTTATATAGTAATCAAATATATAACAACTTGTGTGTAGGTAATACTCGTTTTTAATTTTATACAACAATTGGCTTCTTCTTCTTCGTTTAATAGACCTAGTTGGTCTGTTCTTCAGACTTCAGAAATTATGCCTCCTGGGATGACGAAGTCCAACTATCCTTCCATCTCTTGTGTGGTCTTCCGGGTAGGCAGCGGCCAGAGGGGATTTCGTTCGTATCTTTGTACGCAAGTCTATCAATGTCCATCCTGGCTATGTGGTTCCTCCAATGTCTTCTTCTGGATCTACTCCACCGAACGATGTCCTCTATTGTCTTCTATCACAACTGGCATTTAGGTATATCTTATAATATTTTTTTAATTTTGTCAATGCTGACGGTGTTGAATATGTAGAATTCCATAATAATGGGTATTTTAAATCAAACAAATGATTTTGTCTACATATATATTTTTTCTTGAATCCAGGACTACCGTTTCAGCTTATTAGGCCCTTATCAACTGGTAAACATAGAAACTCTGCTTTTTCTTATATACTAAAATTCATTTTTGCAATTATGAATTGTTTAAAACAGTTGTATTATAGTTTATGTTGGGAATTACGTCAATGCAGGTGTTTAAGTAATGAAAAAACCTACAGTACTTATAATATATTTGATATCTAAGTGTTAATATACATCATAATATTTATAGGGAATTGTAATAAAAAATAGTTAATTTGTTCAATAATATTTTTATTTTTTTCTGTAAATAAAAATAAAGAGTACACTTTTTAATAAAAAATACATTTTTTATAAAATATCTTTGTATAAACAACTAATGTCTTATAACATGTTATACACAGTTCTTACATCAATATATATTACATGATTTTTTTATTATCATATTTTATTTTTTTACAATATAAGTAGATAATATTACATATATTTTGATCAAAAATATTTTTTTTCAATAATTGGTACATATTTATTATTTATTATATAGTAAAAAGGGTTTTTTTCCTATGATATTGCTTTAAATTTTGTTTACACAGTAGAATTTCATAGTTGTCTTTTTTATATTACCTACGCATATATTTAATTCTCGATGAGTATAAGATTAATTCTCAATGAGTATAAGATGGAGGCCAACCGTCTTTCATTCATACCACCACGGCATATCCCACAATATGAGACAACCAGCTACGGGTATGCGAGTGTGCATAAACTTATAAACGAAAACACAACAGCATGCACCAATACTTGTGTGCGTGTATCATTAGACATTTAATTGGATGGAAATAAGTTAGAATAGATTTCTTCTATTATATAATTAACTTTTTCTTCTTCATATATAAAACTTATATAAGTAGGTACCATTTTTATAATATTAAGGGGATATGAAGGCACTAGTATTATGTACCTAGGTATATAATACATTTTTTTTATATAGATTCATTTATTGATATTTAAATCAGGGTTGTAAACAGATATATAATATAAAAAAAAACTACTTACTGATACAATACATAGAAAGAATTTGAATTAAGTGGTAGCATTAAATTAGGTAAAAAAAAAACGTAGAAAAATTACAAAATAATGATTAAAGATACGGGTAGAAAAGTATTAAAAAATATATTTAGAATATAAATTTTGTAATTATAACAACGTTCTGTATAGACAATTTATATATAAGTATGTAATATTTATGAAATTATTAACAAATTTCCAACCAATTTTATGTTAGTATAATTTTCAACATCTGAAGATGACAGCATTGTCTAGTAAATGCGCTTTGCCTTAATGAATTTTAAAATATTTTAAATTTATCTTGGTGAGTTTCACTGTTTATAATAATAATATATGAAATACACTGACCGGTATCAGTCTATTTAAGACCACTATCGCAATGTTGATGTTATTTAAAAGACCGGTATCAGTCTATTTAAGACCACTGTCGCAATGTTGATGTATTTTTACTTTAGGCCGATACCGGTCAGTGTCTTTTATATATTATAATAAACGGTGAACCTCAAAACTGTGATTTTTATATAAAATCATTAATATTTTGGTTGTTGTTGTTACATTTATAAGTATTTATATTTATGTATGAGTATTGTCACATATTTAGCCTCATAGTTTTTCGTTTTTTTAATAATTTGAATAGTCATACTTATGATTTAAAAATCGGTTAAATAGGTACGTTAAAAAGGCACAAAATTTATCCTTTTTTTTTCTACCCTTTTTAGTTTTTTTTTCGTAGAATGAAATAAAAAAAGATATTGACTGGTACAAAACATATAGTTTGTATATTTTAGATTTCCTTAATGTTTATTTAATATTTTTTTTATGTATGAGGCAGTTATGTAGCTAGTATTTTTTTTTTTTTTTTTTTATATTTATTTATTTTATTGGATACAACAGCAACAAAATAATTTACAATGAAAAAAAAACAACATAATATGATTTACAACGCCAATTACTGTATCCATCTATTAAACAAAGGTAGGTATATAATTTCAAAATAATAAATCAGTGAAACAATATTACATCGTATCTTTATACAAAATCGCTGTCCTGAAAAGGAAGGGGATAGACGGGAAGAATGGGGAAAGGGAAGATTTCCGCTGTCAAATGAAACCACTTGAAGGTGTCCAATGTGGATTTGTACAGGTTGTATTCATGTGCGTATATGTACTTACCTATATGTTTTATTTCGTTATGTTAGTCAGTCAGTAGTTTGTGTATGTACGTCATTAATAAATTTCAACAATGTGATTGATTTTTTAGTTTTGAAGTTACCTGATTTCGGGTGACAATCATACGTTGAAATGCAACTAACAAAATATTGTATTGCTCGAGATCCAAAATTGTGGAAGAGTTTTGAAGAGGGCAGCAGTGGAGAGAAAAGGGCCAGTAATAAGTAAATTTTTTTGTGAATGTGCCAAGTACCAACATGTATGTTTAAATATGTTGATAATAAATATTACAATATAAACTATTTCATTTATAGGTGCTTAGAATAATCTTTTTTTATAATCACCTTATATTTAAATATTTACTACGAAATAGAATAACATTTTACATTTGTTAACAGTATAATACAAAAGTATACATTTAAATTGTATTTAAATTACCATGATAGTACAATATTAAAAAAAATATATATTTACAAAAATACTTAATACATATTTTAATGGAAGCATTTCATAGAACTATTTAGTATACGCGTTGTTTATATAATTATTTTAAATATTTTAATATATATTTATTAATTTTTAAATAGATAAGTACATAATTTATTTCATGCTACTATTTAAATCAACCTTTAAATTATTTATTTAACTAGGTATGTATGAATTATATTTAATATATATTTGGTCCAATCAAGGAATGATTTTGACAGCTGTGTAGTCCGTACACATTATCTAAATATATATTTACATTTTTTTTATTTACAGATTTAATAATTAAAATATTATAATTTAAATATACATTTTCATAGGTTGATGTATTTAAAAAAAGCAAGCGAGAATATTCATGTATTAAAAGATTTTAGCGAAAAATTGTATTTTTTTACAATCTTAAGGTTGTTGGAAAAATGCTAAAGGATGATTTTTTAATGTATATGGGAATTATTCTTATTTTAAATCGAAAATATATGTTTGCCAAATTATAATAATTATAATTAAATTGGTGTGAATAGAAAATTTGCCTGTAATAAAAAAGAACTAACCATGTGATTAAAATAAATATTGAAAAAAAAAAATAATACAGTTTATTTTTTAGAAAGTAGAATTTAAGATGAATCTCAATATTAGAGTCTGTCATTTACATGATCAATTGCTCAACATTCAATAATAAGGCTTTTTATAATTTTGATAAAGTGTTATTTTAGTATATTATATATACTGCTTGAAAATAATGACTACTGTACCGGCATCTGTTTGAGAATATCTAAATCAACAAATAAATGTAATGTACCTAAATGGTTTGTGTCTTGGCTTCACTATAATATGTTACATGCCTATTATAACAATATCAATACAACAGCATAAAAAATACATTTTATTTATATTTATAAATGTAATACAGTAAATATACAAACAAGGCAACATTATCACTTAAATATGTTTAGCACCGATGTTTATTGCATGTTTCAGAGCTAGAAAACACATCTTCAGTTCATAAAAATAACGATATAAATGTAGGTACATATTTATTGTCAACGTTCTTTAAAATCTCATTTAAAAAGCATTTTACATATACTGAAAAAGTTTTATTTGACAGTAATTAATAAGGTGTATAATACAGAAAACATTGCCATATTTTTTTAATTATGTTTTAATTAATATAAATGACATTGATAATAAAAGTAGATAATAACAGATTAAAATGTAGGTAATGTCTGAATTTATTTACTAAATGCCAATTTCATCCAACTATTCAACGATTCCAGATTTATGAGAAATGTAGGAAAAAATATATTCTTTAATGAGTTTCTTATCAGGCACGATCCCAGGACGCCGGCATGCAAGTCAAACGACAAACAACCACGCAATATTGTTCTATAATTGCTGATGTAAAATATTTATTGAACCCACGATACTGCTTTATTAAGTCTAAATTATTATTTTTATTTTACTATATATGTAAAAAAAAAGAAATACGACATCAACTTAAAAACAAGTAACTGCTAATTTTATTTAAGGTGGGGGTTAAAATAAACCAATAATAATTGTTATAATCTTTGGGTTTTTGTCAATATTTTGTAGGTATCTTTTATTTAAGCGTCTTGAAATCAATTATTTAGTGTACACCTACAACAACAGTTCACAAATGATTATGTCAATTGCTGTAGCATGTCTGCCGAACTCCGGCTAAGATAACACTGAAGTCGTCCTCCGGCCTCAAAACTGGAGCTACAGGGGTCTCAGGAACTAGAGGAGATCCCGAGATGACCTGGGCGCCCACTTCTGCGCCCTTTCCCTGGAAGATCTGAGTATTTTGAAGAATCACCGAGGTGTGCCCCAGTGGCGGAACGAAACTGTATCCTCTGTCACCCGGATATATGTCAGCCGGTCTCGTGTTTGCCGTTTGATAATCTTGAGTTGCGTTGTAGTCTATGCCGGTTTGGTATTGATCCGCCCTCGTCGCGTACACGTCGTGAGTCGTCTGATAGTCGTGGATGCTTCTGTTATCCTGATAGTTGTGGTTCGTGTCCATGCCTGACCCGCCGTCGCGCGGATCTGAGGTCACCTGGTCTCCCGACGACCTGTGAGAGACGGGACTCTGAGAAGCTCCGTTTTCGTTAGTCGAATACTTAAGATACTTGTCGAACTCTCCTGTGTCAACATCCGACACCGGAGACCCATTTTGAAGGTGTCTGGCTTGGGACTGATCATGCATATAGCTGGCGTGCTCCACTCCTATCGGGCTGTTAATGTAAGAGTAATGACTATTTTTATCATATTGTATGCTTTGATATTCTTTCGACTCGGTTTTGTACGGGAGCGGTGAATATACGTCAGTTTTGTATGCCAGAGGACTGTATTGGTTCGCGTATCCTGGGTAAGATAAAGTGTTTGTGGAGTAACTCATGGTCGTTGTGTCGAGACACGGAACTGAGCTCTGTTGGTTCAATGCAATGGAATGGTTGGTTGCCATCGAAGGCATGGTGTTGGCCAACGTGCCGGTCACCGAAGAGGCTCCCAACGTTTGATGGTCTTGAGAAGTGGCGACCGGTGGGAAAAATGTCCCTGTGACGACATGGCCTTGATCTAAAATGCCACGTTGAGTGCACATGACGTACATGCCATTCGCCATCCCCATGGCGGTGATGGGCGCCGAATGGCTGGAATATGATAGAGTCGGTGGCTGCCTGTAGCTCAACGGAATCTTGTTTTGATATATGGAATTCTGTACCGAAGGAGACATCGTCCCTGAAGTCGGTGGCAATGGGTTCGAAGTCAGTGGTGACACATTTGACAATGTGGACAGGTTCATATTGCTTTGGTTGGCTTGGAGTGTTGCGTTGAGAGCGGCTTGTCTCTTTTCTTCGCTGTACTGAAAGTTTTCCTTCTCGTGTTCCATCGGCGACATTTCTGGAGTGGGCAGAGCTGCGGCCGTGTCGTCCACGCTTCCCGACGTTGACCTGGACTTGTCTGATCCTTTGGGACTTCTCGTTGTCGACTTGGCTTTGGTCTCCGGCTCCGATTTGACTTTGTTCTCTGGTTCGGGGGACTGTGTAGGTGACGATTCCGGGGTGTGCATGATGTGGTGGCTACTCGACGCGTATTGCGGGGTTTTAGAATCGGCTGACTGATATCCTTCGTAGGTGTTGCTAGCTAAAGGTGAGTTTTGGTAGAGTGTGAAACTTGAACTTTGGTATCCACCGCCTTCTTGCATCTTCTGGTATCCTGATACGTCCGGACTTCCGAGTGGTATGGAAGCAGAAGAGGAATAATGAGCAAGAGGACTACTTATGTTCATCATCTTCTGATGCCTCAAAGAAGAGTCCATGGACTGTGTGGGTGAGCTCGGGAGGTAGTCTGAGTTTTGTCCGTAGTCGACTCTGTGAGGAGATCCGAAGTTGTTGTGTGTTAGAGTGGGAGACAGAGAAGACGAGTTTGGTATGTACCCGCTGGATGGAGACATCCTCGGAGGCTGATACCTGGCGTGTTCTTCTTCCTGTCTGGGGGCTGGTGGTCCAGGGTTGCCCTGGGTTGGAGCCCGAGCCTTGTTCTGCTTGCGTCTCCTCGGTCTGTACTTGTAGTTGGGATGTTCTGTCATGTGGATTACCCTTAGCCTCTCGGCTTCTTCAACGTACGGTCGTCTGTCTTGTGGAGTCAGGGATCGCCACTTTTTACCTGTAACAATGAAATTTTAAACTTAAGTCAGTGTTTCAATGACAAAATTGAGATGAAAAGTCTGTTTTCTTAACCAAATTGTATAATTTATGTTATTTTATTTAAATCTGAAATTTTCCTATGATAATACACATTCTTATGTGATCAAAATTCATATAAATGTTTTTTTTTTCTGGAAAATAAAATTATTGAAACTTTATCGTCCGCCAAAGCAAATGATAAGTCAATTAGTTTTTTGCTGACGTTCTCAACAAAGGAAAAAAGTATAATTATTAATAAATAAATTACAATTTAACATTTTTTTAAAGAGAGTGTTTTGAAAAACAATTGTAATAAAAATGTCACTACGATTCCGAATCGATTTTAAAATCCCCAAATGCAATACAAGATAAATAGAAAACAATTACGTTTTTTTTTGGAATATAATGTTTTAATTGGCTCCCAAATGAATTAAAACAAATAAGAATTTTTAAAAAATTCAAACAAAAACTAAAATGCATTTACCAACCTAAATGGTGCATGGTTTATTTTTAATTTATTTTGATTTTTGATATTATGACCAAAATCTCTCTCTTTATATTATCAAGTCTTTTTTTTTCTTATCAAGTGATTCCCTCATCAAGCACAACATTTTTATCTTTTTGATGACTTACATATTACAAAATGTTATTATAAGGAAATAATCATATTTGTATATTGTAAATTTATGTTTGTAATATTTATAAACAAAAAATAATGTTAAAATAAATAAATAAAATAAACTATATATATCTCTTGGAATTGTTACTTCTCTGGGCTGTCCAAAGAAGTGTTTCTTTCGAAATAATATGAAATAGGTAGGTACTTATTATTATTAGTATTGACAAACATTTTTTTATTAGCATCTCAATAGATACGATGTTGGGATATTGTAGAAGAACCAGGAACTCGAGGCACCTACAGGGCTTACGACCTATCATCGGCTGGTTTACGTGATCACTTTATGCGCTTGCGAAACGTTCACCAATTATGTCTTCTTATTGAGTTCCCTTATCAATGTAATTTTGAAAGTTCTATATATTTTAATAGTGTGCAACAATTCACTTGAAAATAAGGAACTATACTATAGCCATCTATAGAGTAACGGAAAAGCCTTTTTGTAATGCCATCTATTGAGAAATTAAGAAATTAGTTAATTTGTAAACAATGAAAGCAACAGTCTTTATAAATGAGATGACGTTGTCTCGCGCAGATGTCACCCCTGAACTGCGCCAGAAATATTATTTCATTTTTGGCTTATTATTTTTTTTAATTTATTTATTCAATAAAACAAAATATATAACAATTATTTGAATTTGTACACTGTTTTTTTCCTCTTTCCCAAAAAGCATAAAATGCTTGTGCTGAGAAAGTGAGTTATTATTTGCCTAGTGGGGCATTTCAGATTCAATAATTATTGTAATGTCTATCAGTGTATGTATAAATAAAATAAATATATAAATTGACGATGTTTAAAGTTTCCGTTAGCTAAATCCCAGGCGTTTACAAAATAAAAGTCGTTAAATATAAAAAGTTATTATTTCGTCTCATTAAAATCAGTTAAAGGAATAAATGTGTTGTAAACGAAATACAAAATGTTTATGCGTGTGTGTGGTGTTGAAATAAGTATGAGGAAGTAAAGTCGAACATTGCAGATGGTCGTAAAGTGGTTGGGACACGTCATACGTTTGACCGCAAGAGTTCACATAACTCGTGGCGATGCACATATTTTACTGCAATACAAAACTCATAGCGAAAAGTGTTACTGCAACGAGGTCGCAAGAAAACGAAACAAATCGACATTAATTTCTAAATTACCTCTGCATTTATTTTTAGAAATATTTTGTTTTGTTTGTAAAGAACAACAATTAAAATAATTTATACTCTTCCTTGCGGATTATATGTTGCTGTTATTAAAATATTTGTAATTAAAATAATGGCCAGTGACAATGTCGTTGTGGCTGTTGTATTTTGGAGTGATATGGCCTGGTGATGATATTCTTGGACCCGTGAAGTAGGTATTTCAATTATAAATTAACTTATTTTAAACTAATTTTTAATACCCGGCGTTGCTCAAGAAGGTAAATGTGAAGCAATATGCCAACGTAAGAAAATCGTTTTCGTAATTAAGAACTGTTTATTTGTTATGATAAATTCAGAATGAGTAATAAATATCCAATACAATAAATAAAAATAAAAAAAATAAGTTAATTTTTTTAAAACACTCCCCTCAGTCCCTCCATCCGTCCCTTCCCTTCCGTCTCAAATAATGTAAAGAGAAGTGGTTTGAAATTTCAGTAGGATTGGACTGGGAAAGAAATTTCAGCATGATTGGAGTTGAAAAGTGGTTTTATAATTTGAATGAAATTAAGCATTATGAAGAATTTAGTGTTGGCCATAACCTCCATGTTCTTATATATTGTTATTTTTTACATTTTATAAATACGAAAAACATTAAAATGAAATAAAATAATCTCAATGTTTTTCACTCAAACGCTAAGTTATACTTGCGTGTAAAAACGCACTTCTGAAATTGAAATGAACAAATATTTGCTTACGAAAAACTACACATTTTGATGTTTTATTCGTGATAAATCGTCCCTCTGCTGACTAACTGTCGTATCTGACTTTTTTTGCAAAATCGAGTTAGGACCACCAATGTGTACTTAAATGTTGTACTGTGCATGTTCTCACTAAATGTCTCGACTGTATCACCTCCCGTTAACTTGGAATAGCTTAGTGATTTGCTGTCTACGAATTACTGAAAATAAAATATCACTAATAGACCTATGTGCAAATACGATTCTAATATATATATATATAAGAATGATTCAAATATAGAAGAATACAAATAAAATATTAAAATATATTTACACGGTGTCACTGCACCGTGTGTTGGGAGAGATGAAAATATGCACGCGCAAAACACTAAAAACGCTCTCCTGAACAATTTGCCTTTTGCAGATACGGCTGTTAGTCAGGAGAGGGAATATATTTTGTAGGAAAATTTACGAAAAAATGAAAAATAATATAATAAAACATTAGAAAGTCTATTTTTAATTTGCCTCTTAGGTTACTCACTGGTCGCAAAGGAAGCGATATGCAGAATATCTAACCTTTAAAGTTTTCTAGTTTTTGATTGAACAGCACACTAAAAAAATTCCCCCACATACATACATACATATATACATATAACTTTTCAAAATATTATGGTGAGGATATGTCACAAAGCTAGCTCTGAAATTTAAAATAAACATCCTAGTATAAAAGCGACAATGATATAGACACCTATTATAAACAATGTTACTTAGAATGTAGGTGTGTCTTTTGATTGACTGGCAATAATGAGGGTTTATGATTGGGACGATCCCTGATCCCTGTACATAGGTATGATTCTCTTTTGACATGGCAACACAGCATCCCCGACGGTCCATTATGGTCTCAGATAAAGATGTCTGCTTTCAATATTTCACTATCGCACAATTTGATATATTGAAGACATTAAAGAAGAAGATTTTGAAATATACGAAAAGATAGAATAAAGAGATTGTTTTGAACATCCAGCTATCTTCTTTTTGTTTAAAATTGATGATTAATAAGGGGTAGACAGCGAATATCGAGCGCCACTCATTTCTAGGTACTAGTAATCAAACGCCTCTCCTAATTCTCATATATTTTCAATTTTCTGGCTTCTTTATTATTTATGCATAAAAACATAACATCACGCCATGTCCCTCGTGGGATAGGCAGAGAGAACCGAACGCCACATTGTTTTATCTAGACAATCATAATATCTCGCCTCATCAACGTTCATGCATCGTATCATATTATCTCCCTCCACATAATATACCATACATACGAACGACCAACGTATGTATGCATTTGATTTATGTACAAAAACGCGATTTTTTGCCATATTTCAATTTATTCCAACCGATCCAAGCCTCAAATAAATTTGGTGTAATGGTGTGTGAAGAAAAAAAAAATACTGACTGATCATAACAACGAGGTGAGAATTGAAAGAATGACTATTATTTTATTTAGAAACACAGTAGCTTATGTTATACAATGATAATATTTTGTTTTCAATTAAAAATAAAAAGCCTATTTTAATGTTTCACTCAATTAATAAACCATAATATATTATTATTATCCCATTAGCAAAAAGAAGATATTTTATTTTTTTTTTATTTGTTGGTAAATTCACAGAATGTATTATATAACATTATTCACATAATCTTTAAAATATAAATGCATTCCAATTACGTATTTACACGTGAAATATTACGAATTTAATGCTTGGTAGAAAAAGTATTAAGAAATAAAATAAATTAAACTATGTTGATAGAGGAAGTAACAATAGATAAATCAATTTACAATAATATAAGTGATAAGAAAATACAATAATAACACAGATATGTATGTTTATATAAAAAAATGTATAGGGTTCAAGGAGAAGGAAATAGGATATGGTATAGAGAGAATAAACTGGGATGGGCTAGGAGGAAGAAAAATGATAGATTCCCAAACAGATGTTTGCAGTTTTTAAAATAAGTTTAAATGAAGTTTGAGACAGGTTAAATAGATGGGGTTGTGGTCTGAGTTTATTAAAATTGATAGTCATTTTGATAAAATTTAGTTCTAACTAACTTCTCCGTGTCAACATTCCGACGAGAACTCTACAACGATGTCCGAGGGAATTTCTTCGTACCCATTGGACATGTAGACCTTGTAGCCACGAAATGCAACTTTAGGGCTTTGAAGACCTGCTGTCTTAAATACAGTGCACTCTTATCTTCACTATCAGTGAACGGTGAGTCAGTTTTTTTTCCACATGATTAGCTCTCTTTGACACTTTGTTAATTGCAGTGTCTGCAAGGTTTACTCTTCGTATGTTCTTTATGTGATCTTTCAGAGTTTTGCAAGGGGCCGTCATTACTCCCCATAAGCAGAAAAGGTGGCGGTGATGGAAGAACAATAGTTCGTTCTAGAATGACATTGATTTTTTTTTTTTTAATTTTGCTCTTAGTGCATTTTATCTTTTCTTTTTTTTTCACGTGTATTATTTTGTTGATGTACATATGTTATTTTGCTATGCTTTGTGATCTGGTTGGTTGGAAGAAATGATTGCCTAATGGTAAGAAGCCCCCAGTGTACATTATTTATTTATTCATTCATTAACAATTATGTTACATAACACATTAACATTATAGTGTCCCCTGTTAGGTAGGCGAGTACCTACCCGTGTTGGGGTCTATATTATATTATAATTTACAATATTTTATCATGTTACACTATATTATATTCCAACATATTACACTGCATAACATATTACATCTTATTATTATATTTAGTTATTTTACGTACGAAAGATAAATAATTAAACAGCAGTGGAAAGAAAAAAATATACGTCAATAATATTAATCATCAAATACAAAAAAAAAAAAAATCGATGTTTATGTAACAGATTTGTAAATTGAAAACAAAATGAGATGGGATAAAAAATGAAAATAAATAATGTCGAATCATTGATCAGGGCATGAAAATACAATCAGACCACGTCCCTCTGTTGAAAAAATCAATAAATTCTGTATATTTGTTGGCCGTGTGTATTTTGTCATCTTAATGACATCTCTGGGACTCGAACTGTACGACAATAGACCACGATAATTCTAACCTAACCCAAACTTGAGCAGGGTTGTCAAAAATATAAATCATTTCATAGATGAGTAACACTGTGCATAGATGAATAGATGGGAGTTGTTTTTACCTATTCAATTTATATACAAGGCAGTTTTACCGCCATGAGGCAATCTATTCCAACACCCGAAGTAACGTAAACCGAACCCGAAGTAAGTAACGTCATAAACTTATTGATAATAAATTTACTGAAACAAGAAAAATGTACGATGAAACGTTAAAATGTAACGTAAACCGAACCCGAAGTAAGTAACGTCATAAACTTATTGATAATAAATTTACTGAAACAAGAAAAATGTACGATGAAATTGTGCAACAAAATAAACAAATTCTGGACTCCATTAACTTCTTGTACAATCAACAAGATGATATGAAAATAAAATTAAAAACCGTCGAAAAACAAACTGAAACATCGATGAAGGAGATAGAAACACTTAAAAATTTAAATGCCAATTTACAAAAAACGATCGAACGTCATGAGCAAAAGATTGATCAATCGGAATATAGAGAACTTGAGAAAAATGTTGAAATAAGAGGAATACCCGAACAGGATCATATTATACACACTGAAATATACAAGAAAATCTCTAAAATAATAAACTATGACTGCTCGACCACCACACCCATTTTTCATAGAGCTGGTCCCAAAAATGCAACCAAGCACCCTAGACCAATAATTGTTTCTTTTGAGAAAAAAAAAAAACAGAGATAAATTTTTGGATAAAGTGAAAAATTACATAAAATCAACTGCTAGCTCGGATAACAAACTAAATACAACACAATTAGGTCTCACACAAACCCATTCCAGGATCTTTATTTCAGACCAGATGACGCAGAGAGGGAAGTTTATATTAAGTCAAACAAAAAGCTACGCACTTAAAATGAAATATAAATACGTCTGGTCAAAATTTGGACGGGTGTTTCTGAAAAAGGACGACACAACTAAGACAATTAAAATATCAAACGCATCGGACCTAGCTGATTTAGACCAAATATGACTACTCAGTGTCTATTGGCTTATAAAGTTGTCATTGCCGATTGAGAACTTGATTCCTTGTGTTTTACTAAATATGTGTGAATACCATAAAATTTTATTATCTGTCTGTGTATTCTCTAAACGTAAATATCTGTGTACTGTGTCATTTTTGGGTTAGGTTAGAATTACCAGTGGAATAACCAGTGACAGGTGTGCGGGTATGCATTATCTAAAAAATGTAAGTACGACACATGCGTGTATGCCTAAATACTAGTCTCGTCTAACCCCAAGAAGGCAACATTCAAATTGAGTGATGAGCCTCACAGCTGAACTCTGTGAGATTTTTTTATTTTTATATTGCTTCTCGTGAAACTAACAGGTACTATGTCAAACACTAATTTAATACGCACCCAATAACAAGTTGCTACATTCTGGAGACTTTTGATATTAATCGTCTCACAATTCATAACTGTGTCTCCAAAGGGAATGACTATGATTATGTTCATGTTAATTATTTGATTTTTTTACGTTCATTAATTAAATTGATATAAAAATCGGTGGAGCTTAGACGTATTCAATCAGAATACTTAAATTAATTTGTTATGTATGTAAAAAATAAAAAAAATATTTATTGAACGATATTATTCTAGCGATATCCTACTATCCTGTCTGATTCTTTTGTCTTGCTTTTGTTCAAATCCGCCTTACAAAAAAAAAAAAAAAATAATTTATTCATCCGTTTTTTGTCGTCCCTGTTTTTGATGTTGTATTCAGGGTCTTATGGTTAACATTTACCCCCCTGCGGAGGCTGTGATCTTGAGTGATGGACCAGGGACCCTCTGATTGATTGCAAGTCATCTCGGGGACAGAACGTCATCTCAAGAGCGGAGACTACACCCACACACACACGCAATGTATACCTATACCTCGTATATTTATATTTTTTAAATCCTTGTTTTAAAACTGATACGCGTACATTTTAAAAACATAAAAATATCATGTATTGAGTTATAAATCGGTTGTGTAAAGAAAGATTGAATTTTTCTATAATTCTTCTTCTTTATAGAATCCTTTTTCAATCAAACGCCTTAACCTATGAACAACAAGACATAATTGATATCTTAATTATGCCTATTAATTATTTTATCGATATTTAATCAATAAAAATGTGAATTGTGTCCATGAACAAAACAATGGATTAATGTTATGAATGAATCACAGATTATCATCATTTTTAATATCAATACTATGTACTGTGGTAAGTTTAAATTTCTGGCTATTTTTAAACACTTAATATTATAATACATAATCATTGTAATATTGCTAATTTAGTTATTGTCAAAAAACGTGAAGATACAAGTATGTAAAACTCGTATCTGTAATATTGTAGATGTAGAATTTTTAGCATGGAATATGTCAATATACAACATTATTGATAATAATGATAAAACGAATGCGTGAATTTTTTGACTTAAAATATGTCAAAATACAACGTGTCGTAATAAAGAATAGGTAGAATTTATGACGTACCAAATATATGTCAATAATCAAGATGTGATATGACTTTCAGAGAAAACAAAATATTTGAAGACAGTAAAATTGTTTGAGTAACGTTAACAAATAAAAGCTATTATAAAAGTTCAGAGTATATCGAACTCTGAACCATTCATTGAGAACCAATACTTGTATCAATGGAGCCGCAGTAATAACTCCCTAAGACAGAGTTGGTTGGGACTAAATATAAATTATTTTTTGAACTTTTACATCGCGTCTTTGTCCACGAAAAGGGGAGTTTATTTATCTTTTTAATTTTTATCATAAAAATTATGTGTTTAGAATATCTCCCTTATTTAATATTGAAATATATAAAAGAGAGAATATAAAGCTAAATCTAGTGACTGAAAAAATGATAATAAAATAAAACGCCTAATACATTATGACGTCCAGTGTAAATGGTGACTATCGCGTGCGTTAAAAAGGGTTAAAAAGTGATTTAAATTATCGGAAACCAAAAATTTGTTGATTTTTCGCATTTCGAGGACAAACCTGACTTGAAATGAAAAAACTTAATCGGTCATTCACTTTGATTTTATGCAATTTTTAAGAAAATAAAAAAATGATTTCTCTACGTCATTAAAGTTATGGAGTAGGTAGAAAAAATGCTGTCTAAAAGGATATAATTTTAGGGGAACTTATGTTAAACTTTAGAATTGTGTAGCGAACATTCACTAGAGAAATGTTGAAAATGCTTATGGTATTTTTTTAGAAACACACTGTTTGACATATTTTGAGAAATTTTATTTTTTTCCTAAGGTATAAGTAAATCATAAAGTATTTCCTAAGGTATATGAGAATTACCTATAAGAATTGCATTTTCAAACCTTAAAGATTGAGTTCGATATTTTTATCATAATTTGTACTTGTTAGCACTTAAAGTGATTGTTAACTAGCAGATGACAAGTCTTAACCCCAGTAGGTGGTTGATTTACTCTATTGAGATTTTAAAAATTTGTAAAAAAAAAAACAATTAATATTATTGTAAACAGTACGTGGCGTAATGTGTTACCCAAATGTTAAAATTTGATTGTTCTCTGAAAATGGAATTGTTGCATGTATGTAGAGAGATGTTGGGTATACTCGTACAAGGGCGGTGTATAGTGCCCTCATATTAAATGGGCGTGGTTTTAACGCCCTCTTGTATTAGTAAGGTACATATGTACCTACCTAACCGATCCTATCTCACTCTTACCGCCATCCTATCTTATCGCCATGCCACGTGACATTTATTCTACATTATTTTTATTTTTTATTATTTTTTTGTTATAAATTTAAAGTACCTACAACTATATTATCTATGGCCTCACGTTGCTTTGGTTTGTTGGAAGAAATTGCATTATGGCAATAAGCCCGTCATTGTACATGAAGTTAATGAAACAATAAGTACGATCCACAGAGTAGGGAATATACAGAGCTAATTATCGCAGTAGCGGAATTGCTTATAGAAGCTGAGAATCTTGGCTTGCCTATGAATACCTATATGTTTTATTTATTTATTTTATTTATTTATTTAAGCATGGAAAACAGGCTAGAAGCCCACTGGTTTCATGCATTTATGAACATGTATAATGTATGGAATGATTGGACGATTAAATTATCATCCATACCCCACACATGAACGCACGTACGTAATTTTCATTCATTCATGTTAAGAAATTCAAGACCTAATATTTTAAAACCATACATACGTACTACAAGATTAAATATTGAACCGTATGAAGATACGATGCTTGACAGGGCCACAAATGTAAATTATATTTTGGCATGTGATGCCAAAGATAGGTCGATGACAGAGCGGTTAGCGCGCTGGATTAGTAATCCAGAGGTCGTGAGTTCGAATCCTGCCTCGACCGATTTCGTTCACCTATACCTACCACAAGCATTTATGCTTATTTTAGGGAACGTAGGAAGATGTATATGTACTTATTTAACAAGAACATATTAATTTTTTTATATAAAAAAAAATTATAAAATATATTTTTGTGGTCACTCATATGAACAACGATGCTAAAAAAACATTCAATTTTCGATATTTCCCAATTTTGTTTTCAGGGTTCGCCTAGTCCGAAAGTTTTAGGCATGCTCCTGAGAGCTATGACTTTAAACTAGGGGATTGGTACATAAAATGAAGTGAAACGGGGGTATTTCAAACACATTCAATGTTTAAATACAAATATTGATAAGTTAGGTATATTGATTACCACCAAATTTTGGCGGTAAAGTCACTCAAATTTGTATCATATATTATGAAGTGTATTCGTGATATATGGTATATAAGTATGTGTTATATTGTATGTATGCGAGATGTAACCAAATTCATAGTTGCCAAATTAAAGCGACTAATGAACATTTTATTTATATTATAACCAACCAACCAACATAAAACCAACTTTTTTGTCCACACAACTAAACCGTACAGTTATAATAGCCAAACTTTTGCTACCAAACACAAAATTTTAATAAAATAATCGGTAACCAAACATTTTAGTAATTCTGTCTTTTTTCGGTGAAATAAACGTGAAACATAAATAAATTCTATGCGTATTGTATCGTCAAACAATACAGCCAGTTTAATATTAAAATGATTATCCTAGAAGAAGTTGGGTATGTACTTGGATTGGAAGGAGCCAGGACGTGACTATATATAAAAACACGACATAAACAAACCAAGTAGTGTTGATGTTGTTCTTTGACCGGATGGACGAAGATGTGGATCGTGGATCGGAAGTCAGGACAGGAGACAAGACAGACAGGACAACATGACATAAAAACACCGCAATATCCTCTTTTGTATCTACACGAATTGCCTGAATGGGAAATATAATGTACGTGTGTTAGTGCGAAGCTGTATATTATTTTACTAGTATTTTAATATTACATACCTATGACCTTCTGCGTATTATGTTCACCTGGTAGATTGAACTTTTTTTTGCCCTCCTGATATTTCAATTTTGCGAACAAGTTACATGTACCACATGAGTTTCAATTATTGTTAGATCAAAAAACATTATTATTTTCCGTAACGCTCGATTCAAATACACCACACACGATTGTAATTTTTAAGGACGTACATTCTCATAAAATAGTTTTAAAATATACACTTGACCCGCCTACAATGCCTTACCCTGCGCCTTAAAATGGCTTTATAAGGTCATATTTTTGGTGATACATGATCCTATAAGTTGTATTTCCCTTGAGTGTAAATATTTCTACTGTAGGGTAATGAATAATTGTTTATGTTATTAAGGTACGATGTTCCTCTTTCGAGTTCTCAACTTAATTAAACTAAAACGTATCGACATAATATTATTTAGTTGAAATAAAACAATTGTTTGACATTTTTTTACAGCTCAACAGAGACGAAGTTAGAATATTATATGAGAACCAGGAACACTTGACACCTACAGGGCCTACGACCTGACATCGGGTGGTTGACGTTCACCAATTATGCCTTCTTATCGAATTCGCTTATCAATACAATTTTGAAAGTTCGATATATTTTAATGATGAGAAACAGATCGTTTAAAATTAGTTGAAAAACACCATCGCCATCTTTGAAGAAACAATGAAACCTTTTTGTAACGCCATCATATGTTGAGAAATTGGAAAAAAATAATATCATTGAATCCCGACAGGGAAAAAATCCAATGTTTGCGTAGGTATATGCAACTTTAAAAAAATATTTGTTATTTTTTATTGACAATAACATCTTAATAGAGACGAAGTTGGGATATTATAGAAGAACCAGGAACTCAGGCACCTTCAGGGCTTACGATCTGTCATCGGCTGGTTTACGTGATCACTTTATGCGCTTGCGCAACATTCACCGATTATGCCTTTATTGAGTTCCCTTATCAATGTAACTTTTGAAAGTTCTATATATTTGATTATTGTGTAAACAATTCACCTGAATAATACGAAATTATAGTATTGCCATCTATGAGGTAACGAAGAAACCTTTTTCTTTGTATTGGGAAATTAGTTTATTTGTAAACAATGAAAGCAACAGTCCTTATAAATGAGGTGACGGAGTCTCGCACAGATGTCACCCCTGAACTGCGCCAGAAATATTATTTCATTTTTGGCTTGTTTACCTATGTACATGTATACCAATGTGTAGGTATTTAAATCGAATATATTTTTAATTGCATATACGCAAACATTGGATTTTTTCCCTCTATTGAGATGTTATTGTCAATAAAAAACATCATTTGACCCCCGACAGGGAAAAAATCCAATGTTTGCGTTGGTATGTAGGTATATGCAACTTTAAAAAAATATTTGTATTATTTTGTATGATAATTGTAAAAGAATTAAAAGAAAAAAAAATGAATAACAGCTAGGTACCTACTAATCGATAAGGTACGACGGTAAATATCACAGGGATCGAAATATGACTGTCTTGTGAAATGCGCCGCGGAATTATCGATTGTCACGCACAAACGAATCGTATTATTTTCATTAATTTAGGGTACCTCGTATCAATCTGAGATACAGAAAGAAAGAGAGAGAGACCGTTAGTTATGTAGTCAAGTGATATACCGGCGGACGTTCGGGACTGAAACAGCACGTGCCCGGAATAACCGCAATAATATATCCATCATCCATCAGCAACAACAGAATAATATAATATACTCTGATGAGTCATTCCGTAGCTAGGAGTTGAGCGGCGACATCTTTCGATTGACGACCCAAGCAATATCATAGTGAGATTACCCATCGAAGCCCCCAAAGAAACGAACCATAATTTATATACATATTTTAGTTTTACAAGGGTGGTGGTAACACAAGCACGTAAAACGCTTAGTCAAGGGAATGAATGAAGATGTTTATGTACACAGCCACCAATAGAGGTGGTTTTGTACTGTACAATTTAGATCATATATTCAATGTTGAAGAGAAGAGTAAAAACAGAATTCCATTAGATCTCATAGAAAAATGGGGTTTACATTATACCCTTTGATTATATATGATAAAGATACCTAGTCAGTGCAATGAAAGTATGACAACTAAAACTAAGAACAAAGTTCTGAGTTTCACTCGCCCGGCCGTCAATACAGTCATAGAACACATAGTAGTACACATAAAATCTCTTTTCTATGCAGTCTACGTACACCTACCGATCTACCGCCTCACACACACATGTAAATAAAACTTGTCATACATTTGAATTCGAAATTTATATTGCACGCGGCTTCTGTACCTCATAATTCTATGATTATACCATTGCAAAAGGGAAGTATATGTACAAGCAATTAAAGAATTTCCAATAAATCATTAAATGCGTCACTTTCAGCATATGGTCGAGTGAAAGGCTTCCTATGTTTAACTACATCTGTGGTGGAGATGAATGGAGATTAGAAATTAAGATACTATCCTAAAGATTAAGATACCTACTTAAACTATAAATAAAACATTTTTATTTATTTATTTTGAATCTCCTTGTTCATATAATTAGTACACTGGCGGGCTTATTGCCTAATGGCGATTTCTTCCAACCAACCAGAGTAAATGTTAAGTGTACAAAACAATGTGTACTATGGCAATAATTTGATCACATTACAAAATAAATAAAGATAGCAGAAGAAAAGTAAAAAAAAAACAAAGAAGATAGCATATAAGAACAATTCATAGCAATGATAGGAAAACCAAAGGATAAGGAAAGGAAGAGGAGAGGAAGATGTAATCAGGTGTTGTCAGATAAACATTTTTGCTTTAGCATTTTCTTGAAGATGTTTAATGAGATAGACGACATAATAATATAAGGACTTAGGCTATTCCATAGTCTAGTTGAATGTACCTCAAATGAAGAGATAAAAAAAAGTGGACGCCCATGGCTTGAAAGATAAGTGAATTTATCTTTGAGATACTGAGGTAAATTTGGATTAAAAAGGACATTGTATAGTAATGACAAGATACATATGTATATTACGTCGTTGTCGTATCTTGGGCCAATGAAAAATATTACGGCAATGAGAAATATGATCGATTTTTTTTAGTCCAAAGATAAAACAGACGCAAACATTTTGAAGGCGTTCAAGTTTGTTGAGATGTTCCTCGTTTGCATCCAAATAGCTAACATCAGCATAGTTAAGCAACGGTAGGAGTAAGTGATTGAGCTAAGGTTATTTTACAGTGAAGTTGGAGGGAAATTCTTGAGTTTATTAAGTGAGTGTATGGCAAAGTAAGTGGATTTGCTGACATGTGAGATCTGTTCTTGCCAGGATAAGTTAACATCATACAAACAAGAGAAAAACAGAAGTAAAAAAAGAAAATGAGTATTTTTATTCATCTTAGACATGTAAGATAACCAGCAACGAGTGTGCATTGCCTTTTAAAAGATAACACGACTCATGCGTGTATCCCCACAGATCAATCTCGACTCAATTAAAAAGGCATTATTTTTGAAAAGGGTGATGAACCTTATTGCTGAACTATGTGAGGTGTCATTTTGCCTGTTGTACCTTACAGAACACCCGAACTATTTGTATCTTACAGAACAACCGAATACAATGACAATACAAAGGAGTGGAAGCACTATTCTAAGCCTGTGCCTCACAGTAAAGATCACTCAAAATCTTTTTTTATAGTTGTACATGGTGCAACAAGTGACAATTCCTTCGAAATCACTGTGTGTGATGTGACTTTAAGTATAGATTTCACTGTTGGGAATAAATCCTGGACACCAAAATACAGATTGAACGACTAAGGTTCATTTTGTATAATAGAAACATAAAGAATTATATTTATGACAATAACATTATGACAACCCATATTCCTACCGCTACTCCAGTCACCTTGTAACAATTAACAATACCCCAATCAGATGATGGACATAATGTGCAATTCGGATTCAGCTGGCATACTTTGGGGACGGCATCGGTAGACACCGTCTTCCTGTCTCCAACATTTCTTCCGCTCTTTTGGGTCTTTTCGTTGTCGCGATGGTGGTGTGACGTCATCATCGCTGCTTACATCCAGGAGTTCCCGGGCGATCACGTCATATTTGATTGCTTCCTTAGACTCTTAGGTGGTCCGAGGATTATTATTTACTTCAACACACTCCCGTGATTTATGATGAAAACGGTTACAAGACTATCTAATTTAAAAGACTATTGGATACCTCATCAAGAAAATCGTACGATGACAGAATAGTTGTGGTTGGATATAGAGCATAAATTTAATATAAAAGCATAAATTTCAAAAGATGTATTATGAAAGTTAAATAAAATCTATTAAAGTTAGATCGGTAAAACGAACTGTAGAATAAATACTGTTTACATGAGAATAACATTCTGCAGTAATAATATTTGAAATGTGTTAGCAAAATAATTTGAATGCTTCCGCCATATTGAATGAGCCAAATACAAACTAATGATAAAGGTTATACATAGTTACATAAGTTTTAAAGATATAGAATTAGAGACAAAAGTACACATGGGGAGAAGCGTAGATTAGAGATTAGCTTTAAATGTATTAGATTTAACATATTGATCGTCAGTTCTTGATGGAATTCCATTTAAATTTTAAAAAAAATTTAATAAATGAAAATAAAAAGTTTTTTATTCATTTCTATCTGTCGATTTATTTGTATGTTAATGAAATAATCTGGGGGCAAGTCTGGTCAACAGGCTGAATCAAAACCATCCATGTTTAGTCATATCATGGATATAATTATCTTATGGAGTTCTATAACATCTTAAGATATTACATAATCGATAAACGATTGTATTTTACTAGTAGTGGTGTACACAAAGTTGTGTTTTTTTTTCATTTAATAAATTTCTCAAGATATTCTTTGATTTTTATCTTTGATTCCGCTGCTAGAACAGACTTGCCCCTGGTCAGTTCTTATGTAGGTATTTGCTATTTTTATCTTACTACATAATATGATGGCAATTATTTTTATTTTCTTTATTTTACATGTCTACGTAAGAGGACAGCGGATATCTGTATATCTAGAGTTATTTCAATTTTTAAATTATCACACTTGATTATCTAACACAGTGGGTACATTGGTTATATATTTTTAATATGGTATGTAGATTATAATAAACAAAAATGTTTATGGTATGTAGTTTAAAACTTTTCTTGGTCGATAAAATATCAGTAGGTGTAGGTTCTCAAGACAGCAAATTTCGAGTGCGAGCTGGTTGATACAATTAAGCAACGAAAGATTTGGGTCACAAAAGTACAGGTTTCTCCAATTAATTATGAAGGGCTGCAATAGAGGGATGCCTCAGAATAGGAAGACTTCAGATGTCATGGCTCCACAACATTCATGAGTGGACCGGCATCAGAGACGTCGGCGAATTGTTCCGTACGGCGCGGGCGGATAGAGATGCCTTCTCAGCAGTGATAGAGGGGATCTGATATGGCAAGAAGAAAAAGAAGTTTATACTAAAAACATTTTCTTAACTCTTTCGAGTGCCTGTTCAAAATATCTTACAAAATAACCATAGATAGACACAAATAGATAAAATATCTGTTGGTCATAGACAAAATATTCGTGTTTTGCTGTCGGGACGACGTTTAATAAAACAAGCCACGTTTTGGATTCGTAAATCACAGTTCGCCGGAAATCAGAGAAGTGAATTATTTTTTTCTTTTGGTGCCAGGAATTTAAATGGTCTGTAATGTTTCTGGGTATATTCACTGGTATATATCATATCGTAATAAAATAACAATATTTTATTATTTATCGGTGGTGTTGGCTGAGTTTGGTAATCTTAAGTTCATCGCATGGTGCATAGTAATGGATCTCTTGACGTATGCAACTGCATTCAAAACAGTGGGCTGACCGATGCTGCAATAGCATAAGCGACCCACCAAGCTAGAGGGACCAGCGAAATATATTTTATTCTAAATTTGAATGACGACGAATATTTAACTTCATAATTAGTTAGAGATATTCGTATATTCTATAAAACTCTCAAACCTATTTCTGAAAGAAAACGATATAAAAAGAGTTACAAAAGTATGTCTGTTAAAAAATTATCTAATGCAGAAACTTGGCTGAAATTTGTTTTCTTTTGTGCACAATGTCCTTAAAATTTGTTTTCTTTTGTGCACAATGTCCTCGTCAATCTCAGATAAACCCTGAGGGTTTCGATTTTTGACTATTTGTTATATTAAAAATGTCATTATATTAAAAAAAAGATTACATATATTTTGCAATTGACGTTCAGGCGCAATATGTGTTTCAAAAGATATACATTTCTCAAGATCACATGGAAGAATGAATCATTCAAATTTATATCGATATTACTTTTTTTTCTTTTTTTTCCCAGCCAAAATTTAAGGCCAATGTTGAGAAGATTTTTAATATTACGCGTAAAAATGCGATTTTTGTTATTTAGTTCTAGTAAAACATTTTTCGTATTGAATAAATGTCATTTTATTTATTTAAATCAATTATATATTTCAAAATTATAATAATTTAAAAAAGTAGACATTTAAAGCAGCATTAGTTTTTGCTTCGTTTTAAGGCACGCATCTCCGCGGGTTTAAATTTAAGAAATTTCGATGCCATAAACTCACAAAACAAAATAGATTAGAACGCCATAACGCGCAAAGACATCACAACGAAATTCATAGAAGGTATGCACATTAAATAATATAATGTATATTTAACATTAATTAAAATACATACATTTAAAATTTTTGAAATCATATAACTGTACGCTATTCGAGAGTATTTAATGGAGAGCAAAATATATTGGTTATTGGATCTTATTATAGGTACAACAAGAGACAATGGATCTGACTCGTGCCACAGATGTCCTATCCGTTACTTCCAGCCAATAGTCCAATGACAGACAGAAAGCATGTCTTGGCGTCTTCGCCAAGACAAGAGTAATAATTGTGGAGAACAAAGGACGCATGAATGGGAATATGCACATTAATTTGTATGCCATCATAAAATAATAATATATAATGCCAAATTATGGTTATTTGAATACGTTATTTTTGGCACGTTTTTGCTTAATTTGCATTTAGTTTAAAAAAAAAATTAAACCCAAAACAGTAGTTTTTGATAGCACTATTTTTAATTTATGTATTTGTTATTTCGATATAATTCATACCATCACGGCATATCCCACAGTGTGGGGTAACCAGCGACAGGTGTGCGGGTGTGTATTAACTTAAAAAAGGAAACACGACACGTGCGCGTATCCCCACACTCCAGTCTAGCCTCAACTAAAAAGTCACTACATTTAAGAGTGGGAAAAATGATTTGTCCAATAAATACAAACACAAGACCATAAAAATTACAGGATACCTACAAATACTATATGTAGTAGGTAGGTATGTAGGTATATGAATAATATGATGATTATATTTTTATATTTTTTTTATCTGTATAAAATCGTTAAAAAAAATTATCTCTACGAAATTGTTAATTTTTTTTTACCTGTATGAAATTGTTTATTTTTTTTATCTGTATGAAATTGTTTATTTTTTTTATCTGTATGAAATTGTTTTTTTTTTGTTTTTTTAATTTCATAAAAGTTTTACATTAAAATAATTGTGATCTCACTAGCCTACAGGCTATCAGTGAGTTTCCCATACAAAAGGTCAAGTACATATTATTACATTCCTTAAGTTACAGTATTAAAATTAAAATTATAATATGAGATAAATGTTTTTTGATATAATTACAGCTTATAAATGAGTCAAATATTTTTAATTACTTTCTACAACAAATTTTTAAAATACAGTTTTAACCGAGGATATTTTATCAAGTTTATCCATACCACTTGGAAGGGTGTTAAATATTTTCGGTATGCTTACTTTCAGTGTCCTTTCACCGTAATAGTTTGTCCATATGGGAATTATCAATTTATTTTGCACAATTGTTAAATTTATATAGTTTTGTTACTTGTTAAAATGTTAATATAATATATTTAGGAGAGGTGTACGTGAACGGACATTTTTGGAGAGGTGTATATGAATTACTTGAATCATCTCATCCTCAATCACTAAACATAAGTGATATATGGCGTTCGCTTCATAATTACTCCATTTAAACAAATTTTTTTGTTTGTTATTTATTTATTTATTTGTTTTTCAAATTTTATTGATTTATTTATTGGGTAATTTATTTATTGATTTGATTAATTGTTTATTTATTGAATAATTGATCGGTAATCTCGAGAGTCTTCACTCGTCCATATGCTAGTAACTCATTTGTGCTTACCTATATATTGTAGATATAACTAAAAAGTAAAATAACCTTTATTTCTCTTTCGCCTGTGAAATATTATAATAATAATATTTTAGGAATTTATGCTGAATTTTAAAATTGTGTGACGACATTCACTAGAGAAATGTTGAAAATACATATGGAATTTTTTAACACTCTGTTTAACATTTTTGATAAATTTGATTTAAAATTAAGGTTTATATGCCTCATAAGAAAACTTATCAAATAAAATGAAATAAAACACAACTTTGTGTACACCACTAATATCATAACTTTTATTCTAATGAATTAAAATTCCTCTACATGTTACGAGAACAAAGTTCCCTTCCTCAGGAGGATACAAATTAGACTAATATACTTTAAAAAGGACCATACTCAACTATATAGAATTTACTTGATATGTGCTTGGGTTGATTTAAAGAGATTACTTTATGTTAATGCATCCTCTGCCTTCGAATGCTTTTATGCATTTTTTTAAATAATGCATAAAAGTATACGTAGGTAGGTAGGTACTTTTCAAATGTAGGTAGGTGGGTACTTTTCAAATGTAGGTAGGTAAGTAGGTACTTTTCAAATGTAGGTAGGTAAGTAGGTGCTTTTCAAATGTAGGTAGGTACGCAGGTACTTTTCAAATGTAGGTAGGTAGGTACTTTTCAAATGAATGTAGGTAGGTACTTTTCAAATGTAGGTAGGTACTTTTAAAATGATATTGGCCGAGTGTCAAAATAATAATTGACAAACGCAGTTCAGGTCAATGCTGTGTCCCTATTTGGTATGCGGACCGTGTGACGCGCAGGCGCACGCCACAGCACGCGCTCAATACTCTGCATGCCGTGTCCATGTCTCACTACAATACACTTAGGTACATACCTACCTACCTACCTCATTACCATTCTTCGCCTCTGAGGTGAATGTCATCGGGTCGACACGTTATTGATCCATCGTGTACATCTATAATGTACCGATTTAACATAATATTGTCCAATCATGCAGTGTCCCTATGGACGTTTTGTAAAATAAGAGGGTCCCTATATTACCTATCAAGTCTGTATAATGGGTCTCTATACCACCTATCAACCCTTTAGATCACCGAATTAAATTTATCGTCATGCGACTGGTTTCAACGGAATGAACGGCTTGATAAGGAGATTGAAAGAAGAGTTATGGCAGGTAATATCGCTTACTTAGCTTTTCGTAACATATCAAAGGAAGCCAAAGTTACTATTCATAACGATATCTTAGTGACAATCTTGACGTATGCAAGTGAAACCTGGACAAGGCAGAAGACAGTTATGCAGTAATGCAGTTGAAATGAGATCGTTGCGAAGAATTTGTAATAGAACGATGTATGACAGGGTAGGAAATGAGAACATAAAGAAAGAATGTAAGATGAAGAAAGATGTCATTAATAGAATGAAAATGAAAACATTAAGATGGTTTGGCCACATGGGGAGAATGAATGAGGAACGCACGATGAATAAAATATAAAATATACACCGGACAGGAATTGAATGAGAGGTCGGGGACGCCCAAGAAAGGGACGGCACGAACATGTGAAAAATATTCTGAAAGACGGAAATGTTAGGAGCGTGAACAACAGACAAACATGTATGAGAAGATGCAAGAATGTGGACGAGGTGAGGGATGAGAGCCAGGATAGAAAAAAATATGGCGTTCAGTTCTCTCTGCCTACCCCGCGAGATACCTACATGGCGTGATGGTATGTATGTACAGGTATCTTAAAAAGGCTTGAAACATAGATAGAAATCTATGAAACGATGCAAAAATGTATGTAGACGAAGCAAGATAATGTACTTTCTAATGGAAGCATGACACATAGTTTATCCCCACACACCAGTCTCCTCACGTTTAAAAAGCGACAGCAGAATGGATGGTGAACCTTATTGCTGAACCGAGTGAGATGTTATGCAACGAAAACAACGATAGTATTAAAGATTGGAAGGACTATTCTAAAGCGGTGCTATAAATATCAAAAATATTACTTTCCTTTTTTATATTAGTAGGTATATATTTATGGTTAAACATTTCTGCAAACTTATGGTTGAAACTTTTTTCGCTTGTGTATTTGTTTTTTTGTACCATTGCAATATATTCATACAACTGTATGTTGACTTTATAAATAAATAAATAAATAGTAGAAGATTATAAAATAAAACAGGTCCAGTATAAAGCATCCTTGAGGTGAGCTGTCACGAAAACATCGCTATATAAATCATTCAATTATATTTATTTATTTATTATTTCCAAATAAAAAAGAAATACATAAACCATAATTACATAACAATATTAATACAAAATAAAATACAAATAAAATATATATCAATATTAGGTAGGTACTTGGATATATTGCCTCACTAGACAAAAGCCTGTTCCGAGGCAATACCTATTCAAAATGAGTAGCTGTGCAAGTATTTAGTCAGTCAAAATTTAGTACATGCGTATTGTATGTACATACATGCGTATTGTATGTACATATGTACATGCGTTGGTTGATATTACGATCTCACGATCCGTCATTTCAATTAGCGTCTAGCCCCAGCTCTTCTTTTCTGCATTCTTAGGTTAGGTTTAAGTTTGTTTATAATAATAATAGCGACTCGCGTGAGCGAGTTGCTTTATAAATTGAATTTAAAATTATTATAAATTAAATTTATAAATTATTTTCATTTTTCGCATTTAATATAAAATTTCACAGCTCATTTGACTTAATAATACGACATCTCAACCAATCAGAGAGCCAACCGGAAACAGAATGCGAAAGGGTTAATGCGGATTGTAGACTCTAGTGTCATTTCAAACATGAGTAAGATCCCTCTCACACTCTTCTCTGCCCCTGTCCATTGTTACTGCCATTTTGTTACTAATTTGTTTATATTGCTATTGTTTATAACTCAATATATAATTACTACAGAATGTTAAAGAGTCTTTAAAAACTCTAAAGAACATTGGAAGGTATAGATTCGGTATAGAATCGACGACTATCGGGAATCAATTCGAAATAAATTTGTCACCAATATACCGTTTTTTTAAGATATTCATTTCTGAATGTGACGTTTTTCGACGCCGAATTTCCCAGTATTTGTGCGTTCCTTGTCCCTCGCACATCTGCGACAGTCCTTGCTACGACCCCGACAGCCGCACCGAACTGATGTCATGGCATATGTCGAAGAATTCATCCGTCTGATGTTGGACCTGCATACTAATGGCCCGACCGCAAGCCTATATGGCGACCAGACATTACTCACATAGCATTCCCGCCAAAACGGGCAGAAATATGGAGGTGGGGTAATCAACATCAACAGTTGGTACCAAACACTAACACCCATCATCGTTATATCGTCAATAAAATCGTCGGGCCAAGGCTCAGACGCAGAAAACCTCCAACATGCACAAACCAGTCGCATCTAAAACTCTCACATACAAAGCACACCAGCCCGATTGTGGAACGATTTTACGAATTATCTGTTTCCCCTTTCTTACAACCCAGGGGGGCAAGTCTGGTCCGACCAGCGAAATCAAAACCCTAGTGATTACCCTTATTTATTTATACATCTTTTTGTACATAATATAAACAAATATAATTGTACACTGGCGGGCTTAATGCCATTAGGCAATTTCTTCCAACCAACCAGATTACAAAGTATGACAACATTGTGTATGTACAACAGCAAATAAAAAAGAGTAAAAGAAATCAAAGAAAATACGTATAACACTTAAATACTATTAAAACAAAAAAAAAAATATAATTCATAGCAAGAAAAAGGATATGGTAAGGACAGGAGAGGAAATCGGGATCAGGTGTTCAAGGATAAATATTCCTTCTTTAGTTTTTTCTTGAAAATACTAAGTGAGTTAGACGACGCAATATCCGGACTAAGGCTATTCCATAATCTTGCTGATTGTACTTCGAACGAAGAGCTGAGAAATTCTGTATTATGGATAGGTATGGAAAGTGTTGTACATTCAGCAGATCGGAGTGGAAGTCCATGACTGGATAAATAAGTGAATTTGCTTTTGAGGTACTGTGGCAGGTTTGGGTTCGAGAGAATATTGTACAATAGTGACAAAATGTGTATATTGCGCCGCTGGCGTATCCTGGGCCAACAAAGAAGATTGCGGTAAGGTGATATGCGATCAAATTTTTTCAACCCAAAGATGAATCTGATACATATATTCTGAAGACGTTCAAGTTTATTGAGATGCACTTCATTTGCATCCAAGTAGCATACATCGGCATAATCAAGCAATGGAAGAAGAAGTGATTGAGCAAGAATTATTTTACAACGGAATGGAAGGAAATTTTTAAGTTTATTAAGTGAATGTAGGGCAAAGAAAATAGATTTACTAACATGCGATACCTGTTCATGCCACGAAAGGTCATCATCGATGAAGATTCCAAGATCTTTTACAACCCTGGTATAAGGAATGCATTGGTTATTGATATACAGCAGTGGGAGTTGCAAATTCCTTATACATAGATGACAGCAGACATGGATATAATTATCATATGGAGTTCTATGACATAGAACTCCTTATTTGTCTTTATTTTATCGTGTAAAGTAAAATATTGAATAATTCTTTCCATCCAATTAATATTTTTTTAAATCTTTTCATCCAAATTCGATTCCATATAAGTCTGCCATTACAATTTAAATACAAATTATTATTTCTGTAAACTTAATTGGTCCTCTAATGGATATAAATTGTTCTCGTATTACATGTAATTAAGACTGTATGTTAACAAAATATAATAAAAATAAAAATAATAAATAAAAATATTATTTTTGTACATTGCAAAACATTTCTCCATGGCAGTAACATTTTTTTTTCAATATTGTTAAATCTCAAAATGGACATGCGTATTTTACTTTTTTTACAAACAAATGAAATTCAAGTTAGAAATTCACACTGAATCATAATGTTTTATCAAATCACCCGAGACTTTACGCCATTATGTGGAAAATAAATTTATTGCGGATCCGCAGAGCTGGATCCAGAAAAGCCAAAAAATGTGCTGGATCCTGTTGGATTGCTGGAAGCGGGTTCCAGCAAATGCAACCTCTAATCCGTAGGTACTAATATTTTCCTAAACAGATTGCAAACCCTCTTCAACGCTGCGTAATGCGCTTAGGTAGGTACAATGGACCCAAATCTATAAACAAAAAATATATTTTTTAACAGATTTTAATTATCTCAATAGAGACGAAGTTGGAATATTTACTGTAGGAGAACCGGGAAATAAAGGCACCTACAGGGCTTAAGACCTGTCGTCGACTGGTTCACGTGATCACTTTATGCGCTTGCGCAACGTTCACCAATTATGCCTTTTTAATGAGATCCCTATCGATTCAATTTTTGAAAGTTCTATATATTGCAATACTGAAATTCTTTTCGCTTGAAAATAAGGATTTTTACTACAGCCATCTATGTGTGAAATTATGAACAACATTTTGTTGTAACGCCATCTATTGAGAGAATTGGTATTTTTTGTAAATAATGAAAGCCACAATTCTTATACCTGAGGTGACAATGCATTTATCGCATAGAAGTCACCCCTGAATTGCGCCAGACTTATAAGGTCATTTTTGTCTTATTTACCTACTTGTACCAATGTGTAAGTAAAAATAGATTGATTTTTTTTAGATTAATCTCAAAAAATATGAATATCAATTTTAATAGGTATAGGTATTTTGTTTATTGACACATTTATCTTAATATTTTTTGAGATTAAAAATAACTGTAGGTAGGTAATTATACTATAATATTCTCTTGTATATTATAATGGTGGTTAAAATCGGGGCAGTAAATAAAAAGGAATTTGGTTAAATTACTTGGTAAATTTATTTTAGTATTAATATTTCGATGTTTATAAATCAGGGTTTCAAGCCAGAATGGAATCCCATGTTTCCAATTTTGGAGATAATTTTTTTATTCATTCAAATCATTTATTAGATTTTTATTAGTTACAATAAAAAGGTTCATATTATTCTTATACAAAATAAGATATCAATATTTTACATATACAAAAGTCATTTTGTTAAAGCTTATAAATAATTCTTCATTGACACCCAGATGACAAATAAAAAATTGAATTTTTTTAATGTCTTTCTCACCTAATCAATGTCACAAGCAAATTGAATATTGATATCGTAAAATATATTCTCATAATACCACGTGCTTCTTCATACTTACAAAATAAAACAAATAAAATAGTCGGTACCTGCTTGTGTTCTAACATATCAATAGAGTGGTAAGCGCTCAAATCAATCATAAAATTTCTATTGTAATAATATATCGCATACAAAATATTACCAGCTAGTTATTATGCTAACATTACCATCTGTTGTGCATATTAAAATTATTATAAATCAAGTAGGTATTGAGACAGGCCAATGCATAATGTTTCAAAGCTCTTTATTAAACTTGACATTAAAATAAATCAATTAATGTATGATTTGAAACTCAGATTTTATATTCAATTTTGAATATAAATTTTGATTGATCAAGTATCAATTCGACAGATTCTTCTGCTTTTGTTTCAATCCTGAAGATTGGTTGGCAGCATTAAATTGATGCATCTCCTCCTCCACTCCGCTCGGTCTTCAGCGACTCTTTTCATCTCCGTGTAAGAGTATACACTGCATGTCACGGCACACCTGTTCTAAATACTCTCGGCGGGGACGCCCTCTGCCAGTTGTACCCTCAACCATTCCCTCCAACATGATATGAAGGAGATCCTCGTGTCGCAACACATGGCCTTTCCAATTTGCACGCATTTTCGATATGGTATTTGACAGGTGCCTGGCTTCCTCAATTCTGCTGAGAACCTCATCATTTGTTATATGGTCCCTCCAAGATATGCCAAGCATTCGGCGATAGGTCCCACATCTCGAAGGCCTCCAATCTTTTGCGTTCTCTTTCACCTATGCACCATGTCTCACAGCCATATAGCAAAATACTCCATACAAATGTCTTCACTAGATCCTTTCGGAGTTTAAGGACCATGTTGTTGGACTCGAACATCTTGGATTTTTGTTGAAGGCGAGTTTTGCCTGGTGAATGCGGCTGTCCACCTCTCTACTTGAACGGCCATCCCATGTGATTCTACCCCCTAGATAAACAAATTCTTTGACATTCTTGAGAGCTGCTCCGGACATCAGTAGATTCATATGGCGTTCATCCCTACCTACAGTTAGTACCTTTGTTTTATCCTTATTTACATATTACAAATGGTATTTAATGAAGGCCAAGACTTATGTATTCACGTCATTTCTTCTGCTTATTTACTGGTGGAAGTGTCAAAAACGAATTCACTATAATATAGTGGATTATATATTGGTGCGGTGATAGCCCAGCGGTAATGTCGTCGCCTCACATGCGTGAAGTCGACGGTTCGAATCCGGGCGGGGCACGCACCTCTGGATTTAAAAAAAAAATCTATGTGCGGATTTATATCACTAGCTATGTGTAGCCATGATCCAATTGGTCTGGTTCCCCTTTCTAAGGGTTTCGAAGGTCAGATGGCAGTCGCTTCAATGTAATCACCAGACTCGCCAAAGCGTACCCCGATATATAGAAACGGGACAAAAGCGCTAAGGGGAAACAATAGTGAATTATAGATTATGATAAGTGCTCATTGAAATGCTTTAAATAACATAGTACCAAAATGTATTAAAAATGAACTGTGTCAAAGAAAATAACTCTCTGGGAATCATCTCGCCTCGATTATAGAGTAACAACACCATAAATAGTGTGAATAGAGTCAAAAATGCGACTTACTATCACCAATGAAAATTGTAAAATGGAATAGAGATGGTTCTTTCAGAAAGGGATGTTTCCATAAAAGGCGAAACGAATTTGTTTCGCAGAGCAACGCAAAACTAAATAAACTATCAGAGCCCATGTAATCACACGATTAATCGTCAGAACTAAGTATGTTAATCGATTTTGAATGCTATAGAGGGAGACTAATTAATATAATAATAACTAATGAATTAAATAGAAATCTATTTAATTCATTAGTTATTTAAGTCATCCATCACACTATTGAACCAATATCTTCTCCCTATCAATGTCCAAAGTTATTGCCTATACTGGCTATTGGGGTAGGCACTTCTCGTCCTCAGGCTGTATACTCCGCGGTTCTAGTGTTCTTTAGTCTTCCTCTGGATGATAAATGAGGAAGATTAATATTTATTGTCTTATTTACGGTATGCTCTCCTTTTTACATGCTCATACCATCTCAGCTGACGCTCTTCAAGTTGCTGTTTATGTCAGTGACTCCAAGGCTACGACGAATATGTGAACTCTAAATTTTATATTTTAATGATACTCCTGCTGACCACCTAATCATTTGCATTTCCACGGTCTCAAGATGCCTTGCGTATGAATTGTACATTGTCCAGCATTCGGATCCATACTCTTGAACCAATATTTCACAATCAATTCTTAGGGAAAAAATGATTTCAAACACTTTTGATACTAGATGCTACTTATGTCATATAAATTTTGGGCGTTGAATTTGTAAAGGTATATTTTCAAATAAAGGTAAGATTAAAAATAATTGGTGAATTTATTAACTTTAGCATAAAAGTCCAAAGACTCATCGTCATAATACGACCAAACCACGACGACCAGTGCTATCGGGCTAAGTGTCTACAGACGCACTTAAATGATAGATCTTTGATATTTCGATCATCGATCGATGGATCAATGATTTAAAGATCGATATTATATGTTATTACGACTGTCTACATCGGAATTAAATAAATGCAGAACCATTCATGTAGGTAAAGGAAGATACATATATACCTGACGAAGGTACGTTTTGTACCAAATGATGATTGTTAGTTGGTGTTGCCAGGTCAGGTCAAGTGTTTACGACTTTATTTCCAGCATTAGCCGCAATTTGCTTAAATCCTAGCTATAAAAAATACCGAAAAATTTTGGTGATATATAATTTCTTATTCGTACGTGACAGACGAATTCATCGTGGGTGTAATGAGTGACCCCTGACGGTGGTTATTGCAGGGGTCGACAACAAACTAATAACTTCATTTTTAAGAAATGAAATAAAATATATTTACAAAATACGCGAAATACTCGTATTGACCAAGTTAAAAACTGAAAAAATGATATTTTATATTGTTTTCTTCTTCGTGGTTTTTTTGTGAAAATCTACATTTATATATAAATTTATTTTTTTCTTGGTTTCATTGCGAAAAATAGCCTGGGTGTACGCGATGTCTCCGATAAGCTGATGGAAAGAAGGATGAGGTGGTTCGGACATATTCGAAGAAAACCGCCAAAAAACGTAGGTATGTAACACTGCACTGGACGTTCGAGTTTCCGACAAAAGACCAAAAGGGCGTCCCAAAAGATGCTTGAAGAGCTTGGTGGCGGAGGATATGCGGGCATAAAATGTCTGAGGACGATGCTCAGGATAGAACGAAGTGGAGGGGAACTGTCCCCATTACCACGTGTGATATGTTAGGTTAGGTTAGTTTGGAATATGCATCATTTCAAAATGCTTCAGTCCCGGCACAGGTTTTTTTACCTGGTGGGGCATTGCAGCTAAAAATATGATGAAACAACAATTTATAAATGTCGATATAAATAAATATGTTATGTTTGGCAAGGTTGGAACTAACGTTGAAGGATAGTGTTGGTATTTAGTTGTCCGAAAAACAAAATAAAAGAAAAACAAATAGATTTATGAAATGTACATAGGTACTTACGTGTTTCTATTAATTACATTCGTGTTATATTAATAATTTATTTGAAGTTTAAAATTTTAAATGATAACCATTTTAATTTCGAAACATGTTTTCGATCCCTGAAAACGTTAGGTACTTTACAAAATGGAGATACAGTAATTGTTGGTGTCGGAGCGATTATAGCGACAGATTGAGGAAGATGGGACAATATTGTGTTACTATAATCACTATCACCACAGATAACTTCACGTACCTCCATCTTCCAATCTGTCCTATCTTCTTCATTCTTACCTTCCCTAACCATAACATTTCTCATTCGTATGAATGAAAACCGTCCATTGAATCATACTTTTGCTTTTTTTTCTCAGAGTTTGGAATAAGATTGTTAAAAAAGGATCAAAAGTAATGTACATACATACCTACTCGGCTGAGTAAAAACAAGCAAACTCACACAATGAGAAGAAAGACCTACAAATTCCTGCAAATAATAATGTCAGGAAGGGTAATACAAGGAAAATATCACCAACGAGGAGATCCACTATTTGATATAAGTGAAGACTATTTGATACCAAACATACAAGAATTGGATTTAATTGTTTTAAAAGTGTAATCGATACACAAGGAATTAAAAATACAAGAATCATAGTTGAATTGGGTATAAAGGCGTTTTCTTTTTTCTTTAAAGATTTTCGCTAGAATCCTGTTAAAATTAATTGATATTAGTACGACAATTTGTATTTATTTAACGTTGTCAAGAGCCATTTCGTCATACGTGGACATTTTAAATAGCCATTTAGTCCTATGAGGACCTTGTCAAATGCAATTTCGTCATACAAGGAAAGTATCAATGCTTTTTAGTTTTACGAAGAAAGTTTTAAAAGCTATGTTTTTGGTCCTACGAGGAAATTAGTAATAACTATTTCGTCTTACGAGGACATTGTTGTATTTGGTCCTAGAAGAACATTGTTGATAGCTATTTTGTTCCACGAGAACATACTAAATAGTTTTTTTAGCTTTTCGAGGATATTATCAATAGCTATGTACCTATATGGTCCTACGAGGATATTATCAATAGCTATTTCGTCTTACGAGGACATAATCTATAGCTTTGTTTTTGGTCCTACAGTAGCATTATTAATAGCTATTTCGTCCTACGAGGATATTATCAATAGCTATGTATATGGTCCTATTAGGATATTATTAATAGCTATTTCTTCCTACGAGGACACAACCAATAGCCATTTTGTTATTCGATGACATTATCCAAAGCTATTTTGTCCTACGAAGACATTATCAAGACTATCTCCTGTTGTACGTACTTGTAGTGTTTACCTAATAAATATTTGTAGAAATATTGTCATTATTTGATATATGGGCAGGTTTAGTGTAAGAAACGAAAGCGGTATACATTTTTAATAATTGTATATTTATGTAAAAGGTATCAAAAGGTCATGTAGGTTCTTAGAGGAGACAAATATGAACTACTGTATGTATCTGATAATCAATAGAAAAATAGAGGGAAAACGAGATGTCAGCAACGTACAAGAATGTACGGGTATAATGAAACGAATAGTGGAGAAGCTGTTTCAAGATGCCTGAGATAGAAGGGAAAATATACTCTATAGTAGTATTCAACGTGGGAGGGGGGGGGGAGGGGGGGGGGGTAATAAGACACCTGAAGAGGAATTCCAAATATAATTTTATAAAACGTGTATAGCAATGGAGAGGATTGCCAAATATTTCCTGAGGATTATTTTCGTAATACAAGCCTATATTAAGAGCAGTTTTTATTGTAGCCGAACCTCATGTTAAGATAACTTGACCGCCGTGTGTGGCTCAATTAGAAGATAGTCATCTCGATTCAGAGGTCACCGGTTCTTTACCCGACGGGGATCATCGATAATTATCAATATTTTTATTATAAATATTATATTATGATATTTAATATACTAACCAAATCTTAATGACGTCATAATACATACGTCCATTGGTGATGTTAAAATTTTAAATATAATTTATGTTCCAATAAACCTTGTACCCAATAAATAATTATAATGTACACAAGTACCTACTTATTAATATTAGTATGGTTAGAATTCATTTATAATGCTGGCAAATTTTTAACTGTTAAAGATCGGTGTATTTGACGGTGATATTCTGACGGTGAGACTATTATGTCGACCACCGTTGCGTGATTGTAGGCCATTTGGTTTCCATGCCGGCGTCCAGGATTCGATTCCCAGCGGAGGAGAATTTTGTTCAAAATTATATCTCACGCAAATCTTACTTCTCTGGGCTGGAAATGCTGGTAAGTTGGAAGAAATTATTGCCATTTGACTTGCTCAGGGCGTAAGGAAGGGTTATTTATAAATAATTATTATTGAAACTACAAATCATTTTTTAATAATTTCAACGTTTTTTTCGATAACACAGTGGAAGTTCATATTTATAAAGTAAATATTAAATTTATTCATAAAAATAAAAATAAAACACCGATTTAATCCACAATGAGTACAATTTAATAAGCCTAAGCGCTTTCGCTAGACACAACTAGCATCTTCAGAATAAATTTTGTTTCATTTATTATTTTTTTTAATATATTTAATATTTATTTTATAATCCTTTTTAAAATAGTTTGATAATAAAAAAAAATGAGGAGAAAAGACTTTGACCTAGAAACTGTTTCTAGGTCAAAGTCTTTTTTGTAATGACAATACCAAGTCTGGTTGGTTCGCCGTTGATGGGGATTTACAAAGGCAAGCCAGAAGGGCTGCATCCTCAATCCCCAACATCACCTTGGCAAAAACGTTTGGTCGTTATTATAAAAAAATATTGTGGAAAAATACTAATTTATTCATTTATTAATTTCAAAATGGATTTCCACTCTGTCAACACAAAAACTATAGAATCAATAAACTGATATCTTCCACACTTTTTGAAAAATGAAGAATATTAACTAGCACAGAATATCTGCTGATTGTTGAATCTACTAATACTTATGTTATTATGGAGATTGATATGTAAATTGTGAGACCATATAAAATTACTATCAATGTTGTGTTTAAAATAATAATATCAAATAATTCTCCAGTGAGTTTTTTCGTCTCAGCCACAAGACATTATTGTGGTTCGATTTAAATAAAAATAAAAAAAACGTATAATATACAGTATTGTGTATGTAGTTATAGATATATGTACTGTGGAGTGTGGTTTGGGCACGCGGCATGTATGGTGATATATCAAGACATGTGAATCGTATCACACAAAAGGTGTCAGATGCTATTAATGACACAGAGATTCTCAAACTTTTATTAATGATATTTTTTGAAGTTGGAATATTAAGTGAGGACCGAGAAATCAAGGCACCTACAGGAATCACGACCTATCATCGGCTGGTTTACGTGATCACTTTATGCGCTTGCGCAACGTTCACCAATTATGACTTTTTATCGAGTTTCCTAACAAATTAATTTTTTAATGTTTTATGTATTTTAATAATGAGAAACTGATCGCTTGAAATTAGCTTAAAACACCATTGCCATTTTTGAAGTAACGAAGAAACTTTTTTGTAACGCCATCTATTGAGAAATTGGAAAAAAAAATATCACTGACTCCCGACAGGGAAGAAATCCAATGTTTGCGTATATGCAACTTTAAAAGTTGTGTTATTTTGTATGATAATTGTAAAAAAATTAAAAATAACAGTTAGGTAGATACTTATTTAAAAAAAACACAACGGTAAATATCATAATTTTCATTTCATCATTGGCGCTACAGCCCTGTGTGGGCCCTGGCCTCCTCCAGAATCCCTCTCCAGCCGTCCCTGTCCTCCGCCGCTCTCCTCCAGTTTGCTGTTCCGTAAATATCACAGGGATCAAAATATGACTGTCTTGTGAAATGCGCCGCGGAATTATCGCCGCGGAATTATCGCCGCGGTGGTTCTTGAACAATAATATCCATACACTCTGTTGACAAATTGGTTCGCAAACAATGAAATCCACAGTTCTTATACACGAGGTTCCAATGATTTCGCATAGATGTCAATATTTTTTATACATAGATGCATATACGCAAACATTGGATTTTTTTAATCTTGCCACGACCGATTTCGTTTACATATAGCACAAGCATTGATGCTTAGTTTAGGGAATGTATGAGGATGTATATTATGTTCGTCTTACTAGGACAAATACACTAAAAAATAATAATTAATCAATAAACAAATAGGTAAATAAACAAAAAAAATAATTAAATAAAAAAATATACAACTAAATTGATCATACATCCTTATTACACTTTGTCCTCTTACACATGTAAACACACCCTCACCCTCATAAATACACTTGTTTTTTGGTCCACTTGTTTAGTTATTTATTGTTCTTAATATATGTTTTTATTACTTTTTTAATTTTATACTATAAAAAAATTATGAATCAAAAATGTATTTAATAATTATTGTTAGTATTACCTTAGAACAGGCTTTGCCTAGTGAGGTAATAAATTCCATTGTAATATATATTTTTTTTATATTGAATTAATTATGGAAATAAATAGATAAAAAAAAAATTAAATAAAAAAAAAAGTTTGAGAAATTGTGTATATGGGCGTATTGTCGGTATGTGTAAATGAGAGGGTATCCAGTGTACCTTATTATTTATTATATTATATTACATTCTTATATATTAGCATAAAACCTCTCAATGAACAACATGAACCTTCCACCTCCATTCTTACCTCACTCACCCGCAGTGATGCGCCCTACCACAGTCATGCAAACTTATAATTTAAACAACAAATGACCGGAAAATTACAATGATAGCTTACAAGAACACTAGTCTTGTTATTAATTAGGTATATATTAAAAAGACTAAATTGCTAGACTTAAGTGTCACAAACGAGTAGACTATATTATATAATGTACTCAAAACGATGTACGATAGAATTTTGGACCTCATTCAAAGTTACTATCGTTCTGTGTTTATCAGTTGATAAGGGCCTAATAAGCCGATACAATCGTCCTATGGAGTTTTACAATATCGCTCCGTCAACATTGAAATAATTAAATGTATTATTTACTGAAATGAAAAGAAGGAAACATAAAAAGTTTGAACAATCTACGAGCATATATGAGACGATGCATGGATGTAAAGGAAGCCAGAAATGTGTGCAAAAAATAGAGAAGTATAGAAGCGCTCGGTTCTCTCTGCTTACCCCAGAAGGGACATGGCGTGCTGGTATGTATGTATATATGTATGTATGAAGTTAAATTATAAAATCCTGTTGTTAAACAAACAAATCCTGTGGTAAATTTATAAAAGTCGCTTTAGTTGATTGAAATAGATTGCTTCGTGGCATGAGTTCCTTATTTTATAGATTAATGCGTTTTTTAATAAAACATATAGCCAAGAAACTATTTGGTGATTTCAATATTTATTTGATTTCATTTTATTACAATGGAATGAGTTATTTGATCCGAAAATCTTTTGCAGCGATCGCTTCTTTCTCAGGTCGAACGATAGCAAAATGATACCTAAATTACCTATATAAAATTGATTGAATTGTGTCACTAAGTCAACTTCGAAAATATCAAAAATATAGATTATTAAATAAACTGAAACGATTACAGAATGTCTGTAAATGGTTCATTTACAATCTCAAAAAATATACTTCGATGGTCAAAGATACGAGATCGTCGTAACATTCATCTACTGATATTACTTTATATGATTGTTTATAGACCCCGTTAACCAAAATATTTGAAAAATAACGTCGTTTTACTGTCAAATCATGGTCTTTCTTCAATCCGCTGAACGTGCCACACTAGCTATCCCCATTCACAATACAGAAGTCTTCAGCTCTTCTTTTCAAGTATAATCAGCTAGACTATGGAATGGCCTAAGTGATTAAGTAAGGTCATCTCAATCCATACATATATTTAAGGTATCGACGGATATCGACGATATAGCAGCGCTTCAACTATGTTTGCAGAGGGGCGATGTCAAGGATTTCTTGGTGTCCTCAGACATCGAATCGTGAGCGGGTATGGACAAACCCTAACTCGATCATAAAGGCTGTACAGAGACACCAATGTCCGAGGCTATCACAAAGATGGACAGAACTGTTAGATGATAGAAGTGAAAGACGATAATTATATCATTTCTACAGTGTATTTCTTTTCTTATATTTCATATAAACTCATTTGTTATTTTTTTCTTCTCTTTTTTTTCTTTTTTTGTATATAATCTATATTCAGAAATATATTACATATCTTCTTTTTTAACATTTAATGTATATTTTGTAAAAAATATGGTTTGTGTAGCATTGTACCCCCCTGATCAGAGACTGGAATAAAAATTTATTATTATTATTATTAAGGTAAACTTAAAAAACTATATCTGTCAAATAGTTCCTGAATAATATTCCTCTTTTCCTTATTTCTATGTGAGGTGTTATTTTTTATCTCTCTCTCATTGTATTTTTCCTCACTAAATACTTACTATTGTACCAATTTAACTAAAGAGACTTCACGTTGCTCGGGTTGGTTGTAAGAAATTGCCTCATGGCAATTAACACGCCTTTGTGCACTTTATGTACATGGAGATGTATAAATAAGTAAATAAAAAAAAATAATAATAATTTCGGGGCAAATACCCAACGATACGAGTTCAATAATAGGGAGGAATGCTCTCCCAAAACTAGCAGTGTCATTTTAAGGTTATTGTTTTGTATATTATGTAGTAACCGTCAATTCAATTAATTTTTCAGAAACATAAATAAAAGTGATTTTTAAATTTTTGATTCACGAGTCTTAAATTATCCTTTTATGGCCACAGTAAACTTTTACACTTCATTAGTTGAAATAAAATTATTTTTTATTTATTTATATTTTTTTTATTTCATTACATTATTAGCATCCAATTTATAAAAGGTGTCCGTTGATTTATCGTTTCATAATGAACTGTTGTGAAAGGCGGTGTCCACTTTGGGGACAGCCAAAATCATATAAATTTAATATCTGTGCTCACGACGGTGGCCTCTTAAACCAGATCCGCGCTCAGTTATTTTATTAGTTTTAAACTAATGAGTTATAACGCATCTTATGAATGTATATACTTAAAAGAATTGTCATAAATTTATGCTCATTTCAAATTTATTTTCGATACTCCACCACCACCCTCTCCGCATATGGGGACTGTCAACGGCCCCTTCGAAGAACGGTAGAATGAATAACAAAAAAAAAAACAATGCATGGCACGAATAGTAGCTCATGGAGCCCTTTAGATTAGCAATATCGGCACCATGGTGCAAAAAGAACAATCAGCAGGTGCAAGTCGAGATTCACACTTGCGGACTGTCGGCGACTTTAGATCCATATATATATAGGGCATCAGAGAAGTGACCAAGATCTCTGGAAACAAACAAGTCAGTGAGAATCTTCGTATAATAAGGCATTGTATCTATGGCAAAATCATTTGAAGGCTTTATAATTGTTCTTCGAGATCACTAAGTCCTTATGTCCAATGGGACCTTGAAGAGGCCCACGGACAGCAACGAGGAGCTCCGATCTATAAAAGGACACAATTGGGTGGGAACCAATGGATGTGTTATTATTTATACACATACTGATAGACATTACAATAATTATTGAATCTGCAATGCCCCACTAGGCAAATAAACCTGTACCGGGGCCAATGCATCTCAAGACAGTGACACTGTATTAGTTGATGCCAACATCAATCGTTTATAAAAGTGATAATATTACAAATAACAATAAAAAAAACATATACAAAAAAATATGATAATAAAATATACACAAATATGCTTAAGAGCAAAATCAAGTACGGGGTAGAAAGCTATGGGTGAAAAATCTCATCTGCCTGATACTAAGAGCCATTTCTTTATTTTAGTATTAAAGGCTTGACCATTTTCCGTTTGTTGAGTTTCTTGTCGAGATTATTGAATGTTCTAGGAGCAATGACTCCAAAATGTCTCTGTCCAAACGAGGTTTTCATTCTAAGATCCTCTTCTTCTGGGTCACAATCCTAGGGTTGGTCTGCACCAAACACTCGATCTTTCCACTTATCTCTATCGTCCGACAGTCTCTTCATCTCTTTGTAACTGCTACAGTGCACGTCACCTGATTATATGGTCCATATAGTTGTTTCTGGGGCGACCTCTACAGTTACCCCCTTAAATCATTCCTTCGACGATGGCAAAAAGCAGGCCTGGGTGCCGGATGTTGTGGTTTTCATTATAGGCACAGAAAAGTTCAGTTCATTTGCTGGCCTAGTGAAACGCGTTTGTTGGTTTCTACTATGCAGAAATATACCTACCGTGACTGTTAATATGAAATTGATTGAAGTGGCTATAGTGTTAGCTTTACAGAAGACACAATTTCTAAGGTTTTTTTTTTCACAAAAATGTTTAGAAATTATTGAAATAAACTGCGCCAAAAAAAAGTACAAAACTTCTAATAAAGAAAATGAGATACCTATATTTTTAATTTGATGAAGCCCTAGGCACTTTCTATAATAGTCTCATCCTGATTACGGTCCCCAATATAATGTACCTATCTTTATCAAATATATCACAGTATGTCACCGCGGACCGCGGGCCGATTGTTGACAACAATATATAAATATTTATATACTCGTTTTGTATAATCAGTGTACAAACGCTAAAGAGACATACCTTTTTTTATTTATATATTTTATCACACTCCTCTTTTTACTACAATAAATCTATTAAATCAATTTATTAGGGTGCTGCCTTTCATATTAAATTATATTAATGATAATAATATAAACCATTTTAGCATGACATTGTCGGTAGGATAACAATTTATAGTGTGACGGGACGTTTGTAGCGTAATCGATCGGAAGACATGGGATGCATGATCCCATTGTGTACCAAATGAGATTCACGAAAAACATTTTTTTTTGCATACCATGTCCCGTACGGAGCAGACAGAGAGAGCCGAGTTCCATACATTTATATCCTTGCAAATATTTGTGGCTTCCTGTACATTCATGCATAGTCTCATATATTAATGTTCTTTGAACGAAGAGCTGAGAAATATGGAATGGACGAATAAAAAAATTTATGACGTCTTCTTCTTCTTCGTTTAGTAAAAATGTTGGTCAGTAATTCAAAAACTATGCCTTCTGAGATAAGGAGTTCAACTATACTTCCATCGTTCATGACAATTTCACATTAAATACCTACTGGTAATGAAAACATTGAAAAAGTTGAGTGTATGAAATATTTAAGATCATTAATATAACGATAAATTGTAATTTGATAAACATTTTGAATATAAAATGAAATAAAAGTTGGATTTTTAAAAATAATTCTAAATTACGATTTTCAGACCTCAAGATAAGGTATTCGGTTTTTGTGCGGGCGTCCTGGGTTCGATTCCCAGCATAGGAGGAATTTATTTAAATTTATTTCTCACGCAAATATTGCTTCTCTGGGCTGGAAACTCGCCACTTGCGCAGGGTGCAAGGAAGTGTTCATTATTATTATTATTAAGATTAGGTACTTTATGATACTATTGTAGGTCCTCATTTAAATTACTGTTCTAGTGTCCTATTCCTCTGTTATGAAACTCAAAATAGAAAATTACAGATTATTCAAAATATGGGAACGATAACAATTATTTAAAATGCAATAGATATACATACAAGAATAAATTTAATGTTAAATAAACTAAAATTAATGACAGTAAAACAATACATTACATACAACACATTAACTTTGATTTACAAACAGAGAAATAATATGCCTCCAAAATATATGCAAAAAATATCTTATTCAATGTCAAAGTCCACACTACCACTACGAGAGGATGTCAGGATTTTAGCCACAAAATAGTTTATGCCATAAAGGTCTCAAAATGTATAAAAATTTACCACCAAACATAAAAGAAACCACAAGTCTTATCACCTTTCGTAGGCTAGGTGCTGAATACATAATTAAAAACTATTAATGTTCTCCATAGTTTTACGGTCATGATGTTTATATAATTTAATCTCATACTCTTACTATAATTATTTGTTACAAAAAAAATATTTTTACATCTAAATTAACGTTGCGAATTATATTACTTATATCTTTTGGGTGACGTTCCGGGTAGACGGCGCGGCGACCAGAAGTGATTTCATTTGCTGCTATATACGCAAGACAATTTATTCATTTATTTTATTTACCTTTTATCATACCATATTTATAATGACAACAATATTGACTGATAGATTACTGTTGCTCAACTAGGAAATCTTTTTCTAGGACTAGCAGTTAGCAACAATTTTTAATGACAATTATATGCAATTATGAACCCGGTGATTGTTCCCGTTCCACACTGAATAGGCACACAATCTTAAATTTCTGCACTCACAATCATTACATCAACAAACATAATATGGGCTCACACAAAATAGATTAACCAGGTCCTAATGTCCGCCATAGTAGCCGTCATAAATCCAATCTCTGACGCGATTATCACTGTCCATTCTGGCTACGCGGTGCCTCCAATATCTTCTGGATTTACTACACCGGACGATGTCTTCTCTTTACATTTATGAGGTGTGAAAATTAAATTAATTTGGTACGTAGACCACGTTTTGGGTACCACTGGTATAGATCATCGGGTCGCATGTTGCAATCGATACAAAACGGAAAAAAGCTAAAGAGATCACTATGAAATACACACATCCGATCTGGATCATGATCCACTAATAGTATTTTATGTTAATTATTGATCTAGGTATAAGTACCTAACTAGATCATTAGGTCGTCAGAACAATGGCTGGAATATGATGGGCGGTTTGGGTAATATACAACGTATGGATTATGTATGTATGTACATATTATGCAAAGATTCCATATTGTTAACTATTGTTAACTGTCGTAATGATTGATTTTTTTACGCGGTAGTAACAAGTTGGCTCTGCCCACTACGCTCTCATTTGAATCTAAATCTTTAAAATATTTAAAAATTTAGATTCAAATTAGAGCTTTAAATAATTAAATATAATTAAATTAATTTCCAATGTAGAGAAACAACAACATAGAGAAAATTTCGATAGATGGCATTGGTTTTCTCAGCTAAATGTGAAGTTTGTAACTTGTTACTTTGCATATAGAATTTTCTAATATAATAGGAAGTCAATAAAAAGTCTAAATTGGTGAATGTTGCGCAAGCGCTTAAAGTGATCACGTAAGCTAGCCGATCATGTTTACACTTAGCCAAATCTTCTTCGCTGGCCTATGATACATATATGTCAACATTCATTTACTTTCACTACCCACAACTTCTATCTCCCTTCTTTCTTTGTTGCTGTAATTTTACATTAATTTAAAAATGTTACGTGTTTATTTTTCTGTTTATTTTTTGTTATAAATTCAATGTACCTACTACTATACGATTTATGGCCTCACATTGCTTTGGATGGTTGGAAGAAATGGCCGTATGCCAATAAACCCGCCATTGTACACGAAGTAAAATAAATACATAAATAAAATGAAATGATAATCCGTAAGACCCGTAGGTGCCTGGTTTCCCAGTTTTCCTATAAATGTATGTTCACGTTTCGTCTATTGTGCGATATTAAAAATATCATTAAAATGAAATTATATTTTCCTAGGATTCCACTTCTTGTATATACATGAAGATATAGGTACGAGAAAATTCTTGTTTCAGAGATAAATAAAGACATGTACATACATATAATATGTTAATTTTGATCTTAAAATGATTAAGATAAATAAAAGAACAAGTTTTTCAGAGTTCCTAGAAGACTAAGACATGTTATATGTTTTTTTTCTCACAGAGCATACAGTTTTAATTGTGTTTTTCTCTGACATGATTACACAACACCACTCACATACATACATATGTAGGTACAAACAGACCGGATGTAAGTGTTGACTGTGTAGTAAACTAGTACGTTATGAAACACCATCTATGTAAATACTAGCAAAGTTTTTAACACCTATTTGCGCAATGCACTTATAATGCTGAATAATTAGATATTCAAAACAATCATATGACCACTGAGCTGTCTGATAGTTTGTATTAATATTGTAATTATTTTTATGGTTTACGCAATTGTTATTATTTGGAAAACCTTTTTTTTCATTGATATAGAATTTATTTTACTTCTGGGAACTTTTTTGTTGGGTTGACTATTAATTTAGTCAGGGAGGGCAACTCCCGTCAAACAGAGGAATCAAAACCCTCACGATAATCCATATCATGGATATATTTATCTTATCGAGTTCTATATCTTAAGAATTTATAGAACTCCATAATCAAGATAATAATATCCATGATATGGGTTATCATGAGGGTTTAGATCTCACCGTTCCACCCAGGGGTTTCTACGAACCAAAGTGTATATATATATATGGAAGACTTGATTTTTAATAGTAAGTATTCGTAGTAAATATAAAAAAAAAGTTCAACTGACATGTTAAAATAGCCATTTTCAACACTTCGAAGGCTGTTATGTCCGAAGGCCACCACGAGTGAGGGTTCATAATATTATCAAATCTTTGTCACTTGCTAGAGTATCCTTTTACAGAAAAAAAACAGCTTTTATATTATGACGTAAGTCTGGCTGCCGCTTGGTGTACACGTGAAGTTACCAGCAAGCGCATAATTTATTCTATGTTAATTCTTCTATAGCAGGTATATCACACAATGAACATTATTTACGTATCATAATAATAAATTAATTAATTAAACAAGTGTACCGATTACACGGGTGTTGATTGTTACGGTATTTAAACCCCCCTTTTTAATAACAACAATATTTGTGCTGTTAAATTATTATTTTTAATATTTATATTACGACCAAGAAAATTAACACGTTATAATATTCGAATAGTAATGTAGATGTATACATGTGAAACATACATGATTATTTCTGTGTAAAGATATAATATAACAGTCGGTGTTGTCCTGAAAAAGAAGCGGTCGCTTCAAAACAGTGAAGCGACCGTTTTAGACACGTTTTTTAATGACTATTTCTCACACAATTGTTGCTTCTTTGGGCTGTAAATACAGGGCTGTGTTCAGAAACAACGCTCGACGTCGGGCGTCGAATGTACCTACTTGAAGTTGCAGATTATTATATCGTTTTTCACACCAATCTCACTGAACGCTTTCGAGCGGCGTTTTAATCTGAACGCAGCATCGGGCGTTTTAAATGTCAAATGTCACTTATCATACATGTCTATTTTTAGGTTATATTTTCATCGAAAGACAACAATTGGGCAGTGGTGTAAATAATGATCTCTGACCTTTTATTTGAAATTGATGAATGAAATTTTTATAAATTTACCTCGAATATTTTTTTAATTGCATAGGTATACGCAAACATTGGATTTTTTCCCTGTCGGGCGTCAAATGGTATTTTTATTGACAAACTTTTTAACATCTCAATAGAGACGAAGTTGGGATATTCTAGAAGAACCAGGCACTTAAGGCACCTACAGGGCTTACGACCTGTCATCGCCTGATTTACGTGATCACTTTATGCGCTTGCGCAACTTTAACCAATAATGCCTTCTTATTGAGTTATCCTAATCAATGTAATTTTTGTAAGTTCTATTTATTTGAATAATGTGTAACGATTCACCTGAAAATAAGGAATTATACTATTGCCATCAATGATGAATGAAATCATAAGAAGGCATTATTGGTGAACTTTGCGCAAGCGCATTTATTAATCACGCAAACCAGCCGATGACAGGTGGGTGCCTTGAGTTTCCTTATCAATGCGATTTTCTATATATTTAAATAATGTGTAACAATTCACCTGAAAATAAGACATTATTACTACTGCCATCTATGAAGTAACCAAGAAACCTTTTTGTAACGCCATCTATTGAGAGATCGGCTTATTTGTAAACAATATGGTCTAGATTGTCTGGAAAATAAAATAAATACTAATAAATTTAAATAAACATCTTTTAATTGAGTACCTAATTTAATATAATATGCTAACTAAAATCGATTATAAATTTAATATGCGATGAAAACTTTGAAAAGGGTGTCCATGATTATTTTTTATTTACTTGTTTTTTTATGTTTTGGTAGCGGTGAAAAAATCAGGAAAAAAATATATTCTTGATCAGGCGCTAGTGGAGAACCGGTCGCCATAGGTATCTATAATATAATTTAATCAATACCCCTCCTACCTGCTGTTTAGGATAGGACAAAAAATCCAGTTTCATCGTCAGAAAATTCCTTTTGTCCGATGATGAATTATTTATGAAGAAACGGGTCAGAAAGCTTAAGATTCAATAATAGAATATACTTTGTTCCATCGCAATGCTTCAAAGTGTCGTTATTATTTTACTATCGTTGCAACAATGGCCGTGTTTTCGTGGGATGTCATTTTTTATAACGTCTATTTCGTTTAAAGGCAATAGCTTTTCACAATAGATAATTCAATTTAATTCGTATTCAATTGAATGGACTAAGGCAACGTGAATATTTAAAGAGTAACATTCGTCGCCTTTTTTAAATAATCTTTAATCATGATTTAGCCCTATACCTACAAGTCCTCAATATTTTTTTTAACTAAAATCCAAATCTTACCTATGGCCGCCTTTTCCTCCATTTAAACCGTACATTCTGATTACTATTGAGATTGTAAAATACCTACCCACAAAGGCATGTTCTTTTTTTGCAAAAATTCAAAATTGGAATTGAAGTGTCAAAAGTAAGACTTCTTATCATGAATTTTATATAATACCATGTCTAGGTAATTACATACATATGAACTCAGAAGAATCTGGCGAGTGAGTCTCTTGTTCAGAAGAGACTCACTCGCCAGAGTCATATCGATATTACCGAGACACTGGCTCATAGGAAAACATGCCAGAAGGCTGGGGCTGGAGGCATACGATTACTGCAGAGCATGCCGAGACTAAGAGGAGTCTGTGGTCCACCTTCTTTGTCCTCTGTGAAGTTTCTTCTATGATGATCTAATGTACATAGCGTCAGCCGATATCGTAGACGTTATACCATTCATTAGCCACTCAGGCTGGTTCAGGGTGGATAAGTAAAGAGAAGGACAAACCCATTGTGGTACCACAAAGGTTCAATTGGCCCCAGTTGGTTCTCCTTAAGAACTGCCACCCGCAAAAAAAAGTCTAGGTAATAGATGCTACACTTAAAATCTCGAAAGACGTATTGCGGTCATTAAATACATATAAATTATATTTATTTATTTATTTATAAACGGCATAAATTGCCTTTTACATACATACATAAAAACACAAAGTGATGATAAAAACATATAGAATAAGAAAAAAATCAATTAGTTATATATACACTTGTAAAATAAAAATACCTAAACAATAAACATAAAAAAATGGATTCAACCAAAACATTTAATAACAAAGTATTATATATATACAAAAAATAACAGTAGAAGCGGTGTCATGTAAATCTGCATATAAATATAGTAGACCTCGTTATAAATAAACAAAAAAGATATACAAAAAATAAACATTTTACAATCGAAAATATACAAATCCGCACTGAAAATATCACAAGTTGTTTTTCTCATAAAAAATGTGTATATCGTCCGTTTAAAATATTTATGTTTGGACTGCATAAAAATGTCACCTAAATGAGAGTATTCATTCCCAATATTATGGAGACGGTATATAGATTTTGCAAATAAATATTTTTATTGCAGTTTTGATAAAATCCACTGCACGCACTATACTCCAGCCCTGGTCGAAGACGCATCCAATTGAGACTTAATGCCAATTGAACATCGTCCAAGGGGAGATGTTTTTACGTAAATAACGTCACTCAATTCTTCACGTGCGACACATCCATCATGATTGCCGCCGCCGCCGCGTACAGAGACTAAATAACAATATGAAAGTTACATAAAACGCTTTTTGTCGCTACAACTTACTGTAGCCAAGGAATAGACTGTACGAGCCCTCCAACATCATCTTTCTTTGGATGAAAGTACTAACAATGTATCAATAACTTGAAACATTCTGTTTTTGCCGAACCAATCGCCGGTTCGTAGGAACAATGATATCTAAAATAAAATTATCGCAATGTTAAAAAAAATACGCTTGTAAATTATTCCAAAGAAGTAAAGAATAATAATATGTATAAAGAAATAGAAAAAATATAAAGATCTGGATTTGGATACGTTTGCTTCGAGTTTATATATTTATATTTAAAAAAAATGTGAATTTGTCGGATATTTAATCTGTGCTCTGTTTTGTTGTGCGCCATCTGCACCTTTTTAATTGTGCCCCTTTAATTTAAATTAATTAATTCAATAGAATTTAACTAAGTATTATTCATACATTGAGACACGTGGGGTATAAATCATAATATGAGTTTCCAGGGTCGATGCTTCCCCCCACTCCCCTCCCTACCTCTCTCTCCTTTCCCATCCTGTTTTCAAAATTGTTAAAATATTTTTAAAATAATAAACTTTAGAATACTATAATTGGCAATATAAAAATTATCATTGAATATTTGTACATTTTTTTCTTGTTTGCTGTTGTATTCCATAAAATAAATTAAATTAAAATAAATTAAATTAATAATTGAAATAAATCTAATTAGTATTTGAAGTATCTAGTATTCGAAGGATATGCGTATTCGAACAAGTTGAAGAGAATAAGGACCTGGAATGAACATGTGTCTAAAATGGCAGATTCAAGGACCGCAAAAGTGGCCAAGGACAATATTCCCCAGGAAAAAACTTCCAAGACGTCCTCCCGAAGGATGGAAGGACAGCTGCCAATCCACGTCCCAAGAAGGTATTTCTTTATAATAATTGAACAGGAAAGCCCGGGTTTCTGAGATCTATACATAATTAAATTCTCTACAAGTTTTTTTTTATAAAAAAAAAAACTAGGATATAAAATAAAAACATTTCAGTCATATTGGTCGAGCAATGAATACCTCACTACCAATAAATTGACAGCAGCAAGTTGAAACGTGTCTTGTATGAATATATCTGAAGCGAAATATATTAACTGAACGAAATCTACTTGAACTCATACAGAATGTTTAAAAAAATTGATACAATTGAAATCAACGTAAGCGTTTCAATAATCGAATACTTAATATTTACTTACATAATTTAACAAATTTAATAATGGTGACGCCGGAATCCCATATCCCTGAGATTTTTGAGCCATTTTTTTACACACCCCATACACCATCTTCCTTATTTATTTATTTATTTAATTAACATACAAAACGAGTGGGTTATGGCAGCACTGAACTTTCCACATTATGTTAGTATACGCATTATTTCTTCTTGAAAGGTTGACAATCTCTAAATGCACTTACATATTTTTTAATACATTTTGAATACATATACATGATGATGAAGAAAGCAGTGTCGGAATTGTGTTTCAATCACCACCAAACTAGGCAACGCCTGTGTCATAGTGGTTATTTTATTCCCATATAGAAATGTAAAACATTAAAATTTCTTAAATTTTTTAATAAACATTAAAAATAAAAAACGTTTATTACTTAAATCCAGTGTTTATTTAGACTACAACCTACAACCGGTTTCATGCTAATCATGTAGGATGCAGTCTAAATAAACAATAGAATTAAGTTATAAACGTTTTTTTTTTAATGTTAATTAAAAAAAAAAAAAATTATTGGAATTCCATCAAGAACTTTCGATCAAAAAATTAAATGTAATCAAAACATTAATTTAATATTAACCTAATACATACAAAAATACAATATAAATATAAAATACCTACATGAATATAAAAAAAATACTGAATCCCATTTTTTTCCGTTGGTAATTTAAATCTCGGTATGCCCTTCGTCGCGTGCTGTCTTTCCCTCTAATATAAGTTGTAGTAGGGCATATTTATCACCGCGGAATATATGGTCAAAATATGAGGCTTTGCGTCTCTTGACAGTGGTCACCAACTCTACATCGTATTTAAAATAAAACTGATAAACTATCGATAAAGTTTCCGTTTTAATTTAGTTTTGCGATCTGAATTTGTTCAGTTTAATAAAAATATTTTTTAAACACCCAGTGTTCCGTAACTCATTAGATAGACATGTGTGTATGTCCGTACGAGTGTATGTGTGTTGGCTATTGGAGTGTGTGATGTGAAGGGGATTGGTCGGCGGAGGAGTGGTAAAGAGGTGAATATGATAGTCGAATAATAATAATAATTGTTTTATAATGTGGAATTGTGGGAAAAATGTGAGAACTCTCCCACGACCCGGTTGGTGGTGGTAGTGGTGTAGACAATGAGGCGAGGAGAACGGGCTCCAGTACTATGCACTACCGTAGAATGTAACCAATTATCATAAAAATATATTGCACAGTGGCGCCCAACGTGGGGCCAGAGAAAATCACCCCTTGATCGAATCAAAGAGTTCGAAATAAATATTTTTTTTTTGAATTTAATTTATCATATAAAGTTATTTAGTTCATACTTAATATTACTACTTTAAAATAAGATAGAACAAACTACGTTGATACTCCCTCTTGCTTCCTCCTGGCACTGTCCAAACTTATTGCAGTTGATGGCTGTTGAGGTCGGCTCTTCTCATCCTCAAGTTATAACTTCTTCTATTCTGTATATTCCTCTAGGCCACTGTGACGATTTAGTTTGATTCTGTCGCATTATGTCATCCATGTGTTCTTTGGTCTCCCTCTTGATGGATGTCGAGGGAGATTCATTGACATGGCTTTGTTTGCTGTGTGTTCTGGTGGTCTCCGCCTTATGTGCCCATACCATCTTAGTTGTCCATACCATCTCAGAAGTCAATATCCAAGTGGATATTGACTTCTGAGTTGAACGGGTATGCGCTCGCCGCCAATTCAAAACATAACTCAATATACAAGTCGAAACCCCCCTTGAAAATGGTCAGTGCTAAGAGAAATTTAACTTATAGGATCATGTATTGTCAAAAATACGACCTTTGAAAAAAAAATTGAATTTGTTTTGATCTTTTAATTCTCTAGTAATGCAAAGTTATTAAAAAGTGACTATCAATAAATCTGTCAAATAAGGGTCCTGAGTTAGATTCTTCTTATTCTTGTGCCATTCCTAACGGAGGTTGGCGACCATCACACCATGCTCATCCCGATCATGTGACAACCTAATTAGTGACGACTCATCCGGAATCCCGAACGACTGCCTGAGATTTTCAAGCCACGATATTCATTTACGTCCCATACTTCGTCTTCCCTCTGTCTTTCTTACTACTATACATAAGTAAGTTATAGAAGGACATATTTATCACCACGGAATATGCGGCTTTGCATGTTGACAGTGGTCAGCAATTGAGTTAGATACCAGGGGGGGCAAGTCTGGTCCAACTGGCGGAATCAAAACCCTCGTGATTACCCATATCATTAATATAATTATCATATGGAGTTCTATGACATTTAAAGATATTAAAGAACTCCATATAATAATTATATCCATGATATGGGTTATCGTGAGGGATTCGATTTCGCTGGTTGGATCAAACTTGCACCCCAGGCTGAAACTACGAGATTTTGTCTAGTTTAAATACTCATTATTTGCATTTGGTATTTTGTTTTTTCCATCAATATTTATATTTGTATATAAACCTACCAAATTAAAACTCCTAAACGGCTGAACCGATTTGATGAATTTTTTTGTGTGTGTTGTAATGGATGTTTTTTTAAGAATTTACGGTAGCAGTGTCAACAAAGAAATCATTCGACACAATGGTGTGTGGGGTACAACGTATAAACAGTTTGAGTACTTGTGTCTATATAGATCGCGTGTGCACCACACTTCATGGTAGTCCATCAGTTTTCGAGATCAAACACGGTAAGGCGTTAATTTCTATAATAACTATTAATTAATACAACTTGGAATATTCTCTCTTACATGACACGGGTACATGCATATACCCTGCACTTATGTGATTATTAAGGTATCCATACATTTAATGCAATTGAATTTGCTAACATCTATAAAGAGAAACTATGATAAAATTGCTAAATAAATAAGTATGAACGTTTCATTGAAATAAGTACTCTCTTCTATCTTGAGTATCAGTCCATTATTGATACTTACATATTATTGCGTATTATAAGAAATCGTACAAAAGTTCCTAATGCAAGTATTTATTTATATTTTTTATTTTTTTATTTATTTCTTTAAGACACCAACAGAACATTGAAATATACACACACAAGTTAACACATGATACAAACACATAAGGTCTTCAATGCTCCAATGACATGCGTCTGTCACATACTACTAAATATTAATTTATATAAAAAAAAACTATCATCGCTTAAAACGTATTTGCAGTAAGTATTTGCAGTAAGATAACACTGGTAACGGTGATAAAAAGGCTTTAAATAAGGAGAGAGATTACAAAAATTAAGTCTACATAAAACTAAAATAACAAGAATAACATTTAACGAGTGCAAAATAATAATGTTGCCATCACTGCACATTTTAGAAAACTAAAGCTTTAAATTGTGTGGTTATATATGTTGGTAAATGAAACGAAAGCAGAATAAATGTGAGTTTTTGTAGCAGTTATTACAAGCAGTGAATACATCAGAATGTAGGATACTGCCTGAGAGATAGACATTAGAGAAATGAAATGCCCTTTTGATAAATTTGTTTTGATTTGAATTTGTGTTGCTACGAGGAACGTAGAACAAGTTGGTCAATCTGCCATTTCGCAACAGCGCGTGGAAATTAATTTTATTTAATTAATCTAACAGTCAACTTTTGAATTAATAATTTTTAAAAAATCTGATCCGCGACTTCTCTATTGTAGTAGAATAAATGCCACGAAAATTCTATATTTTCGGACTATCAATTTTCCAAAATTCTCCATTTCACCGCGTATATGTATACCCTCAATACAATGAAAATTTTAAGTCGACATTTTCCAATTTGGTTGTAACAAATGTCGAAAAATGATACGAAGTAAACTGGTACCAGTTGATTGAGTGGTTGTCATATGCGGCAGACATCTTCATGACTCTCATTTCCATCGAAATTTCTGGTTTTCTAATCCAGCTAAATTAGATTATACAACAGATGGAATAAGTAACGAAATTGACAAGTGTTCGATTTTAAGTATGTATTATCGATTTAAACATTTATTTGGTTGTAATTTAAAAGGTATTATTAATGTGATGTATACATAAATAATCGATTATCGGCAAACCGCCATGAACATCGCACAGTCTGTTGTCAAATAAAAACAAACAATACAACGATTAAGTTGAATTGTGTTGATTGAGTGAGACTATGAATGAATGGATGAATTAATGAATGGAAGGTCAGAAGAGATGGCGAACATAACCTTGGAGTGGTGTCAGGTACGTATGAATGGATGGACAGTCGGTGATGACAATAGGCTTGGATGCTGTGTAGTAAGAGATGGACCACTATTAACATCACAAATCTTATGAATGAAACAATCAAGTGCTGTGCCTAAGTAACTACTGACATAAACATGGCATTGTTTGAAAATATTTACTATTTTGTGAAAAACTTAATTTCATTTTCGCCAATTTCATATACCAAGAGCCAATTACTGCCATAACTTCTTATTATAAAGTATTATAATTATTATAATTATAATTATTATAATTATTGACAAATTTTTTATTTTATTTTATTTTATTATTATTTTATTTTATTTTTTATTTGTTGGAAAATTCACAGAATGTATTACATAACATTATTTACATAATCTTTGACATATATATATATATATTCCAATTATGAATTTACTGGTGAAATATTACAATTTTAAAAACTTGGTAGAAAAAAGTGTTAACAAATAAAACAAATCGAACTAGTTAACATCTCAATAGAGACGAAGTTAGGATATTATAGAAGAACCAGGAACTCAAGGCACCTACAGGGCTTACGACCTGTCATCGGCTGGTTTAAATTATCACTTTATGCGCTTGCGCAACGTTAGCCAATTATGCCTTTATTGAGTCCCTTATCAATGTAATTTTTGTAAGTTCTATATATTTGAATAATGTGTAACAATTCACCTGAAAATAAGGAATTATACTATTGCCATCAATGATGAATGAAATCATAAGTAGGCATTATTGGTGAACTTTGCGCAAGCGCATAAAGTGATCACACAGACCAGCTCTTATCAATGCAAATTTTGAAAGTTCTATATTTGAATAATGAGTAGCTAATTACCTGAAAATAAGGATTAATTACTATAGCCATCTATGAAGTAACGAAGAAACCTTTTTGTAACGCCATTTATCGAGAGATCGGCTTATTTGTAAACAATCAAAGCAACAGTCCTTGGAAATGAGGTGACGGTGTGTTCTCGCACAGATGTCACCCCTGAACTGCGCCGGAAATATTATTTTATTTTTGGCATGTTCACCTACTTGTACCAATGTGTATGTAAATCGAATATTTTTTTAATTGCATATACGCAAAAATGTTTGCGTCTACGCAATTAAAAAAATATTCGAAAAGCATGTATGATCTAGAAAATAAAATAAATATTGATAAATTTAAATAAACGTCTTTGAATGGAGTATCTAATTTAATATATGCTAACTAACCCTTATCAATGTAATTTTTGATAGGGGAAATCAATAAATGCATAATCGGAAAATGCTGAATATTTTCCATACAAAATTTGAATACTTTTGAGTTTAAAGTTGGCCACAACCCACTAGTTTTATATTTAGGTACTACGGAAGACTGTTCTCCCCGCACTTCCACCCGTTCTGCTTATGGGAACTAATAACGGCCCCTCACAAAACTCTAATAGTAAGAACATAAGAAGAGTCCGGGGAACTCTAAATCCTGCAGACACTGCACTTATACAGTGCCAAAGAGAGGTTACGTCAGAAAAAGTAAGCAAAAGCCAGCTACTGCCAGACTCACGTCATAGAATAAAGGCTGATTTTTTTTGTACCACCACAGGTAACAACCATACTATGAACCCTGAGTATGTGTGGGACAATTGCTAGTTAAAGTATTGGGTGTTTAGTATTTTTTTTAATATTAAATACGGAAGACTATAAAAAATCACGTCGTTCATTTACAGACACTTAAGTTGGTGGAAACCCCCCCGACAGACACCTTTGAATTTCAATCTTTCAAAAATGACCGAGATGACTAAAGTCATTTTACACTTACGCTTGTCATTTGCTTGCTAATTGGCAATGTGTATAGCACAAACTGATAAGACAACAATTTATTAAACTTTAAATGAAAACTTTCTTACAAAAGGGGAGGGTTCATCATGAATGATACCATGTAAATTTGACGAAGATCTAATGATAGAGGATCACGAGAAAAACACGAAACTCTTAAATTTGTAAAGATATTTGCAAACTCTCCTTGTTATTGGCGAATATTTCTACTGTATCCAAACTGGCAATATTTACCAACATAATATAAATATCTTCACATACTTTCTTACACCTTGTGCATATGGCGAGTTGATTGCCAATTAACTATTTCTTTTAACTTACCAGTTTGAAAGAGGAAAGTTTAGCGTTTAATCGTCTAACTATAGAAGGCCTTTATATAAATTGTGAAAATCATTTTCCCAGAACCATCAAAAAATACGTCTTTGAAATAAAAAATGTGTATAATTAGAACTTTATTTTATGGAATAGGTGTTCATAAGTTGAGTTTGTTAAGTACTTTCCACGAAAAATTAAATTTAATTAAACCTTTTTCTAATTGTTTATAGTAAATAACTAAATAAAACTATATGTCCTACTATATAGTTTTTTACTTAAAACGAAATAGAATATGAAAAACTATTAAGTTAATTATTTATGCTATTTTCAAATTATTTTACGTATTAATAAACACACTTTTTTTCACGAATGTATGTACATTCAATATCACAGATTTGGTGATATACAATATTTGTTAGTGTTTCAAACATTAGAAGGTAATTAGTGTACCTACATATTTGTGTCCATCCCGTACGCCCAAAGTCAAAGATGTTAACATGGCCCTTAAGATGATAAAGTTTGACAATAATATTTTTTTTTTTATTTATTTATTTTACATTACTTTTCGGGCATCTAACAAGTAGGTACCTACTGTGTCAAATATTAATTTAAAACGCACCCAATAACAAGTTGCCACATTCTGGAGACGTACAATATTAATCGTCTCACAGAGTCAGATTAAAAGCACAATAAAACGAGTGGGTTGTGGCCAAAGCAAAACTCCTCACTAACAAGCCATTCTATAAAGTATTAAAATTTTGTATGTAAAATATTCAGCATTTTCATAAAATGAGTTTATTAAATTATTTTTTATTTAAATAATTTATTATGAAAACTTGATAACTCTTCAATGCCATTTTATGAATTTGATGTGCCTTTTTATTAATTATAAAATAAAAATTTCCAATTTTAAGTTTCCTGAGCTTGGGATCACATTGAAATATTTGACAGTTAAAAAAATTGAGAAGCAATATTCAGATATCCTTCAAAATCTAATGGGGTCTAAGCGAGTATTAGATACACAAATATGCAAAATTTTAAAAGAATTGAATGATTACTTTAATCTATAATCGATAAAGTAAAATAAACACGCCGTACATAGCACACAGCACACTGCACATAGCACACATACAGATACATTGTGATGAAACTTTCAGAACAATCTCAGCATGATACTAGTTGATAATCTACAATAAAAAATACCCTTAAAAATTTCGCAATCATTACTCCCCACTATATCCCCTTGGGTTAGTGAGGAGTAAAAATTCTATTTAAAATAATATGACTTGAATCTCAATATTTTTACCACGCAAATAAGTATTTTTTTACATCATCATGTTGGCCTCTTTGTTGATTCCCATTAGTCAATGATGAAAACAAAATTGCGTGTCGATACGTACGTACATATGAATATTAATATTATTATGTTGGTATCAAGACGCTTCTTGTCGCTACAAGCGGGTACAGCAATAATTTTATAACTCGAGCTGTTTCACAAGTTGGTGATAATGTGTGTATACACAAGTGGTCACTCTGACCAATCAGCCGTCACTCGTCAGCGGATGGTGGGGGGCGGAGGGCGTATCTCTGCACTTCTCGACAACTTGATTGATAACTTTCACGCTCAAATTGAGCCTCGATTCGATGGAGGTGTCAAATGGGGCTTTTCCGGAAACAATTGAATCTATTGCATCGGTATACTCATCTCTTGCTCAACGAAAAAGTATTTTTTTAATCAATTATAAAATAATATTTGCACAATATCTTAAGAATAATATAATTAATTCATTAAATATGACCGCATATTTAATCTTGATAAAACAAAGGATTTTGATGCGAGATACATGCATAGAATATGTAGCTTCCAATATTTCCTGTTGTCATAGTTTTTGGGTGTTTCGTTTTCGATATACAACAGAAATGTGTAATATAATAACATCTCAAAAAGTTCATTAATGAGGTTCACTACCCATTCTGAATGTTACCTTTATAGACGAGACGAGACTTGCGAGTGGGCCTACACGCATGTGTCGTACTTTCTTTCATAATGTTATTCACACCCGCACACTTGTCGATGGTTACCCCACATTAAGGGATATACCGTGATGGTATACATGTATAAAACAAAGGGGTAAGAAATGAGAACATAAGGAAAGAATGTAAGATGAAGAAAGATATCATTAATAGAATGAAAGTGAACACACTGAGATGGTTTGGCCACATGGGTAGAATGAATGAGGAACGCCTGACGAAGAAAATATACAATGCGGATAGGATTGGATTGAGAGGCCGGGGCCGCCCAAGAAAGGGATGGCACGACCATGTGAATGATATTTTGAAAGACGGAAATGTTAGAAGCGTGAACAACAGACGAACATGTATAAGACGATGTATGAATGTTGTCGAGGCGATGAATGTATGTCAAGATAGAAGTAAGTGGCGTTCGGTTCTCTCTGCCTACCCCGTAAGGGACATGGCGTGATGGTATGTATGTATGTATGTATATTGATATATTATGTTTTTTGGTCGATCTTCGATATTTGATGTGAGGCACCGGTTAAGAATAGTCCTTCCACTGTTTTGCTAATAAGTATCATAGTTATTCGATATCCCCTAGCCGGGCTATGAAATATACTACGGGTAAAATAACATCTCTCGTATAGCACAGTCAAATTTTACAAAAAAAAACTTAACTACTTATATTAAATGAAGTATTAATGATTAAAACCATTAGTAATAAATCATTATAAATCCAGATTTGTAACTCTCAAAAACCCGTGCTTGCAAATTTGCTGTCAAAAAACTACGATTTGACACAGTTGATAAGCCGTTCGGTTTCTGTGCGGAAGTCCTGGGTTCGATTCCCAGCAGAGGAGAAATTTATTTAAATTAATTTCTCACGAAAATGCAGCTTCTCTGGGCTGGAAACACGGGTTATTTGGAAAAAATCGCCACTTGCGCAATGTTTATTATTATTTTTACTTTTTCGTTATTTTTAAATTTCTCCTTATCTATGCGTTTTTTGAAAAATAAGTGATGTGGTTTTTTTATAGGGTATAAAATTTACTACAAAATGTAATGAATTAAATATTTTGATAAATAGTACATATAAAAGAAATCTCAAATTATTCACTTAATGAAAAAAGTCTCCGTGTTGGACTTCATGACACAGTTGTTTAGGTATCTGATTGCAGTTCCAAAGGTCCCGGGTTGGATTCCCGGTAGAGACACAGTTTTAAATTGGGTTTATAGTCTGGATCTGTGAGACGATTAATATCGTTAGTCTCCAAAATGTGGCATCTTAAACTAATATTTGACATAGTGCCTGTTAGTTGCCCGAGAAGTAATGTAAAATAAAATAAAAGGTAAATTTTTGAAAAGTCTACAAAACAACCCCTCTTTCTATATACATCAAAATTCTATTTATTTGATCGCACCAACATTTCCTTCGACTTCTTTTACTCGACCTCGAATTTTCAATCCTCTTTTATCAGCCTTATATACTTTTACGTCAGGCAACCATCATCCATTCTTTCTATGTGCCCAAAACATATTAGGACATTTATTTTCATCTTACATACTTGCGATATCTCTTTCAAAAATAAATTCACCATTATGTCGATTAATAAGAATGTATTAACCGTGTATGTAATTTAAAAAGAGAGTCATTAGAGTTAACATTAATTACTTGTTGAACTCGTGGCTTAACGGTTTAGTCTCCGACTTGGCGGATACAATCTCGGGTGCTCGGGTTCGGGCTTTGCCCCCTGATTTACGTGGGACTTTTCCGTGAGAATTTCCCGCGCTTTTGAATGCAGTGCTGCCACACGCATCCATTGTTTTCCCCCGATACATTCAAGATGGCGACCACATTCGAAGCGAGCAAGGAAACGCTTAACTGTAAATCGCCACTTATCATTCATATATTTACAGTTAGACTGCTGGCAACATATATTTCGCAATAATATTCTTACATTATCATAATTATTGTGATGTTGGCAACACGCACTTTTCATAATTAAATATAACACGGAATTGAATGTTTTAATTTTATCAAGAATCACAAACTGGAATAAGGCTCTCATATTTTTTTTCAACCATTTGAAAATACAACATAATTTCATCAAGGTTTTGACTAACTTTAATTTCATAGTAAAAATGTGAATGCACACAAAAAGAAACCTCATATCTTTTTTTTTGTTTACTGGCAATTCACCTTAGAGATAGTACTTTATGCCTTGGTGAAAATATCATAATTTGTTTAAATTTGTTGAGATTAATTTAACTAAAGTTGGATGTAATTTGACATTAAGAAGTTAAGTAATATGTTTGTTAAATAAAATTTTTGAATAGACATTATATATGACATATTGATTGAGTATATGCAAGTTATTTTAACCAGATTAAAATAAAATGATCTGTTGGAAGATATACGGTTGAAGCAATTGAAAAATAAATGGTCAAGAGTCTCCTCCTCCTGACCACACTCACAAACTGGACTGTTAATTACATTGATTTTGTAAAGGTGGGAAGCAATAAGGCAATGGCAAATTCTCATACGTGTAATACAAGATATGTCCCCCCCCAGAAAGTCTCTTTCCCTTAAACCAAGGTTTTTTTGGGAATAGAGGGTTGAATTCCGGCGTAAAACAATCCTGTCTTTCTGGAAACTGACAAGTTTTTTTCCCATCTATGAATCATGTTAGTTTTGAGGGTTGGTAAATAATCAATAATTGGAATGTAGAAGCTGATTTGGCTAATGAATCTGCTATTTCCCTTCGATTCCACATATCTTGACTTATTCTACGAATGTCAAAATAACAGTTTTCGTCACAAGTAAAATGAGTATTGATAAAATAAATAGCCATATACCGACTTGTATGTGCATTTGATTCTAATGAAATGTATTTATCAAACAAATCTGCCCTCCCTCATCAACGTATAATTCATGTTATTTATAGTACAAGAAAAGATCAATAGATTCACTATGTGTGGCTGGGAGATTTTAATATGAAAATTGTTCAGCCGTGCATATGAGGGTCCAAAGACGGATATTTGCATTTGAATTTGAGTGTGAGTGTGTGATAGTATTTTGTTTATGTTTAACTGTGTGTTTGTTGGTTTGATTTTGATGTATTCACTATGTCATACGATAAATAATAACAAGAAAAGATAACTAAATGTATGGAAGTGACAGTTACCTCTCACGTGACAACTGTCACAACCATACATTGAGTTGTCTTTTCTTGTTTTCTTGTGCTAAATATACGTTGTCTAGGAAACCTGGGCTGGAAAAACTAATTTTCCATTTAGCAAAGAATCATAAGATATTGAAAATGAACAAGTTAAAAGAGAATCATTGGCATGCACAAATTATGTTTATAAATATTGAATAAATTATGATTTTTAATTGATAATTTAGACACAAGGACATGAGCCATGTAGATAACTGATTTCATCGTTTTCTTATAATTTATTTTCCAACTTCCTTTCTCTTGAGATATAAAAATTGTATAGGAAATCGAGGAATAATTTGCGAACAAATATTTTCTTTAGCAATTCAAATACGTGTTGGCATTGGCAATCATTCATTGGTGTTAATTTCAACACAGCATCCCGTACCACATAGTATTGTGCCATCGTTTCTGATTTACAACCAAAAATCTTAATTAGTGACCCAGATAATACAGCATTTTAAGATAATCTCGAAATCCACAAGACGAATGGTGATTGTTATAAACTCGAGGTTAGAAGACAACGATCATTTGAGCGTGAAATATATTGGTTGTAGACAAAAAACAGTCATATCTGGAACACAGCTCTAGAGCACAATTTGGCAATTAATAAAAGATGATTTAAATAAAATATATATTCCTCAGCATCATTTACTTCTTCATTTCCTCATCAATGTGGTTAGTCTGTATAAAGATGTTTTTTGTCAAACTTTATATGCCTTTGGATTTTTTATTTTCATTTGTGTCGCTGTTGTTTTGAAAAGTAACATAAATATACAACACCAGTGGCGGCTGGTGACCTTAAATCTTAGAAGGGCTCAAAAGTATAATTATATCTAGATGAGAAATTAACTTACTACAGGAATCAGAAAGCAGATATGTGACACAATATTATTTTCGTATATAAAAATTATCAGTGTTTTCCATAGGTAGTTCTTTTGTTTATCGGAAATTAAAACGTGAACTTGATCATTTATGCTGTATTTGGTTGGGTTTTAAATAACGCTTGTAATAAAATGCATCGATAAATTATAAAATAATTTGTGACGACTAATGAATTTTGATCATACAAAATTTAAAACAAAAACTTCTGGCAACGGCCGCAAGACTGCTTCCTGATTTTACACATTTTATATCATATTTGTTTGCAATATTATGGTATCAATTAATTAAATAATAATACTTATATATTTCGGGTGCTTTATATTTTAAACTACCTATGTAATATAAATTAATGATAGCCTCAATGAATTGCAACTGCGTACCTAACGTTCGACCATCGCAATGTACAACAAAATATGAATGAATGAAAATATACTATAACCCTTCGCGGGCACTGCCCCGTTTTGCTCTAAATCGGCATACATTCAGTGTGTACGGCGAGCTGCGGCGGCAGCGGACGGTCGCGTGAATTGTATGGGTTCTCCGGGCACAAGTCGACTGTGCCCTAGGAATAAAATATTTCATAGAATCTTGCTTGCTTTACAAAGCAGGTAGGTTTAAATACTTTCGTTAAATATACTACTGGCGTAAGACGGCAAATATTAATTAGAAAAATAATGTATTCTCAAGATTTAATATGACATACATATTTTGATTTTTTTTTTGTTTGGGAGGGCTGAGCCCGAGAGCCCTTTAGGAAGAGCCGCCACTGTACAACACTATCCATCCCTATTCATAACTCACAATTCCAGCTAGTCGTTCATTCAGTTGTTATATTCAGCAAGACTATGGTATAGTCCAAAACTTTTAATACGCCTTAGTATTTTATCTCCCTTTCCAATCCTTTTTTGCTATTTTTTTTTTGTTTTCAATTTTTATCTTTGTGTTATATTTTTTTAATTATCTCACTTTTTTCATATAATATGTTTGTTTATATTACGTACAAAAAGATAGATATCGCTGATTCACCACGATTTGTATCTCAAGAAAAATGTTATGTTTTCATCAAATCACGCTCTGCCTCATCGATCTGCTGATCGGACCACACTAGCCATTCCAATTCATTCTACTGAATTTCTCAATTTCATTCAAATTTAAATAAATTTCTCGTCTGCCGGAGATCTAACCCAGGACACCCACTCAGAAACCAAATGACTTACTGACTATGCCACGGCGCGACCAAAATTGTTGTTATTTTGCATTTAAAGAACAAACATGACTTATTTATTTATATATTCATTCTTCTTCTTCTTCCGGTGCCATGTCAGGAACCCCCGACGTCGGCTATCACTCTGGCAAATCCCTCTCTGTCCTGTGCTGCTCGGAATTTCTGTTCCACGGTCCTGAAGCCGGTCCATTCCATAATGTTGCGCAGCCAGGACATCTGTCTCCTTCCAGTCCCTCGGCGACCTTCTATCTTGCTCTTCAGTATTAGTTGGAGCAAGTGATACTTCTCTCCCCTCATTATGTGACCCAGATATGTGATCTTGCGGACCTTTATTGTGGACAAGAGTTTCCTGGTTGTTCTGGCTCGGCTTAAGACTTCTGAGTTCGTAACCAGATCTGTCCAAGGGATTTTGAGCATTCTGCGATGCAACCACATCTCAAAATCTTCCAGCCTGTTCATGGTGTTAACCTTCAATGTCCAAATCTCACAGCCATATAGCAACACAGACCACACATAGCATCTCATCATCCGCTGTCTCAGGTCCATATTTAGCTTTTTGTTGCAGAAGAAAGATCTCATTTTATTAAAGGTTGCTCTTGCTACCTCAATTCTGCACTTGATCTCCATATCCGGGTCAAGGGACTCCGTAAGAATACTGCCAAGGTACTTAAATTTATCCACCTTATCTAGAACCTTGCCCATTAATTGCAAGGAAGAACCAGGATATTCACATCGACCAAATGTCATCCACTTTGGTCGATGACATTTGGTCATATATTCATTAAGGAGTATAATCAGTTACAGAATAGGAATGTGTGTAATACTAATAGCAACATATAAGTCATTGTTTATCTGCGATTTTACAGTATTCATAATGTATACAAGTGAAAATTTGCGAAGTAATAGAATAAAAATAAAAGGCCATAAGATATAAAACAAGTAAAAAAGTAATAAAAAAATAATATCAAGGAAATGAAATAGATAAGAAATAAATTATACAAAAACATTAAGGGGAGAAAAATATTGTAAATATACATAAACATAATAATAGTAAAAAATCAAAATTGGAATTAAGGAGCCATAATTCAATATTACAAGTGATGTATGTGTGAGTATGTGTCATCGCGTGTAATTTAAAAGAAATAAAATTTAACATATTTGAGAATTTTAATTTCAAATCGATGTGTTTAGGTTTATATAACATTTTTAAAAATAACGCGCTTGCTCATAATAAGACGCTGATTAAATCTGTATCCATTATTTTCATAATGAAGTATTTCATTTTTAATATACATACGTATCTTTAAGATGTTGTATCAAGTGCACTGTTGTGATATAGTACTTATAAACAGCCGTGGCGGGGCCTTTTCCAGTACAAATTGATTTTTCGCAAGATGGCGGCCGGAAATTCGCCATTTTCCCGCCAATCGACACGCTTCAATGGAGCGCGGTCTCCTTATTTGCCGCGCATTTCGAATATGGAACGGAAGCCGTTCGTTTTGTTTTCTTCTCGCGTCATTATTCCGCAATGTTTGGCGCGCCCAGCGCCACGGTGTTGCTAGATGTAATAAAAAAAAGAAAAAAATCCGACGTTCGCCTATTGGATTTCCCGAGATCGTCTGGCCGTAGCGAAAATTGTTTTCCTGCCTAGTAATTAGTTTGCTAAGTATAAAATCAAGATAAGAAAATGCGTAAAAACGTTTTAATGGATATTTTTACTAATGTTCGTGTTGTATAAACTGATAATTAACAAAATACTCGAGATAACTGAATAAATAACATAGTTAATTTTTAATAAAAATATACATTTTTAAAAAGGATTGATTTATATCTTCTTAGGAAAGTTTAAACTAACACAATGGTATAGTTAAATTATTTATCTTAACGTTGATATGTTATAAAAATATAAAAATACTTGGTTATAGTTCTATTGTATTTATTGGATTATTGACGCATTTCGTGCAAAGCACATCGTCAGAATAATGATGTGCTTTGCACGAAATGCGTCAATAATCCAATAAATACAATAGAACTATAACCAAGTATTTTTATAACATATCAACGTACAATGGAGTTCTATCAAGAATTGTCGATCGACAAACTAAACTTAGTATTTATCTTAAATTTCGTATTATTTGGAATGATTTTGTATCACTAAACGGTGGCTTATAAATTAATATTATTATTGGCTCTTCACGTATGTTTTTTGATGTGAGGCACCGGCTAAGAGTGGTGCTTCTACTCCTTTCTAATGTCATCGTTTTAAGGTGTCCCGCAAGAGCCGGGTAATCAAAAATACATCAGGTTCTTGTAGGTAGGTTTGTTTTCACTTCTTCTTCTTCTTCTTCTTCCTCTTTTTTTAGATCTATGATTTGTTTTTACAGGTCCTGGGACGAGGACGTCCAGCTCTCCCTCCATCTCTTTGATGATCTTCCTGGTGGTTGGCGTCCCTCTGGTATTTCGCGCATTACGATCTTTGGCAGCCTTTCTGGATTCATCCTTCTAACATGATCTCTCCAGTGTCGTCTTCTTTGTCTGCTCCACCTTACAATATCCTCCACATTGCAGGTTCTGCGGATCTCCTCGTTGGGTATTCTGTCTCTGAGGGTTCTGCCCAAGATTGGTCTTAGTGTTTTCATCTCCGTTGTTCTGAGTAGCTGTTTTGTTCTCACCGTGTTTGATAATGACACGAAATGTAAATCAGGGATACTTATTGGGGAATAGAGTAAATACTCGGTATGGTCAAACACATTTTACCTTTGTGGGTCCTAAGATTTATAATAAACTACCAAATGACATCAGACAAAACACCAATATAAATGCTACTTTAAAAAAAAAATTCACCAGTGGCTTCTGAATCTGGAACGGGAGCAATCTGAACAGTTACTGACAATTCAAATGTAATTTTGTTTTAGTTATAGGTACATGCAAGAGAAAAATATATGGATTTGTACATACATACAGGAACATCACTGAATGGTACGATAAGCACACAATACTTAGTACATCGATTTATTTTATGTATGTAGTTTTTTGCTTCTATATTGTTGAATTTGTTTATTTTTATTCAGATTTGTCTCTTTGATTTTGATTTTGTAATTTTGATTTTGATTTTGCATTGATGATGTTTATAGGAGTCCTACAGTAATATATGATGTTGAAAAGAGAAAAAATATAAATATATATGTGCATGTGAAGTAATGTAATATAATATGATGTAATATAATATATAAAATATTGTAAATTATAATGTAATATAGACCCCCAACACGGGTAGGTACTCGCCTACCTAACGGGGGACACTATAATGTTAATGTGTTATGTGACTTAATTGTTAATCAATGAATAAATAAATAAAAATTATGTTTGTATGCATTGAGATGACGCTACTTCACCGCTTAGGTCATTTCATAATCTAGGTGATTGTACTTGAAAGAAAAAGCTTAAAACTTCTGTAGTGTGAATGGGGATAGCAAGTAAGGTACGTTCACCGGATCTAAGGAATTTGACTGGAAAACGATGTTATTTTCAGATGTTGTGATGAATGGGTGTTATTAATTGAATTTTCTTATAAAGTAAAAAAAATACATCATAAATATTTTACATAACAATAAAAATCATACCTACATATTTTACATTATCCGTTCATTCTTTTACACGTGTCCAAACCATCTTAATTTGTTCCTATTAATATTTTTTTATGTTATAGACGTCATTCTAATAAATTTTTATTATTGTCTGTACCCGAGTAAAAATTAATTATATTAATAATTATTATAATGTTTTCTAAATTCAAATGCGGCGATTATAATTGTAAACTTTGCACCGCGCGCCAACTAACGGGCCGTTAATTAAATAATTAACTTTTCGTTAAAAATATCTTAAGTCAGGGCCGTGAGAAATGATTCGGTTACAAATGTATAACGCAACACCCGACCCTCCATTGTTACCACTTCTCGTTCAATCTTTTATTTTGCATTTAAACTCCTTTCCAACACCTTGAATTGTCTTCAGGCGAAATCTTAATATTGTTAATTATTATCGTTGTGTTGCGTCGCGGTGTAAAATAACGGTTACATTTTATGGCCCGTTCCATTTTCAAATCGCATCGAACGAATACGAACACAGACAAAACGATAAGATTATAAATATTATGTTCGAGAAGGGCGTAAAGTATTTTGTTTTAGAATTCATTATTCCAATTTCAAATTGTAGAACACATCAGTAAAAGGACATGATGTGTAGGTACTGTTAAAGTATATTGAAAAGGGATATTCCAATTTCAAATAATTGTTACACACATAAGCAAAATGACATATTATATACACCTATATATTCCTATTGCATAAAGTTATTCCAATTTGAAATAATTTTAAAACACATAACAAAAATGACAATATTATATAAACCTACCTATTTCTATATTAAACATTCCATAAGATTATTCCAATTTCAAATATTAGCAAAATGACACATATTATATACACTTACATATTCCTATATTTACCATTACATAAGATTATTCCAAATTTAAATAATTGTAGAACGCATTAGAAAAATGACCCATAATACACATACCTATTTCTATATTAAACATACCACAAGATTATTCCAATTTCAAATAATTGTAGAACACATTAGCAAAATGACACATATTATATACACTTACATATTCCTATATTTAAAATTACATAAGATTATTCCAAATTTAAATAATTGTAGAACGCATTAGAAAAATGACCCATAATACACCTACTTGTTTCTATATTAAACATACCACAAGATTATTCCAATTTCAAATAATTGTAGAACACATTAGCAAAATGACACATATTATATACACCTACATATTCCTATATTTAACATTACATAAGATTATTCTAAATTTAAATAATTGTAGAACGCATTAGAAAAATGACCCATAATACACCTACTTGTTTCTATATTATACATACCACAAGATTATTCCAATTTCAAATAATTGTAGAACACATTAGCTAAATGACACATATTATATACACCTACATATTCCTATATTTAACATTACATAAGATTATTCTAAATTTAAATAATTGTAGAACGCATTAGAAAAATGACCCATAATACACCTACTTGTTTCTATATTAAACATACCACAAGATTATTCCAATTTCAAATAATTGTAGAACACATTAGCAAAATGACACATATTATTTACACCTACATATTCCTATATTTAACATTACATAAGATTATTCTAAATTTAAATAATTGTAGAACGCATTAGAAAAATGACCCATAACACACCTACTTGTTTCTATATTAAACATACCACAAGATTATTCCAATTTCAAATAATTGTAGAACACATTAGCAAAATGACACATATTATATACACCTACATATTCCTATATTTAACATTACATAAGATTATTCTAAATTTAAATAATAAATTGTAGAACGCATTAGAAAAATAACCCATCTTACACCTACCTATTTCTATATTAAATATTCCATAAGATTATTCCAATTTCAAATTATTGTAGAACACATTAGCAAAATGACACAGATTATATACACTACATATTCCTATATTTTAACTTACATAAGATTATTCCAAATTTAAATAATTGTAGAACGCATTAGAAAAATTACTCATAATACACCTACCTATTTCTTTATTAAACATTCCATAAGATTATTCCAATTACAAATGATTTTAGGAGAAAATGAATAGTTTATCAATTTTAAAAATGGAAACACGTTAGCAACAGCTATAGGCAAACAAATTGAGTAAACACGTGGGCTTTGTAGAGCTAAAATTAAGATTTTTTGCTTGGTAGATATTTGGTAAATGTGCAAACTAACCCAATCTCAAACAAAAATGCTGAATTTATTTGTCGGAAAATATACATATAATATTATATTCCAATTTAAAATAGTAGAAAACTATTTTCAATATTCAAGATGAATTAAAAAGACTTTTGCTTTAATTGCTTGAACATTCAAAAAACCAAATGCATTTGTACAATTATTTTGGATTACACGATATATGCCAATTTACTATGAGAACAAAGAGAAAATCAGTGGTTTGAGAGAAAGTGAAATTGATTATGCGGTTAAAATAGAAGTATTTCGCATTGTTAAAATAAAAATAGGTTTAACTAGAACGTCATTATACTTATAATCTAAATTCTACTAGATTTTTACTACTTCAAAAATAAAAGAAATAAATATTTATTTAATTTACAAAATTTACTGAATAATATAATATATGCAGTCAAGTTATACCTTTCAGCGATACTTTAGGTTATCGTGCGTTGAGATCTTTTGCATACAGAAAAATTATATTTATACCAAAATGTATGTGAATAAAAACAAAATATGTTTGTCAAGATAAAATAATGTGGTGTTCGGTTCATGCGTGCTATCACGCCTTTTATTCTAAAAAGTAATAATTACTGTTTTAAAAAGTAATAATCAATCAATTTTGCCTTTTTTTATTCTTTTCTTGTGTAATCCTAACTTTATAATAATTTATTGCGATAGACCTGAAATTGCCGTCTATCAATCAGTGTACAAATTATATGTACAGAAGTTACAAATATGTACATAAATAATAAAATTTTTGTGCAAAATAAAATGAGTGCCTCAGACTAACCTGGCAGGTACACAAAATAATGTGTATTACAAAGGTTTTCAATTGTATAATGATTTTCCAGAATGTGTGAAGGAAGCATCTGGTTTAGCCGCTTTTCGTCGCCTAGATATTTAATACACAAAAGAAACGTTCTTTTAAGATATTGTGTGCTTCGTTTGTTTTTTTTGTGTAAATTAGAATATTTTTTGTTGTTTTTATGTAATTCATACCCTGTAAATTTGTTTTTTTATTCAAATTATCAATATTCTTTTTGTTTATACTAAGTAGGTGTAAGAAAATTTATTTATTTTTACATTTTAATAAAATATACATACATACATAAACATTACCCCCTATTCAGTAACTATTGTAACTAAAATAGGAACATAGCCGACCGCCGTGGCACAGTTGGTAAGCCGTTCGGTTTCTGTGCGGGCGTCCTGGGTTCGATTCCCAGCAGAGGAGAAATTTATTTAAATTCATTTCTCACGCAAACATTGCTTCTCTGGGCAGGAAACACTGGTTAGTTGGAAGAAATTGCCATACGGCAATAAACTCGCCACTTGCGCAGGGTGCAAGGAAGTGTTTATTATTATTATTATTATAACATAGTAAAATTGTTGATTTTAGATTTACGGTCTTATTTTAGCGTTATAAAATATCAACTTGGATTAAATGGAATTGGAACGTACCTATTTTGGCCGGAACGTTATTATGAAAATGATGAAAATTTCATATGTTCCTACTTTAGTTACAATAGTTACTAAATAGGGGGTACAATCTAACCGTGCGTTAAGATCTTAAGTATCAAAAAAAAATCCAAAAATGACAATAAAACGTAAAAAATACTTAAATAATGAAGTTATGTGGCTATTGGTTCTCTCTGTCTAAAACAAAAAAAAAGAAAAAGCGTGATTGTAGGTACAAAGTCAACACTTTTTTCCAAATCCTGTAAAAGTATTTTAAAAAAAATCGACTGATCCAGAAGGGCTACTCATGAAGTTGATTACAGTAAAATTAAGATTAGCTTCAGACTTTAGCAATCTATGGGGTTAAATTAATTAAATAATACTATAAATTTACACAACAATTTCATACTAAACGTAGATATCAACAAATTTAATATTCATAATTAAATTTAGAGAAAGATTAATATTGGATTATGATCGAGTACTGATTTATACATTTTTAAGATTAAGGCAAGCTAAGATCATATTAAGAATGTGTCATGAGTAACCCCCCTGAGTGTTGTACGATTTAAAAGAAAACATACATTCCATCACGCCATGTCCCTCGAGGGGTAGGCGGAGAGATCTGAAGGCCGCGTTTGTCTATTTTGTCACGCAACCATTACCTCATCAACATTCACATACATACCACTTGATCCATTCCTGTCAGCTTTGTGCATTTTCTTCGTCAGGCGTTGTTCATTCATTAAAAAATAAGTATAACATCTATTATTATATGCACGCTTCCAACTTATAATTGCATATTTATAATCATTATTAAGAAAATCATTGAAAATACTAATGCACTTAATCAAAGATCATCAGCTTAATATGCATAACTATATAAAACGCATAAATTATCATGATTAATGACAAAATGGAAAAATAATTAATTAATGTTTTTTTTAATACCTGACTAGGCAACTAAGAGATAAAATTAACATATAACATAAATTAATTATTAAATTAAAAATACACTACTCGGGTAATGTCATTTTGTGACTAAACACAAATCTACAATCTTATGTGTAAGTTGAAAACTATGAGTTATACAAAGTGTTTCAAAGACCTGTCTTTTTGCTGAGGTTTTCTCCGATCAGACATGTATTATTTTTTTATGAACGAGTTAATCTTCCTACATCCCCTAAATTAATCATAAATGCTTGTGCTATTGGTGAACGAAATCGGTCGAGGCAGGATTACTAGCCCAGCGTGCTAACCGCTCTGCCATCGACCCAAGTAGGTAAATGATATGAATATGTTCGTAAAAAATGATTTTTAATAAACAAAAAAAGTGTAAAAATATGGATTTATACATATTTATGAAGGTAACCGTATCAAATTGTTATCCAATTTTAAAACGTGAAACCTTATACAGATTTGTTTCAATAATCTTTTTTCAAAATAACAGGAAAAATAAAATGAAAAAATAAATTCAATTAGGTTTAATTCAAAATATTTTCACTCCAGTCAAAATTCTGGATTGTGTACTAAACTATTTTTCTCAAAAGACTTAAAAACTTCCCATTAGATATGTTTGTAATTGATTTTCGGCTGCCGATTTTTAAGAATCTATGTATAGGTACTAGACTAAATAGTAAATTTTAAAAATCTTTTCCCCAGAACCCACAAAATTATTTTTACATATTTATTTTACAATTTGAATTTATTAAATAGATTTCTTACAATATCAATATCAAACACTTTCATTGTAAATATCTTAAAAAACTACAAGGCCTACATATAAAGTAGATTTTTACTTCATTCGAAAGATAATATGAAAATCTTTTTTAACAGATTTTTAATTATCTCAATAGAGACGAAGTTGTAATATTTACTGTAGGAGAACCGGGAAATCAAGGCACCTACAGGGCTTACGACCTGTCATCGGCTGGTTTTCGTGATCACTTCCCAACAGGTCGTAAGCCCTGTAGGTGCCTTGATTTCCCGGTTCTCCTACAGTAAATATTCCAACTTCGTCTCTATTGAGATAATTGAAAATCTGTTAAAAAATATCTTTGACTCCCGACAGGGAAAAAAATCCAATGTTTGCGCATATGCAATAATAAAAAAATATTCGAAAATCTTTTTTATTTTTATTTTTTTTTAATTCTTGCTTTTAAAACAAAATATTCACAATTTTACTTTTTCTTTGTGAAAAAAAACATTGTAAAACATATATTTGATGATTATTGAAATTGTAATAAATTTGTCTCTCTTAAAACAGGAATTACTCCTAGTTAGATAGACAGAGATTTATTGGAGGAACTAAAAAACATGGTACTTCCCAACAACTATTTTATTTTATACACTATAAATAATAAGTTACATGTTCAAATTATACAATGTATGTCGGTGTTTCATACACTAGAAGTCAATAATTGTGGGTATTTGTGTACATCCCATATGCGTTAACAACGGTCTTAAATAATTTAGGCACACGTCGTTCTAGGAAATTTTAAACCTTTTTTTTTCTCAAAATAAAATGCATTTTAAATAAAAGTAAACCTTTGATAAAACAATTTAATAATTAAATCGCCATTAGTGCATAATTCAGTTTATTACCACATATTAAATTCTTTAAAATTATCAGTTTCGACAGACTAAAGGTACAATAATTCCCCGTTTTATTCTGGATCACAATACTTAGATTGGTCTGTGACAAGCATTCGATTTTAAATTCAAGAATTACATGAGATAAAATTTTTAATAAAGTATTTCTCTACTGCGTTAGAAATCCACGATTATCAGCGAAGCCACACGAATAATCTCTGTAAGACAACGGTCTAAAAAATTACCAATTAAAACAGATTTTTTAAATATCACAACTATATTAAAAAAACACACACACACAGCTAAATAAGATTTATTAACGTGGCTATAATGTTGCTGCTTTTCTAGCATCTGCTTAAATCACGCCATGAGGTGGCGGCAAAAAAATTGCATTACGAAATGTGCAACGGATGCGAATTTGCATGCAACATCGAACCTAAGACCTTCACACAAAGATACAGCCGGAGATAAGCACTTGATCAGCTAATTAGAAAATCTACCTATAATGGTAGTTGTTAGATCTGTGTATGTATGTACCTGTAACAGCTTCTAACAGGTGATTAATTTGACCCACATTATCACACAGTTTCCCATGCAATGCTCAAAAACACAACAATGAATATAATTCCTATCAAATACATATCAGTTTGATTAACTTCGTTTACGATCACAATTTATCTTTACAGGAACGTTATATTGTGGAAGGTTATATCTGAATATATAGAGTACCTTTTATATTTTCATTGAAATCGGATTTCGTCCCGTAAGATCCGGGTGATTGAACGGGAAAAATAACATCTTAGCTCATAGTAATATTTAAAGTTTAGCCATTCTTACCTGTGATATTTTAATCGTTGCAACAACAATCATTTTCACCTACCTACTTATTGTTTCAATATTCATATTTTTATGTGTATTTATAGTACCGTTTTTGACATGTTAATATGAAGCAAGCTGTGGAAGCGCTTAATTGGAGGTTTAACGAGATTTTTTTATGTATTTGATATAAATATGTATTGTTAATACTCTGTAAACTAAGATTGCGTGAAGATACTAACATTAAATGGAGTACCTACTAATGATTAATGGAGGAATAATTAGGTCCATTAATAATTTGGTTAGGATTACGAATCCAGATTTGCAACTCTCAAAAATCTGTGCTTGTAAATGGGGTGCGTGGTTGACTGATAGAAAATGCCCTAGGGCAATAAATCTGCCACATTATAGTTTTGTGTAACCTTAAAACTTTAGGATCAGAGCCATTCTGCGGCCTAGGAAATTCATATTTCAAGGCAGAAGTAAAGAGAATTACGGTGAAATTGAGATCTAGCTACTGGATTGAACTGCCGGGGCTCAGGCAGGCTAAGGACCTGCTCGGTAATTATGACCGAAAAAGGTCCAGAACATGTTTGAGCCTCGGCAGGAAAGCCTTAAAAACTCTGACAGGCTTCCTCATAGGCCATTGTAAATTTGGGGAACATCTGCTGAAAATAGGACTAGAAGAAGACGGCACATGCAGATTCTGTGGGAAGGGGGCGGAAACGCCACACCACCTCCTCGTGCAGTGTGATGCTGTGACACGTCAAGTTAGAATGAGAACCTTGGGCATTGACCCAAATGGACATTGGATCCATGCCCTCATCGGGTCCTAAACTTCCTAAGAGGGCTAGGACTCGAGGGGATGCTATAACAGGAAACCCGGTAATCAAGTAGGGGGGAGCGCAAAAGATCCTAAGGGTCGCAGTGCATAAGAACACCATCTAATAATAATAATAACCTTAAAACTTAATAAAAGCATTTTATCGAAAAATAAAAAAAACAACGAAAATAACCCAATATAATGTTGTTATTTCATTGTTTTAATTTATTTAAATTAAGGCATACATATGTGCCAGAGTCCTTGGTTCAATTACCCGCAGAGTAAAAATTTATCTAAAAATATTTTGAATAATACTTAATGATAATACTAAACATCTAGTATAAATAAATAAAAATTAATACATCTAGTATAAATAAATAAATAATATATAAAAAAATTTTTTTAAACAATACGTATGGTAAGAGTATAACAATTAATTATAAAAACATGTAAAACTATGGAGAACATTAATAGTATTTAACTATGTATTCAGCAGCACCTAGCTTACGAAAGGTGACAAGACTTGTGGTTTCTTTTATATTCGGTGGTAAACTATAATACATTTCGAGACCTTTATGGTGTTATTTTGTGTACATGTTGATCTCGGTCTAAAATCCTGATATCCTCTCGTAGGGTAAGTGTGAACATTGAAATTTAATATTATATTTCTGATGTATATATTGTCATAAAATATATTTCGCCTATGAAAATCCCATTTGCGACATGATGCGATGATGGTTTTACACGTGAAATATTTCATTTATTTATTTATTTTATTGTAATGGAAAACCAACAGTACCTACATACAAAACATAAGATACAAAAGAAAACTATAATTAAAACGTACACCAGTTACAGGTTTTCACCTGTTAACAAAACATTAATAATTAGCTTGTGGAAAGTTTGTTTGTTTTCTCTCTGAAAGTTTGCTAACTTAATATTATGAAGATCGAGAAGTGGTAAGGTTAGTTAAAGTTAATAAGCGGGAACTATATTTATATATTATTATTATTTGTTGAACATTAAGAAAGAGCACGGGTCAGTGACTTTAGAGTTCTCGTCATGGGTGACCGCTCTCGTCTGTAGCTATATTATATATATGTACTACCTATTTTACTTGTACCTTCATACTCATAAGTTGGTACATAACTACCTAACATCTAGCCTCTCTTACTTACGTACAGCTATGAGTTCTTACCATAGTCTTTCATTGGTATATTAAGGCGAGGTGATAGGCTCCAAGGTTCTTTTTGGATGCTCACCAAACCGTACATTCAAAATTTACGTCTTAAATAAAACCAGTAAACCAAAAATATAGAGGTGTATTTTTTTAAAGAATGAATATGTCGGCCTTCGTGGTTCAGTTGGTTAGGTATCTGACTGCTGATCCAAGGGTCCTGGGTTCGATTCCGGGTGTAAACATAGTTTTTAAATGTGTTTTCAGTCTGGATCTGTGAGACGATTAATATCGTAAGTCTCCAGAATGTGGCAACATGTTATTGGATGCATGTAAAAATTAATATTTGACATAGAACCAGTAAGTTGTCCGAGAAGCTACATTAAAATAAAATGTCTTTGAATTTAAGTGCATATACATCCTCTTACATTCCCTAAACTAAGCATTAATGCTTGTGCTATAGGTGAACGAAATCGGTCGTGACAGGATTCGAACTCGGGACCACTGGATTACTAACCCAGCGCGCTAACCGCTCTGCCACCACCACCCATCTTTTCCTTATATGGCGACTACAGTTGAAGACTCTTCAATGTTTTCTTCTGCCAATGTCAAACGCAGTTTTTTTATACAGCAAACAAACTCAAAAACAGAACATACATAATCTATTGTGCAACGATATAACTAATGACCAATTTAATGATCATATTGAAATTTTTATTGCATCTGAATCTATATTCAAAAGGGAAATTGTAAAAAGGATCACTGATACAATCTCTTAGGACCTGGGTATGGCTGGAATGCACTGTTGAGGAAGTAATGTTACATGAGTGATGTCATTCTTGTGTATTCCAAACTATACTTCATAATATGTTTTTTCAATAAGTATTGATTTTTTATATTCTATTACTTTTATCTCTACCTTATTATCTAAGCACGTCTATGTTTACATTGTAACTTCTCTATGGGAAATATTGTGATTGCATATATAAATCAACTTCATTATTTATAAAAAAAAATGCATAGGTGTGATGTGTAATTGTTTTTCTCTTAATAAATAAATAAAATAAAATAACGTTGAATAAAAGTACAATTTAAAAAAAAATATCAAATGAATCATGTAAGTTGAGTAAAAGTGAATAAAAAGTTGAGTAAAAGTGAATAAAAAGTTGAGTAAAAGTGAATAAAAAGTTGAGAAAATGTGAATAAAAAGTTGAGTAAAAGTGAATAAAAAGTTGATTAAAGGTGAATAAAAAGATGAGTAAAAGTGAGTAAAAAGTTGAGTAAAGGTGAATAAAAAGATGAGTAAAAGTGAATAAAAAGTTGAGTAAAAGTAAATAAGAAGTTGAGTAAAAGTGAATAAAAAGTTGAGTAAAAGTGAATAAAAAGTTGAGTAAAAGTGAATAAGAAGTTGAGTAAAAGTGAATAAAAAGTTGAGTAAAAAAGAATAAAAAATTGAGTAAAAGTGAATGAAAAGTTGAGTAAAAGTGAGTTTACAATACATAATATTACGATCTACATAAAGTGTTTATTGAAATCTGGATCTCCATCGGGAATCAAACTCGGGACATTTAGCTGAGCAGTCAGATATACTAAGCCACGAAGGCCGACAATATGTAAAGTACATAATACATACACGTATATAATATTAATAATATTTGTTTTATTGCAAAAAAACAGTAAATGCAGATGTGAACCGCGACCACACATTTGCATAAATAAACCAAAACGCATTACAACTTTTACCATTACTGCATGTACCTGGCAGGCATTAAATGTATAATATATATATATGTATGCACTGTGTGTACATGGGTGTCGATACACAATTATGTACTTGTTGTGTATAGTGTGAAAAAAAATGGTTTGAAAGCGAAGCAAATGCGCAGGCAGCGATAACAGCGCAACATGTCATTGTGGGGCAGAAAGCAAACATTACACTCACGTATTTAGTCAACGAATGCTCTAACTGCAAAACGAAAATATTGATTTAAAATGTGGTTATATACATACATACCATCACGCCACCTCCCTCGCGGGGTTGGCAGAGAGAACCGAACGCCAAATTTTCTATTTTGACACACATTCATCGCCTCTTTGACATTCACAAATCCTCTCATATATGTATGATCGTCTGTTGTTCACGCTTTTTACATTTCCGTCTTTCGGATTATTTATTTCTTTAATATTGCTTCTCGGGCAACTAACAGGTACTATGTCAAATATTAATTTAACACGCACCCAATAACAAGTTGCCACATTCTAGAGACTTACGATATTAGTCGTCTCACAGATCCAGACTGAAAACACAACTAAAAACTCCTCCCGTCTCCACCGGGAATCGAACCCGGGACCTTTGGATCAGCAGTCAGACTCCTAACCAACTGAGCCACGTAGGCCGAAAGTAATAAGGTAAATATAGACTATTTGGATACAATAGGTGTTTTCTTTAATTCCATGACCTATGTATCTTATAAGGGCACCAACTGGGAAAAATATTTTATTTTAGACACTTGAGAATAAATCGTCATATAACATTGAGTCAAGTGTAAATAATATAATGCGTTGCTATTTTTACTCCTCACTAACCCAAGGGGATATAGTGGGGAGTTATGATTTCGCAATTTTTCAGGCTATTTTTTTATTGCAGATTATCAACTAGTATCATGCTGAGATTGTATTATGAAAGTTTCATCACAACCAACCGCTGTGGCACAATTGGTAAGCCATTTTGTTTCTGTGCGGGCGTCCTGGGTTCGATTCCCAGCAGAGGAGAAATTTATTTAAATTTATTTCTCACGTAAATATTGCTTCTCTGGGCTGGAAACACTGGTTAGTTGGAAGAAATTGTCATACGGCAATAAACTCGCCACTTGCGCAGGGTGCAAGGAAGTGTTCATTATTTTACAATGTATCTGTATGTGTGCTATGTGCCGTGTGCTGCGTGCTGTGTGCTATGTGCTATGTACGGCGTGTTCATTTTACTTTATCAATTATAGGCATTAGAACCTACTCATTCGATTATTTTCAAATTTAGCAAATATGTATATCTAATACTCGTTTAGACCAAATAAGATTTTGAAGGATATCTGAAAAGTGCCTCTCATTTTTTTTGACTATCAAATATTTGAAAGTGACCCCAAGCTCAGGAAACTTAATATTTGAAATTTTTATTTTCAAATTGGTAAAAAGGCTCATCACTTTCATAAAATGGCATTGAAGAATTATCAAGTTTTCATAATAAAATATTTAAATAAAAAAATAATTAAACAAACTCATTTCGTGAAAATGCTGAAAATTTTCCATACAAAATTTGAATACTTTATGGAGTGACTTGTTAGTGAGGTGTTTAGCGTTGGTCACAACCCACTCTTTTTTTTACGATCAACTAAAAAAAATAATATCATTTAAACGCCTCACATGACGCGATGTAAAATAAAGCTCAAAAAATAAAAGTCCTCAAATAGTTATTCTTTTGCAACGATGCGATATTGTGTTATGAAACAATAGCCGGTCTTCGAACCGCCGCACCACTGGTCGCAAGTCGTTAACCGCATCCTCTCAGCCACACCAGTAAGGGTGATAAGGCGGTTGGCCGCAACTGCACATACCTATATAAACGAATGTTACCAGGTATTTAACAATTTTTTTACATGTATTAAGTCGCTGCTGCGATGGTTAGGTACGCAGATTTTTTTATTTTTGCCGTTCACCAGATTGGTGTTCTTCGGCATAAACACAACATAATTTTGTTTATAGTACAATTCAAAGACTCAAGACTGCACGACTCTACAGCCCTAAATCTTTGAACTGTTGACATTGATAAATTTACAAATTATTCGTAATGTATGAGGACTAAGGCATGACAGGAGCGTCTAAATACTGATGGGGAGTGGGAGGTACGCAGATTATTTTACATTTTGAATTTTAACTGTCAAACAGCGGGTTAGAATAGTGCTTCGGGTAAACGAAAGAGCTTGTTCTCGGGTAATCAAGAGAGCTTGTTTTCGGGTAATCGAAAGAAAAATTATTTTCCATTCAGCGCCATTGCGTAATAAAAGTTTTTTGGTTTATTTACTTAACCTGATGCGTTAATGCAACGTCATATCATATTTTTCCAGGTATTTTGTTCTTCTTTAATTTATAAAAAAAAATATTGCTCTATACCTTATATTTTTTTAGAAATTTAAGATAAATGTCTAAAATCGGGGTTTGCTTATTATTTTCCTACAAGAATATATACAGAACATAATTAAAAAGTTAAGATATATTTTTATTTATTAATATCCAAACTAACTAGATTATTTTTTTCAAAATGATTCGTTTAGTAATAATGATGGTATATCAAATTGAAAAAATAGGTACGTTGGCAGCAGTCACCCTCTTAATATACATCTCGTGTATAAAAATTTTGTGTCATGACGTCTGAAACCGATTTCATAGATATGAAAGATATGAAAGTTTTGGACACGATAGATGGCGCTGTTGTCGAGTTTTTTTTTTTTAAGAAAATTTTATAGATTACTCATCCAAAAATACATACAAATACCAAAATTATCTTCCCTACACCCCTCGAATGATTTGTTTTATAGGATAAATTGGTTGTTATTTAATTTTAATTTGCGTAATCTTTCAATAGATTGCTGCGTGAATAAATCTATTGACAATTGTATTCCGCATCTATAGATAATACTTCATTCATAGTTTCATTTTCAATGTGAAATGTTCCACAAATATACGAACATTTAAATTATAAAATTGGATATTATTAAAAAATAAAATGAGGTCTACATAGAAGGCGGTTTGTGACAGGACTACGTCTGCCCGGGACCACTAGTAATATATATGTAAATCTACGTATATGTACGTAACTTTTATTAAAATTAACTAAAACTTTCGATTAATTAGACTTTTAGTTGGTTACCTTAGTATATAATTCTTCGACAATGCAGTCTTAAGATTTGGGTAAAATTGTTCAATTCTTACCTGTAACAAAAGAAAAATACAAATTAGTCTATCGTGAGTCACAATATAATTAAATTTAAATATAATTAAACTTCACATTTTTCTCAATAATTATTTAATGTATAATTTAATTTAAGAACTTTATACATAATGTACTATATATGTCACACAACTGTTCAAATGAACACCTCGGCACAGGACTTTCTAGTGAGGTGTTCATTGTATCCTATCAATTACAATACTTATCAATAAATAATACACATACACACACACACACACATATGTACACACGCACTTAACTTTTAGCTCTAGTATGTAATTGTATTTGTAACTTCCTCATTGTATCGTTAATAATAAATAAAATAAAATAAAATAAATAAATTTAAATACATGTTATATTAAAATATTTTAAGATTAAAAATGACAGAAAAAAATTATACAAATATTTAAATGTAAACTAAAAACTACCTATATTTGTCAAATAGTTCCTAAATATTCCTTCTAAATCCTTATGTGCCTTCCTTCTTTTCCTCATTGCTATGTAAGGTGTAATTATTATTATACTTTTCTCTCTTTTCTTTATTTTTTCTCACTTATTTCTTTTTTCCTTATTTCTCACTAAATAACAATCAAAGGCGTGAATCCAGTACAATAATATTAGTAAAAAGTCAATTTTTGAGTGCAGGAAATGGATCTATGCAAAAAAGGTTAAAATTAAATAAAAATCAACTGCCCCTATAACTAACAAGAACCGATGACTGTAAAATTCCGATTTGATTGTTGTCTTGATTGCTGAATAGTCATGTGAGGTGTGGTTATGTAAGGCAATGGTATACAATCAAAGTTAATTATTTTTGTACGTGCGCGCATGCGTCCTAATGTATAGCAATTGACAAGGTTAATACAACGCTAAGCGACACTTCACACACAGAAACATCACAAATAACATACATATATTCAAATACAACTTCATAATATACTCAACTATATAATGTAACAGATTTTTTCTGTTTATCTAAATATGACAAAATTATCAACAACTTTAAGTAATGTGCTCCAGCCCCTTCTAGCCGCTCTATTATGACATATGAGTTAGAAGTAAGACCCGACTCCAACATTTCAAAATGCTGCCTTAGAGTGGCTGAAATTAAGACCCCGTGCTCCGTTGATGGAAGAACCGACATGGATTGCCTCAGAAATTAAACGATCAGGTCTACATGCGGTGTCGAGGACACAACAAGATGGGGACGTAGCAGAAGACGCTTCTGAAGTGACCACGTCGAACGCATGGATAACAGTAGAATTGTCAAAATTGTTAAGATACATAGAACCCAACAACAGCCGACATTACCCGTATGATCTGTGATGAGATCGAAAGTCAGTAGGATTTCCTCTTCCCAGAATATTCCACCATCACGCACAAGTCAAATGACCTAATAGATGATAAAGAAGAATAATAAAAAGATGGTGGAGGAGTATTGAGAGGAAACTGACGGCTCAAGGTGTCCCACAGGAGACGACTCAGAGTCGCATATCATGGTGACTGTTGACTGGGAGACCCAACCCCGGAAAAAGTCTACCGTCCACCTTCCACCTTCACAAACAGGGGCGCAGGTCTGATCAAAAGGTGAAATTAAAACCCTCATGATAACCCATATAATGGACATAATTATTATCTTAAGGAGTTTTATTATAAGATAATGACATGGGTTAACATGAGAGTTTTGACCCTACCGTTTGACGGGACTTGGCCCCCTGGTCAAATAATAATAATGAACACTTCCTTGCACCCTGCGCAAGTGGCGAGTTTATTGCCATATAGCATTTTTTTCCAACTTAATAGTGTTTATAGAATAAATGCAGTTGAAATGAGATCGTTAAGAAGAATTTGCAATAGAACGATGTATGACAGGGTAAGAAATGAGGACATAAGGAAAGAATGTAAGTTGAAGAAAGATGTCATTACTAGAATGAAGGTGAACACATTGAGATGGTTTGGTCACATGGGGAGAATGAATGAGGAGCGCCTGACGAAGAAAATATACAGAGCGGAAAGGAATGGAATGAGAGGTCGGGGACGCCCAAGAAAGGGATGGAACGACCATGTGAACGATATTCTGAAAGACGGAAATGTTAGAAGTGTGAGCAATAGACGAACATGTATGAGACGATGCATGAATGTGGACGAGGCGAGAAATGCGTGCCAGGATAGAAAAATGTGGCGTTTGGTTCTTTCTGCCTACCCCGCAAGGGACATGGCGTGATGGTATGTATGTATGTATGTATGTAAATGAATTTAAATAAATATCTCCTCTGCTGGGGATCGAACCCAGGATGCCCGCAGAAACCAATCGGCTTATCAACTTGCCACGGTGGTAGGCAAATACACGATGAAGAAGAAATTATTCGTTGAATTTTTATACCGATTGTAGTAAATTTGTTTCAGGAGGCTTTTTAAAAACTTATATAAGAATGTAAATAAAATTATAAATAAATACATTGTCGATACAATCTATGTACTGTACCTATGTCAGTGAGCATATTGCGGTTAAGTGTTGCAGATAGCAAATAGTGATATAAAAGTATGGATTATGGTGATAACAATAATCAAGTGACGCCATAAGTTAAGTTAGTGATGTCACCAGTCATTAGCTGTGGAAAATTGCTACTGGTTATGTACCTACATGTGCTGAGTGACTACTGCCACACGAATCTCAACATGTTGTCAGGGCGAATATTCGCGAAGGAAAAATAATTAAGGTGTTATCAAATATAAATTCTGATTTGTTGCACAGAAGTTATTTATTGACATTGAACCAAAAATGGAGTTCTACAATATCAGTAGTGTCATCAACATTGACAGAATAATATCATGAGAAAAATGAAATTTTCATTTTAAAAAATTGATGGCAGATATAGTAAAAATATACATGGGTGTAAGAGATGGAGTGATTAGCAGGGGTCGCCCCAGAAAGGGATGGCATGACCATGCGAATGATATTTTGAAAGAAGGAAACTACCACTGTAATTTTACGAAGGCGATTCTTTGACATCATACATACATATATACATACATACCATCACGCCATATCCCTTACGAGGTAAGCAGAGAGAACCGAGCGCCATACTCCTCTATTTTTGCGCACATTCCTAGCTTCCTTTACATCCATGCATCGTCTCATACATGCTCGTCGATTATTCAAGCTTCTTATTGTTCCTTCTTTCAAAATATCTTTCACATGTTCATGCCATCCCTTTCTGGGGCGGCCCCTGCTATTCACTTCATCTGTTATATTTTTTGGTCAGTCGTTTATCATTCATTCTTTCAATATGTCCAAACCACCTCAAGGAATTCACTTTCATTTTACTTATAATACTCCTCGTCATCTTGCATTCCCTCCTTAAGTCCTCATTTTTACCTCCTTATGTCCTCATATCGTTCTATTACATACTCATCTTAGTGATCTCATTTCCACAGCATTTATTCTATTTTCATGCGTCTTTTGCCACGCATTTAATTTAATTTTAATTTCATTTATTTATTAATACATACATAAAATAAATATGACATATATAAACTGACTAAAAATGCCCCATTAGGCAAAACCCTATACTGGGACTGTTATTTTACACAGTTGAGTATCTTTATTCAGCTGCTATTTTCATATTTTCAAATTATACAAAAGAAGAGTAAACAAGAGTAAAAAAAATATATGTAAAATGAATGATAGAATCATTTGTACAAAATATTGTAAAATGTAAATATAAATAGTATTGACAGAAACAAAAAATGTGAATATAAATATGACATGTGCCTGGTCAGAGGTCACGGGTGGATAACCACCTTCGCATAGTGCCGACCTGATATCTTTATCCAGTTTATCAGTGCAGCCCTGAAGGATCTAGTTGTAGTCAATTCTTTAATACTACTATTCAACTGGTTAAACATATGCGGATCTATGAAGCAAAGATGTCTTTGCCCAAACGAGGTTTTCATGATCGGAACAAAGTAGGTAGGTACTATTGAAAATTTATTTAGCAAAAATGTATTTCAAAAATATTGTTAGTATTGCCTCAACAACAGGCTTCACCTAGTGAGGTGATAAATTCCATTATAATATTTTTTTTTGTTATATTAAATTTATTGTACCTACTCTAATATGGAAATGAATAAATAAAAAAAAGTTTAATAGTTTATTAGTCGTTGCTAGGTTTTAGTCAAAACCCATTCGTTTTTATTTAACTTAAATAAACATACTTTAAAGTGGAATATTTTGGAGCCACTGGGCTTACAATAGCCTCTCTCACTAAACATAGTTCGCTTCAGACTGGTGCTTTTTTTTTATCAGCAGACATTTCGTGTCTCCTTGAAGAGGCAAAAAATGAATGATCGGAGAGTGGAATCCCAGCGAGGAATTCTCGACAGCATCGCGTGGATGGCTCAAGGACCTTGGGATGGAACAAGATGGATCGATCGTTAATCACACCACATCTACCTATTCCACGAGTTGTGACGTGCGCCGAGTGTTAATGGTCGAGAATCATAAGAACTACATGACAGTGTCTCGAAGCGGCACCATCCAACGATGAATATAAGACCAAACAACAAGGTTTTAAATTGAGAAGTTCATTTGTCTGCAGTCTTCAATCCTTATATTTTGACCGCTGAATAAGTCTGATAAGAGGAACTGTTTTCAAACATTCATAAGGACTGTTGCTTTCATTGTTTATAAAAAAACTAATTTCTCAATAGATGGCGTTACGAAAAAGTTTCTTCGTTACTTTATAGATGGCAATAGTAATAATGTCTTATTTTCGGGTGAATTGTTACACATTATTCAAATATATAGAACTTTCAAGAATTGCATTGATAAGGGAACTCAATAAGAAGGTATAATTGGTGTACGTTGCGCAAGCGCATAAAGTGATCACGTATACCACCCGATGACAGGTCGTAAGCCCTGTAGTTGCCCTGAGTTCCTGGTTCTTCTATAAAATCCCAACTTCGTCTCTATTGAGATTGTGACTAAAAAAATGTTATCGAACAATTTTTTTCATCAAGAAATAAAATTACTTCTAATTTTTGACCATTATAACAATTTGAAACCATTGAAACCTCTTAAACATGAGAATACATTTTGATTCAAAAACTATAATGTCTTCTAGAAAATATTTATTTTCATTTAAATATATATTTTTTATTTTAATTTTGATTGAACATTGAAAAAAGGCAGTTTTTTTAAATACCTGCTTCAGAATGAGTTTTAAACATGGTAAAAGGGGTATTTTTTGGAAAAACCGTTTTTTCGTTAGAAAAGATCTCAACGCTCATATTCTAGAAAACCTCCTAAAACATAACACATCGGAATGACTTACTTACATACATACATATACACTCTCACGCTATGAACCTAACGAGATTGACATTGAGAATCCAACGCCAAACATTTCATTCTCAACAGGCAACCATCTACTCTTCTACCTTCATACATATTTCCTGGTTTCAAAGATTTTTCCTTCCTATTTACGGAAAAGCAATTTTTTTCAATGCTAGTAATATCCTTCTTTTTCCGTTATTTTCAAATCCATTGAAAATCGAAACCTTGCAAAATCAAAACTTCTGACCATTACAGATATTTAAAAAAAAATACAATTTAAAATGTCTTGTATATACGAAATATTGTGCCCACTAAAAAATCTATCAAATATGCAGATATTGTTGCAATGTCATAGAATTGTGTACAGGCACTATTCTTAACGTTAGCACGGCTACAATAAACCGCCCGTCGCACGTTATTGTCGGCTGTTATTTAGTCTTAAGTAAAAAATAAAATAATTATATACATTATACTGAAGGTAGGTAGGTATGCATGTGATTCATGCTGTTGCCGAGGTCATTGGTTCATATCCCAACGGTAATTATATGAATCAAAGAATTTGTCATGACTCTGGAGCGATACAATTTGCTTAGAAAAAAATTGCCGTAAATATATTTTTAAACAAGCTGTACACAAAAAAATTAAAAGCAAAAATCAATTCAAAATATTTTGTTTTGGTAAGTCGTTTGACTTCTGAGCTGATGTCATAGATTCTATTCCCAGAATGGGAGAAATTCATTAATCAATTAATTATCGCGTTATTATTGAGTCTCTGGGGTTCCACCTCTGCCCCCCCCTAGGCAACGTGTCATTTAGCTCAATTAAAGAAACAAGAAAAGATAACTCAATGTATGGAAGTGACAGTTTCCAGTCACGTGACAACAGTCACTTCCATACATTGAGTTGTCTTTTCTTGTTTCTTTTCTTGAGCTAAATGGCATGTAGTCTATGGGGATTGGTAAGTAGAAAGTATCGAGTATGGTTTAATATGTATCTGTCAGTATACGCGGTTCAATGGATCCATGGCAAGTCGCGAACAATATTTAGAATAAGAATATATGTATATGTATAGTTTTAAGTATGAAATTCAATAGACCAGGGGGCAAGTCCCGTCAAACAGTGGAATCAAACCCTCACCCATGTCATGAATATAATTATCCTATGGAGTTCTATAAAATCTTATCTAATTAATTCTAAATATTGTTTGCGACTTGCCATGGATCCATTGAACCGCGTATACTGACTGAAATATTAGACCGAACTCGATACACATGATAATGTTTGTTGTTTGTACAGAAACCAGGTAAATTGCTACCTAAGGAGGGTGTGACAGGATGGAATATAGCAGGGCTTACGACACGGTCCGATTGTGCCTATCCCCACACTTTATTACCCATATAGGTACTTACATACATTGTACTTACTCGTAGCTTCATACAATTACATACGTACTCCAATCAAAAACTGTTGAATGGTTTATCCGCATGGGTCACTCCATGTGCAACACCATTATGATATGTTATTTTATGTTTTGCGGTTGAATGACTCATTTTTTATGGACTTAAATAATGACACGACAAAATGTTGTGCGAAGTAATCGCAAATTTATTTTTAATAATTCGGAATTAACTTTTATTTGCAAAATAAAACAAACAACTTTATTTATAAAATTTTTGACAAAATTAAAGATTTAGGAGTTATCTTCTATTCGAAGCTCATATAGACGCAATCATTGACAAAGCTTTTAAAATGCTCAGATTCATAGTACGCTTATCGAAACCTTTTTACAATACCCAAACTCTCTTTGTTTTGTATACAACCTACATTAGACCGATTTTGGAACATTGCACCCCGATCTGGTCTCCTTTTTATAACATACATATAAATAGAATAGAAAGAGTACAAAAAAAGTACCTTAAAACCCTCAACTACAAATCACACCTTCATTTTCCTAACTACACAGATTCCAGGAAATTTCACGGCCTTGAATCACTCGAGAACCGAAGAACACATAACGACCTATCACTTCTACACAAAATAGTTAATAATTGTTTTGATGCTCCCCAAATAATAAGTAATATACTATTTCATGTGCCAGGTAGAATAAACAGACACTCAAATCTATTTCAGATTCTACACCGTAGCACTAATCACAGAATGAATTCATGCTTCCCACGCATTTATAAGCAGTATAACACAAGGTTTTACGACATTGATGTACTCAACAGCACATATCCGCAATATAGCAGGAGTATATCAGCAAAAACGCAGTGATACGAGGCATGGTATACGAATCCCCTTAATTCCCTCCCTTCTCCCCGCAATTCCTACACACCCCATTATCTTTATCCCTAATTTTGAATTACTTATCTTGTTTATATTCTTTGTTATTTTTTTTGAAGCTGTATACTTTAATTTTAATTTCGTTTTTAACTCACTCCACTGTATATGTTTTTAAGCTAACTTGTCTTTTTTTTATTACATATATTACGAATGTTGTGGGAACTATTTTGGCAAATTACTGAGTTATGGATTATAAATTGCTGTATGTTTTCCCCCTAAATTAAATAAATAAATAATCATCTTGTCCTTCTCCCATTTATTTTGACCTGGATACACATGGGACACCAGTTATTTAAGAAGCATTATTTGAAGAAGCGCACTATGTAGTGTTACGTAGAGAAGTAGAGAGTTGTTTGCAATCTGCTCAAGAAAATATTAATTCGGATTTTAAAAAGACTCGGCTTGTAAGAAGGTGTAAACAAGGAATTCGGAAGATGTTTCCGCAACCATCATTCTGTGTTAATAACAGAGTTCGAGAAATGATTGGTTTATGTATATTGAAGGTTTACTGTGAACGGGTGTTGAGATTGAGTAAAATGAGTGACTATTGTGAATCGGTGGATGAGAGGATCCTACAATGTGATTTTTGAATAAATTGGTTAGATTCATTTTAGACCTTGATAATGCCGAGTCATCTCGGCAAAAACGTTCGGTCATTATAATTGAATTTTTGTGGAAAAATACTTTGTTCATTAATTTTCTTTTTATACTACGCATAATTGAATAGAATTCATCGATTGGGCAATTATTTTGGTTATCTGACTGACCCTTTCTTTAATTCTTTTAATGACTATAAATTTACTCTATTAAAACATTTTCAAAAACATACCCCCAAATGATTGTGTAGTCAGTTGTTTTCATTTTTATATATTTTTTACATTTATATATATTTTTTCATTTTTATATATTTTTGTAAATTTGATTTTTATTTTATTTAATTCAATAATGTAATATATAATCACATCTGGTAGCATTTTCTGATTCAGTGTGGCTAAGTATGTAGGTAGTTCACACCGTTCATTTTTATATTATTCAGTCAGTAATATTCTTATGTTCATGCTATGTAGTATTTTTTATTTGAGTTTTTTTATTATTTATTCTTTGGTTTTTGCTGTTTTATTTATTTATTTATTTATACATCTTCTTGTACATAATATAAACAAATATAATTGTACACTGGCGGGCTTATTGCCATTAGGCAATTTCTTCCAACCAACCAGATTACAAAGTATGACAACATTGTACATATATGTACAACAGCAAATAAAAAAGAGTAAAAGAAATCAAAGAAAATACGTATAATACTTAAATACTATAAAAACAACAAAAAAAAAATATAATTCATAGCAAGAAAAGGGATATGGTAAGGACAGGAGAGGAAATCGGGATCAGGTGTTCAAGGATAAATATTCCTTCTTTAGTTTTTTCTTGAAAATACTAAGTGAGTTAGACGACGCAATATTCGGACTAAGGCTATTCCATAATCTTGCTGATTGTACTTCGAACGAAGAGCTGAGAAATTCTGTATTATGGATAGGTATGGATAGTGTTGTACGTTCAGCAGATCGGAGTGGAAGTCCATGATTGGATAAATAAGTGAATTTGCTTTTGAGGTACTGTGGCAGGTTTGGGTTCGAGAGAATATTGTACAATAGTGACAAAATGTGTATATTGCGCCGCTGGCGTATCCTGGGCCAACAAAGAAAATTACGGTAAGATGATATGCGATCAAATTTTTTCAACCCAAAGATGAATCTGATACATATATTCTGAAGACGTTCAAGTTTATTGAGATGCACTTCATTTGCATCCAAATAGCATACATCGGCATAATCAAGCAATGGAAGAAGAAGTGATTGAGCAAGAGTTATTTTACAACGGAATGGAAGGAAATTTTTAAGTTTATTAAGTGAATGTAGGGCAAAGAAAATAGATTTACTAACATGCGATACCTGTTCATGCCACGAAAGGTCATCATCGATGAAGATTCCAAGATCTTTTACAACCCTGGTATAAGGAATGCATTGGTTATTGATATACAGCAGTGGGAGTTGCAAATTCCTTATAGATGACAGCAGACGAGGACTGCCGATTATAATTGCCTGGGACTTAGTCGGATTAACAAGAAGACCATGATCCGATGACCAAGAAGAGATAAATTTAAGATCTTCATTCATGTGAAGGACTGCATTGTTAATATCAGAGATATTAAAATGGAAATATAATTGAAGATCGTCTGCAAAAAGATGATATTTACATCTGAGGTTTGTAGTGATAGAGTTAATAAATACGGAAAATAACAGAGGAGATAAAACTCCACCTTGCGATACTCCAGACAGCAAGGTGGCATAATCAGAAGTAGAGTTAGCTGTCTTAATGCATTGTTTACGGTTGCCAAGATAACTGGTGAACCACTCCAATACTGGCTGAGCTATGTTTAGCGAGGACAACTTAGCAAGAAGAATGTCAAAATCAACGGAATTAAACGCGCTACTGAAATCGAGTAGTGTGAGAATTGTAAGTTGTTTATTGTTCATAGCACGTCTAATGTCATCCGTAATCTTAACTAGTACAGTTGTGGTACTATGACCTGCTTTGAAACCAGATTGCAGTGGATCAAGGAGAGAATTAGAACAAAGCCATGCATTGAATTGATTGAATACTATCCTTTCAGTAACTTTAGATAATATTGGTAAAATCGAGATTGGACGATAGTCTTTTAGTTGAGTAGGTGTTGAAATCTTAGGGAGGGGTATGACATGTGCGATTTTCCATGCCGATGGAAAGATACCAACGGTCAGTGAGTGGTTAATAATGTGTGTAATAATGGGCAGAATTGGAGGCAAAAGTAGACGTATCATTTCAATATTGAGGCCCATTTCAATATTGAGGCCAAATGCTGTCATGTAATATTTAATTTTGTAAAGGGCTTTTAGCGGTGAAGCAATAAATAAATAAATAATGTAATGTATGAGGGATATTCATCATTGACTTTTGTATATTGCAAATTGCTGTATGATTCCTTTAAAATTAAATAGATTATTAAGAATGTGCCAAAATGCCGGTTTAAATATAAAGATATACAAGAGGTACAAATTGTTAAGAGTTAAATCCATCTAAGAAGATAATGCACCATCAAAGATACATACATATAATATCTCAGTTATAAGACGTGGAATGAGCTCTAATGACGACACTCGGTAGCAACATAACCTCTTAGAACTGACCAGCAATCACCATAAGTTATATCGGCCAAGCCCATCAAACATAATATTACTATGGACACGTTGCGTTGGCTGGAGATCTTACATACACGGAAAATACCTATAAACATCCACTGGTTTGACTTTCAAAGTGTTCCATTACTTATGATTTTTTTTTTAACATGAAAGTACCAAGTTATTCATTCATACCATCACGGAATATCACACAATGTGGGTTTACCAGCGACAGGTGTGCGGGTATGCATTATCTTTTACAATAAAGTACGCACATACGTATACACCCACAAACCAGTCTCGTTTAACCTAAAAAGGCAATACAGGTACTAAAACAAATATTAATTTAACACGAGCTTATTAACAAGTTGCCACATTCTGAAGACTTGGGATATTTAGATGGGTCGATGGCAGAGGGGTTAGCGCGCTAGGCTAGTAATCCAGTGGTCGCGAGTTCGAATCCTGCCTCGACCGATGTCGTTCACCTATAGGACAAGCATTTATGCTTAGTTTAGGGAACGTAGGAAGATGTATATGTACTTGTTTAACAAGGACATATTCATTTATAAAAAATAAGACCGTAAATATAAAACCTACAATTTTAGAACTTTCCTATTTTAGTTACAATAGATACTGAATAGGGGGTACGAGGCATGTCCATTACCAAATTTAAATCATCAATAATAAGTCCTAAAATTAGTATTTTCGCGAGCTCTCCTATTTCTCTTTCCATCCAATCTTGTTATTCGGTGTATGTTAAATCGATATTTGATATAGTACCTGCCTATCTGTTGCCCGACAAAATAAAAAACAAAACAAATGAAATATTATAAACAACCATAGAACCTTAGTAAAGTAAAGCTTTTCCCATATGCAATAATCTGGATTAGTCTCCTGAACGTCTGGGATGTTCTGCGTGGACCACTCAGTTAAATAATGTAACTGCCTTACTCTGAGATTATTTAATGACTGTATGAAGCAGCAACATTGTATGTATGATGAAGGAGTATCATCAAAAGAAGAAACCGAGTTATTTTATTATCATTTAAACTCCGAAATGAAGTTCTTGTAACAACATCTAAAATATTAAGTACAAATTAATATTTGAAGGAGTTATATCTACATTTTAAGTCTTGTATGAAATAATTATGTGTCGCTGGAATTAAATGGGTACAATAAGCCCAAAAAAGACGAATGGAAGTATTTAGACTAGGCCCACATCCAGAAGTGGAGATATGGCTGAAAGAAAAAGATAATATAATCACAAATAACTATTATTATATCGTGTCAGCCTTCGTAGCTCTGTTAGTTAGTCGTTTGACTGCTGAGCCAAGTGTCCCGGCTTCGAATCCCGTTGGAAACACAATTTCCAATTGTGTTTTCAGTCTGGATTCGTGAGACGATTGATTGATAAGTTTCGAGAATGTGGCAACTTGTTATTGTGTGCGTGTTAAATTAATATTTGACAAAGTAGGTACCTTTTAGTTGGTAAAAAATAAAAAAATGAAAATTCCCTTTTTAAAGTTTTAAATTTGATCTAATGTAGATATAAATAACGCCTGAATATTATGCAACATGTATAGCAGTCGAAATACAAGTTCAGAAATACATAATTGTTAAATTTTATCAAATCAATCAAGTTTTAATATGCATTGTTACAGGTAATACACAAATTCTGTAAGTTTCATAGCTCTAAGTGGCTGGGCAGTTAGTTAGAAATCGATTACAATATTCCAGTAATATAAATTAATTTAAATTATTGGAGTTGTCAGAGAGAACTAATCGCCGTACACTTCTGTCCTTGGGTAAGTTCATCATCTCCCTCCCATTCATACATCTTTTCATACGTGTTCGGTTATTATTTACAGTGTCCTCTTTCAGAATGTTCTTCATAATAAGGTGGTGCCAAAGTTTCCTTGGCCTCTCAATCATTACAGCAAAAAGAAACAAAAATCCTCACATATTGATATTCTTGGCCATATTGCATCCAGTCATAGTGGACATAAAATGTCTAAAGTAAGCATGAAACGCATGAGTTACACCTCTCAGTTCCTGATTACTTGCAACTAACTTCATGACAATCTTTGCACATATCTAATTATGTTTAACCGCAACAACATCTGACATCTTGACACTTTAACATCCATAAACTAACAACACCTTCAACGTCAACTATTTTTACATTTATCATGTAAGTATGTGAAAAAATTAGGGTATTAATCGGTCGGTGGCAGAGTAAAAAAAACACCTTAGCAGCCTAGACCGATGTAGTTTGCCTATAGCACAAGCAATTATGTTTAATTTAAGAAATGTAAGAGGATGTTTGTATACGTATCTCTCGTAAGGACATTCATTATTATTTAAAAAAATAAACCAATATATAATACAAAAGTTGAGACAAGACTGGTGTGTATGGATACAAGCAAATTTATTTATTTATTTATTTATAAATCCTTTCTAACAAATACAATAACATATTATGTATGCACAATATAACTTAAAATATATAGTACTATAATGAACTTAAAATTAAAGTTTATATTTTTTATTTTAATCACTTACTCATTATAGAGTTATATTTTGTAGATGATTTCTGGATAAGACACTCCACTAGGCCAATGCCTGTGTCGGAGTGCCATTACATATATTTTTATTTAGTTTAATGTTAATCTATTGGTACATACTGTAAGGTAGTCTAATAGTACAATGTATTTATTTGTTCATTTCACTATATGCAATAGTCTTTCGCTCTCATCTCTGCCTTTGTTAAATAACCATTTGCTAAAATGTCGTGCTACCTTTTATAAAATAATACACACAGACACATGTCACTGGTAACCCCATTTTGTGGGACATACCGTGAGTGTATGTATGAAAAAAGATATTTTAATTTAGATAAAAATAAGTTAATCTTAAAAAGTTTTGAGCACAGAAAGCATGTAGGACGAACATCTACGTTAACATACATACAAGGTGTATTGGAGGATATGTAGCAAATAAGTTTAGTTTATCGAACGACAATTCTTGATAGAACTCCACTGTATGTAGATATGTATATTATAAATTATAAAATAAAAATATTTGGTATTAGTATTATTTTTTATTGATATTTGAGCGTTTTGCGCAAGGCACATCGTCAAAATAACACTACAAGACTGAGAATTATTCTCACGAAGGTGATCTTCCTCTAATATCAAATAATGCAAATATTTCAAAGTATTATCGGTAAATTGGTGGTGATTTATGTAAAATTTTATATTTTAAAATCATAAGAATTGTTATATCTTTAAAAAACGAGTAGGTTATGGCCAATCCCATACCATGTCACTTCTCTAAGTATTCAAATTTTGCATTTTCATGAAATGAGTATGTAGAATTATTTTTACATAAATATTATTTTATGAAAAATTTGATAATTTTTCAATGCTGAAAGTGATGTGCCTTTTTAGCAATTTGATAGTAAAAAATCAAATATTAAGTTTCCCGACCTTGGGGTCACATTGAAATATTTGACAGTTGAAAAAATTGAGAAGCACTATTCAAATATCCTTCAAAATCTAAAGAGATCTAATTGATTATTAGATTTACAAATTTGCAAAATTTGAAAATAATCCAATGAGTACTTTAGTATATAATCAATAAGTAGAATAAACATACATATTGCACAGTATACACACAGATATATGATTATGAAACTTTCAGAATATGTACAATATCAGCATGATACTTGTTGATAATCTGCAATAAAATAAATAATCTTAAAAATGCGAATTCATATCTCCACACTATATCATACGAGTTAAAATTATACCTATGTGGAACAAAAATCATTATCCTACGTTTTTTTTAAACCATTCGAAAACATTAGTGATATTGAAAAAATATTTGGATGGATCAGTCACAGAAGTGCTTACGCGACATAATTAAATAACTATTACACGGATTGGTTTAAACCTGCCTGTAAAATTGCATATTGCATAATCATAAGTACATAAGTTTGAAGCCACTGGTTAAGGGTCAATAATATAAAAATCACCTTTACGACAAAGCGGACCATGCATCAGGAACTTTAGTACATTCATGACCCCGATACATCACACATAGGTATCATGCAACGAGGTCCACACATCGCAAAACACACATTCTCAAACTTTGAATTAGGTACCTACTTAAATCACAATAGAAAACGCAATATAAAAAAAAATGGTTTATACCACGAATGAGTTATTCGATACAACCAGTTTCATAGCAACCGTGTCCCAAATGAAATACAGTGATACAAAATTATATAACAGTAATACAGTAAAACAGTTTTTTTTTGTATAGGTATTATAAAACGACATTGACCGCTATTGGTACTCTGACAGCGATTTTTGATATACTGGTAAAAAAACAGTAATACTGTTGTAAACTACAACTGTGATACTGTAATTTATTTATTTAAATTAAGGGGAAACATACGGCAATACGCAAATTACAAAAGACAGCAATGAAAGTTAAATATTTGCCAAATAGTTCTCTCATCATCATAGCTTACATTGAACATAATATAAAAACGAGTGGGTTGTGGCCAACGCTAAACTCCTCACTAACAAGTCATTCTATAAATTATTCAAATTTTGTATGAAAAATATTCAGCATTTTCATGAAATGAGTTTGATAAATTATTTTTTATTTAAATATTTTATTATGAAAACTTGATAACCCTTCAATGCCATTTTATAAAAGTAATGTGCCTTTTTATCAATTTGAAAATAAAAATTTCAAATTTTAAATTTCCTGAGCTTGGGGTCACTTTGAAGTATTTGACAGTTAAAAAAATTGAGGAGCACTATTCAGATATCCTTCAAAATCTAATGGTATCTAAGTGAGTATTAGATATACAAATTTGCAAAATTTTAATAGAATCTAATGAGTACTTTAGTCTATAATCGATAAAGTAAAAATGAACACGCCGTACATAGCACACACACACACAGATACATTGTGATGAAACTTTCAGAATACAATCTCAGCATGATACTAGTTGATAATCTGCAAAAAAAGAAATAGCCTTAAAAATTGCGAAATCATAACTCCCCACTATATCCCCTTGGGTTAGTGAGGAGTAATAAAATTACTAAAACATGTGTAGGTATATAGTAGAGTAAGTTTGAATTTAATATGTAAGAAATTGAACAAGATATATAAAATACAAGAAAAAAAACAAAAAAGACCATAAGTAAAATAAAACTATTAACATACAAATGATGCAGAGAAATGTAGGAGTTGGGGGAGTGGGGAGGGATAAAGGAGTTTGGTATTCTATGCCTTATACCACTGTGTCATTGCCGATATACTCCTGAGATATTGCGGATATGTGTTATTGAATATATCAGGATCATAAAACCTTGTATTATACTGCTCACAAATGCGTGGAAAGCATGAATTAATTAATATATTTATTCATTCATACCATCACGGCACATCCCACAATGTGGGGTAACCAGCGAAAGATGTGCGTGTGTATTGCCTTATAAAAGGGAGCACAACATATCTGTGTATACCCACACACCAGTCTCGTCTATGTGAGATGTTATAGGTGCCTGTTAATTAATATTAATTAATACAACAGTAGTATTGTTGTTTTGTGTATGAAAGTGTCTCATGGGGTGTAATAGATATTTTATAGGGCTTCTTCTAATATTTCATAACCCATAATTATATATTACGATAAAATATCGAGACGAGAGACAAAATCGCATGAGAGTGAGACATTACAGGCGTGTGGGTATGCACACATACATATTTCGTGTTTCCTTGTAATTCACATATGCACACCTGTCGTTGGTTGCCCAACATTATGTGATATGCCGTAAATGAATGAAGAATTTCGTTTAATTCTTGATATTTTAAAAAACGCAATTTCGGATTTTTGAATAGGTAAGATTTTTTCCATTTTTTTTTCAGTGCAATGAATTTTTTTGAAAGAATAACATAATATTTTCGAAACTGTACATGTTATATTTATATCGACAGTGTTCAGGAATAAGGCATCAATCCACAATTTTGTCAAAACTAGTTTTATGTTTGATAATCGAATTTCTAGGTATTTTACACATTCTTACAAAAGAATATAATCCGCAAAAGCCTAGTTTTTTTAAAAAAAATCAATTTAATTTATTATATCAACCTGGGGGGCAAGTCTGGTTCGATTGGCGAAATCAAAACCCTCACGATTACCCATATCATGGATATAATTATTATATAGAGTTCTATAATATCTTTAGATGTCATAGAACTCCATACGATAATTATATCCATGATATGGGTAAACACTAGGGTTTTGATTTCGCCGGTCGAACCAGACTTGCCCCCCTCGACAAAATTGTTCCTATGTGGATTAATGCCTTTTTCCTGAACACAGTCGATAATATTACCGAAAGTAAGCTAAAATGCATGTACTATAGAGTCTTCATACATTATTTTATTATCAAATACCTACGTTAAAAGCTGAAACCCAAAAAAAAAGAAAAAAAAGTTCATGTAGTAAAGTCGAAATAGTAAAATTGTATAATTAATATTCATCGTTACATCAAGTTAACACAGTACCTCCACTCAAATATAACTAAATCAATCAATATTCAATCACATAATATTAGACTGAGCATAAATAAAAACGTAACAAATCCAAAATACTCGTAATGAAAATAATTATTGTAAAAATTAATAGGTACCATACTATATTATCACGCCATTTCCCTATTTGGGGTATGCAAATAGAACCGAATGCCAGACTCCTCTCTCACGAAATACATTTCTCGCTTCACTCACGTCCATGCATCGTCTCATACACGCTCTTCTATTATTTTACTTCTGACGTCTGCATTTTTCAAAATTCCATTTATGTGATCGTGCCAAATTTTCCTTGGCCGACCTCTACTTTTCAATTTTTTTTTGTCAGACGGTCATCACTCATTCTTTCTATGTGGCCAAACCACCTTGGGACACCACTTTTCATTTTACTAACGATATCTCATTCTATCACGCATTCGTCTTAGTGACTTCATTTCAACCACTTTAATTCTACTTTTATGCGTCTTCTGCCAAGTCCATGTTGTTATATTACATAATATATAATATATTTATTTATTTCTTTCTTTATTTATTTATTTATTTCTTTCTTTTTTATTTATTTCTTTGTTTATTTTATTTATTTATTTACTTTTCATTTTTTTATTTATTTACTTATTTCACAATCCAGTTAAGTTAAAAAAACATTGGTAAGGTACAGCAATTTGAAAAACATGAAAATATATATAACGCTAATAAGTTATTGACGTAATACAAAGATTAATATTATTTATATCTTTTCATTATTTGCATCCAAATATTTTTATAAAATGTATTTAATAAATCATTTTATTTACACCCAGAAGTGAATTTTGTATACGACACCCCACTAGGCCAATGTCATTATACTTAAAGTTATTTAGTATTTAATTCCTGTCAGTTTGAATAAAGTGTATTTTAATCTATTCCTGCTAGAAGGTAGTATAATTGTTAAATATATTATACCTATTGACTTTCTCGTGGGCATGTGTAGATTTCTTATTATTTTATTAACTTTATAATATTCAATGTTGTTCAAGCATAGGTACCTAACTCTCGATCCACTCATTCACAATACTGGGGATTAAAAATGGATTTGATTTCTTTTCATTACACTCCATAGTACTATGATGCCATATTCTGACACAAGACAAGTACATCTGTCCCATTTCGATACACTATAAATCATATCGTCTGTTTGTGTGTGTATGGCGTACCTAACTACATATGTATATAAGTCAGTTAGACTTCAGCATCGGTCACAAAAATTCTTTATGAATATTTCGGCGAGCAAATATTCTATTGAAGCCATACCACGATTGGTTTATAAATATCAAGAAAACATTCCTTCATATTTAATGTTAACTGTTAAACATCGAAGACACGAAACTGATAATCAAAAGAAATATCATTTATTTAGTTAAGCAAAGGCGAGTTTATTACCACACGGAAATTTCTTCCAAACAACGTGAGTTTTATTCGGGAAAAGGACAAATGAAAACAGAGAAACAGAGAAACAATATTAAAATTGTTTTTGTATAAAACGTACCTATGTTAAATTGAAATAAAAGGTAGATTCAAGTGTTCTTAATATTCATTTGATAGATTTGTCAATGTACAATTCATTAGATAGGTACATTTTTCAGTAGTCTGATTACGTAGTTAAACGATAGATGCATTTCGTACAAGTATATACAACTGATACGTACTTTTTGTATCAATCTGTACCTACAGCTGAAATATACATTTCGTACAAGTGTGTAAAACTGATTAGCACATATATTTTTTGTCAGTATGTAAAACTGATAGGTGCGTACATTTCGAACTAGTAGGTACATATACATATCTGATAGGTACATTTTGCAGCAGTCTGATTACATAATTAAACTCTAGATGCATTTCGCACCAGTATAATATACAACATGATGAGTATATTATGTATCAATCTGTGCCTACAACTGATAGATACATTTCGTACTAGTCTGTAAAACTCATTAGCACCCATATTTTTTAAAAGTATGTAAAACTGATAGGTACGTACATTTCGAACTAGTAGATACCTACATATACATATCTGATAGGTACACTTCGCAGCAGTCTGATTACATAATTAAACTATAGATGCATTTCGCTGATTTCGTGATAAGCACCTATATTTTTTATCAGTACCTATGTAAAACTGATAGGTGCGTACATTTCGAACTAGTAGGCACAATACATATCTGATAGGTACATTTCGCAGCAGTCTGATTATATAATTAAATGATAGATGCATTTCGCATCAGTACCTACATTCAATTTGATGAGTATATTTTGTATCAATCTGTGCCTACAACTGATAGATTCATTTCGTACTAGTCTGTAAAACTGATCACCACCTATATTTTTTAACAGTATGTAAAACTGATAGTTAAGTACATTTCAAACTTGTATATATATATATATATATACATATTATGTACATTACTGATGGGTACCTTTTGCATAAGCATCTATGCACAACAACTGAAAGATACATTTTTTTCAACTGTATGTACAACTCATAAGTACAGTCTACAAACTCATTTTAAGTTATTGGAACATTCTGCACACGTCTGTTTAAAAAAAATAACTAATAAAAAATTAACGATATTATTTTTATAGCGATCCAAGAGAACGCTCGAATCTCAGCGGCGATTTGTTTCACTATTGCGATGTCGCGTGGAATGTGACCTTAATAGGAGGATGGATCTCCAAACCTTTGATTGAAGATATTATAAATGATACTGACAGAGTGGTATTTTAGAATTTTTCTTATATTTTTAAGATTTTTTAAAATTGTTTTATTTTTGTATTGTTCTGAGGCACCGGCTTAGAATAGTGCTTCCACAATTTTCTATAATAATAATTTTTGGGTGTCTCGCACGAGCCGGGCAATCGAAAACACAACAGGCAACAATAATATATTTCTGCAATGAGGTGCACCACCCATTCTGAATGTTGTATTTTTAAATAAGACGAGACAAGTGTGTGGGCATACATGCACATGTCGTGTTTACTTTTTTATGGTAATGCACACCCGCGCACCTGTCGCTGGTCACCCCAATTTGTTGTATATGTTCACACTATAAAGTTGGCATTAAATATAGTTCTCTTGAAAAAACATCGTGTTAATAATTTTCAATTTTTTTTTCTGAAAAAGGCGGATTTTAAAGTTTAAATACATATTATTAATACCTATTTATGGCGTTGACTTCGTGACAAATTATTAACAAATTTATTTAGGTACAACATAGTCACTTATTCAAACCATGAATGATATTTGATGTGACCGTTTCATCCTCAGGACGTTGTCATTCATATCGAGAGAGAGAAGCGGTTTCTTAAAAACCAGTGTTAATAAATTAAAATAACCCATTTGTGAATATTTATTTGTTTTTTGCGGAAGACCACCAACAATATGGATGGACAGCTTCCCAAGAGTAACTTTCTACGTGAAAAAAGGTCAGATCCTAATAATAATAATAATAATATACTGCATACTGCAGAACAAATTACGCACAGAATAATTATGTCAACAGATGCTTAAATTATTACAATAGTCTTGACCCCCAACCTGATATATTTAACTCCACACAGACATCGATGAAACGCCAATTATGCGCAGTTATTGGTAATATTACTGGTTAAAAATCAAACCTACTTTCCTTAAACATTCATCCCTTCCTTATCAACGCTTTCCTATATCCATTACCCTTCCCTTTCCCCCACATACACTCACCATCTTACAATAACTACCAAACATTAATAATGTATAATAATTTAAATATGTGAAACTTTATAATTGGCTATTTATTTTGTATTCTCATTTGAAATTAAGTATTATAAATGTATAGCTGTTAAGTTTCCAAACAAATGAAAAATAAAAAATAAAATAAAATAAAATAAATAATTAAAAACTTTTATTTTGATACACAACGTGGCGGCCTTATTGTCTAGAAGAGAATACAAAATAATAATAAACAAGAACAAAAATAAAAATAACAAAATAAAAAATACACCAGATAGAGACACTCTGTTTATTGGACGGGGTGTAGCAGCGCCTTGTCGGCTGCAATTTGTATAGCCTGATATCATGATTCTCGAATACTTCCGAAGATTGACGAGAATCAACGAACCATAGCCCACCGTCGTTGATACGAGCTGATCGAAAGATTTTATTCATGTGTTGATCGTTAAATAAATTAGAGTCGCGTTTAATTTTTATCAATTAGTTCCCACCCACGAGATCACAAATTTATTAAGTTATTTTTTATATTGTATTTTCATTCTTTACGAATACACCAGTGTTGATCATGTAAGTAGTTTTTTGATTGAAACCCTTCATCACAATAAAATTATATATTATCAATTATTTAATTAACTGCCATAAGCAATATCACACTTGTAGGTGTATGTTTTAAATCAAATAAAATCCTTTTGAACACGCAACCTTCGCAATACAACCCTTCTTCATTAAATAAATAATTAAACATATACCCCCAAAGGGGATAGGAGAAGAGAAAGGATAGAGAGACAAAGGGAAAAGACATAAGTATGTGATTATGTGGATAAAAAGTGTAACTTGAGACAGAGAAGAAGAAAATAAAATAATAATAATACAATTCAATAAATATATATTTTTCACATAAATTGGTACGTGTCATTAAAACAATTTACCTTACCAAATAAATGTGATTGAAATATATTAGTATATGTCAGTAAGTCGACCACTGTGCACTTTACATGTAATGTGTAGAAATAGTTTAAATTAATAAATAAAATCATATGTATAGTTCCGAATACACCCCTGGTATCGTGTGGCTCGAAAAAATTCGCCTTGTCACTGGCAAGCCATAGATCAATAATTTATCATTAAGGAAGAGAAACTAGGCGCGGTCGTGTGTGATACACGATACCCCCTACAATTCTCAACTAGTATCATACAACAGACCAAGGGCGCATTCGGGGAACATGACCAAAAAAAAAATATTATAGTTATAAATTATAATAATAATATATAAGAGAAATGATTCGACAAATTAATATTTGACAGGTTGACAAATCAAATAAAAAACATCGATAAGTTTTAAAAGCTCATACAAAGATTATTGAAATTGTAAAAAAAAAATACGTTGATCAACGGACTGCAGAGCATTTAGACAATATAGGAGAGAGTCAAAAGAAGCGAAGAAATGTATTATGTCTCCCGAAAGACGGAATATAATATAACGTATTAAATGTTATGTTTCAATTATTCCATAAAGAAGATGATTTTCCCTAATGCGGCGTATCTAATCGGTAATCAGGTTGATTGACACTTCTTGTAGATTGTCGACTTTATCTATCCATTGTTTCCACGACACTATATATACAGTCCACGTGGCATCATACTCACGGTGGCCATTGTTCTTGTACCAGACAATGGCTGCCCTATATAATAAATATATAATGCATTATTATGTTGTATAAACAAACAAACGTAAATATACACAAAACACAATATGTAGGTAGGTACATAAAGGCTCTATTGAATGCCAAAAGTAGATTCCCACCCTCTGTGACCTATATGTTGTTGTAACAATTATTATAATGTTGAAAGTGAAACCTGAAACCGTCGTGCCGTGAATTTAGTTGAGGTAGGAAAGGATAAGATGGGTGGAGGATTTGTTCTGGACAGCAGAGGTCAGAGATGTATTTACCATTAGGCAACGTCAATACAGGTTGTCACTGAAGTTACTGTAGTAAAATTAAAATAAGTTAGGAATAGTTTTAGGAATAAGATGATGCGTGAAATTGTATATATAAATGTGTGCTATATTAAGTGTTGAGTAAGATTATGAGGATGAAATTTTTAGTCTGATATATTTGTTTAAATGTGAGGGCGCTTAGTAAGAATATGTCGAACTCTTGGAAATACCTATTGTATGTGTTACAGTAAGAACCGGGTAATCAAAAATACAACAGGCAACAATAACATTTTACATAGTTCAGAAATGAGGTTCACCACCCATTCTGAAGAGTATAATTTTTAAGTATTAATTTTTAGATGAGGCAAGACTGGTGTGGAGAGGTACACGCTCGTGTTGTGCTACCTTTTATAAGATATTGCACACGCGCACACCTGTCACTGGTTCCCCTACATTGTGGGATATATGCTGCGATGGCATGTCAATGAAGATTTTTTTCCTTTCTTGAATATTTCTAAATAATAATAATAAACACTTCCTGCGCAAGTGGCGAGTTTACTGCCGTTTGGAAATTTCTTCCATCTAACCAGCGTTTTCAGCCCAGAGAAGCAATATCTACGTGAGAAATGAAAATCAATTTCTTCTCAGCTGGGGATCAAACCCAGGACGCCCGCATTGAAGCCAAACGGATGCTAACCAACTGCGCCACGGCGGTCGGGATTTGGCTTATTTATCTTTCTTCTTTTTCTCTTGCCATTTTTTAAATTTTATATCCCTACCCGTATAACTAGACACTAGACACACCCCTCTTTTCCACCTAACCACTCAGCACACTAACTATGCTCAATATGCAACAATCTATAGAATCTGTAAATGTTCTTACGGGTCACCCGAAAACAAAGATCATACAAAATAGTGGAAGCACTATTCCAAGCCGTTGCCTCACAGTTATTCTATATAAATGCTCACAGCGTCAAATATTAATGTGTTCGGATGAGGAAGCGGGTTAGTTCTGAAACCGGTTAACATTAAATACTCAAAAGTGAAGAAAACAAAGAAGTTATAATTTTAATTTATTACCAAAATTATTTCATCGTTTTATGAAACCAAACTATTTTACAATAACTATCACTAAATGTTTTGATGTAATAACTATCAGCCTTAGTAAATAATATGCATATGAGATCTCATGGTTAAAATGGAAAATAAAAAAACACTCGCGGTTTCAAAGTGGTAAAATAATAGAACGCGCGGTAAAGACAGAAACCCGTTGAAAAATGGTTTTGTCCATTGGTTTGGTTGGCTGCGGTCTGCGTTCGCGCGACTCGGCGGTTTCCTCCTAATACCATTTCATTATTTGAATGTCCGCAATAAAAACCTTTAGAATTTTTCCTCTCTCTCGTAGAGGCAGCCCGAGTCCGCACCAGAGGGACCGCAATAACTTGCTCACTGTCAGGTGTGCGAGGCGCAATAAACGTCCGCGGAAAATAAACTGTCGAGAAAAACAACGGCCTAAGAATTGACAGTCGGTTAAGAGATGCCTTAAGAGTTTTATGGCTTGCCATATTCGTTGACTATAAACCCGACTGCGAGAGAGCGTGTTAAAAAAGAGCAGGCGTCCAGCGAACGTAACAAACCTGTGGCGGAGGCGAAGAAAATATGTTTTATAAACACTAAGTAATAGTAAACAAATACGTACTTGTCATAGATAAATAGACGTGTGATTACATTTCCCCGTTCCAACCTTTCCTTAAACCCCTGGTCCCTCTCCCACCCCATTTCCTCTAACCTTTTTTTCTATTTTCATTTAAATAATTTGTATTTATATGCTAATAATGTATTTTTTCTTAAGCAAAAACCTGTTGTTAATTACCTTGAATATGTTACCTAACATTTATATTTTTTTTGTTAAAATTGAAAAAAAACTGTTAGTTTTCTAATATATTAATAAATTAATTAAATTAAATTATCTGTAATACAATAATAATTATCCCTTGTTAGATAGACAAACTATTATTGGACGATGGCAAACGCGGTACCAAAATATCATGACACCATATTGAACTGAATCTCTTTTCAATCAATTGTATCTTTTTGACATATTAAATAGCAAAAGAACATTTATTGCTCTGGATTGTAAAACTGACAAACCATATTATAGAATCAGCGTTGGTAAGTAACAAATATACTTGTGGTTGTTACAACATCATTGTGTTTGTCTAACTTGTAATGTTAAATATTGTATCTTGAATAACAAAAGATCAACATTAACTTGCTTGTTGGCTTGTTAATAAAGCTGAAAAAGTAAATTTGGTAGGTAGATTTTCATCACTCAGTACGATAGGATATACTATGTAATACACAAAAGAGACTTCTTGTTCCCTGGGTTGGTTGGAAATGGTTGCCTTATGGCAATAAACACAGGGTTGAACACCTTTTTTTCACACCAATTCAAATAATACATGTTTCGTTTGTATATACCTACCTTTATAAATCGTAAATATTTTATATAAATTTAATACCCATGGTCAGTTTCAGTAAGTTTTTGATATATTTTTACTTAAGTACCTACTTCGTATTACCCACATTAATTGTTGAAACTATACGACTGGTTTCGGAACAAACCGTTCCTACATCAGGCAAATTATGAACTGATATTAGTTTCAACAAATAATGTGTTTAAACAAAGTACATCATTACTTTGTAAAATGTACTACATTGCATATTCGATATTTGAGAATATAGTTTCAGTAAGCCCTACCTGTATTTTGACAAGATGACCCTGATGTCCGATAACCGAATATCCATCAAAAGTGCATTATTATTATTTGGTATCTGTTTAATATTCCGATGGCAAACGACATTAAAATAAAACATAGTTTTATGCATCGACCATCAGACAATGCATCGGATAAGATATGCATGCATTTGATGATAATGGCCGACAAAAATCTTAAGATAATATATTATATTCAAATATTTTTTTCATAAATTAATACACTAGAGAACGTTCAATTTAAAAGTGCACTTCATAGTTGCATTTGGTGATTTTTTGCATTAAAATAGATTTTTCTTTCTGATTAGTAATTTTGTAAATGTTTTTTTTTTATAATTCTACACAAATCCTTAAAATATAAGTGTGTTTCGTTTCTGGTGGAAAGTTTATGGGTAAAGGTATGAGTATATACCTCGATAGTCTTGGTAAACTGGTTCAGACAGCACTAATTTCACTATATTCACTGCGTATATGCAATGGTGTGCCTTAAATTTAAATTATGCGGTTAAATTAAGAGAGTTAAAATACGAAAAATAAATGAATTTAGAAAAATACTGAGATTATAAGAGCGATGCGGTAGATATTATGTCAAGTTGACAGCTGTAAAAAGTAATGAAATTTTTAAAAAATGTATGCACTAGTATTCTGTTTTTTTCTTTTAAATAATAAATTATTATGTCAAATAATCTCAAGCCAATAATGTTAATAATAATCTGAAACTATTTCAAGACACAAGACACAACTTCTGTGAAACAAGACAAAATGAGAACATATTCTTAAAAACAAGAAAAATGTAGGTAATCTGCCTTCGGACTAAGACATATTGTTTTTATGGTACCTAAAATCTACAATTCATTGTCTGCTTACTTAAAAACACTAAAACTTGAATAATCAAAGAAAAATTATGATGTCTTTTGGCCGTAAACTTTCAGAGAGAATAAAAACTCACATTTTTTGAACTTCTTGGATATATTATGGATGTGAATTTTTTTTTTCTTACTGTGTTTATTCTTTATTCTTTGTGTTATTATATTTTTTTTCAAAATATTTTTTATTATTTATAAAAAAATATTGCTGAAAGTACTTATAATATATAAAATGTAAGTACGTATATAAATATTGGTCATCTTAAAACATGAATTCCTATTAAGATGGCCATAGCATATTACTTTGTATTCAGTTATGTAATTATATAATAATTCAATAAAAAAAAATAACAATAAATATTTTTTTTTCCTTTACATTTAGAGCGGTGAATATTTTTCATTTTCAGGCTAAGGCAAGAGGATATGAAACTAAGGTAGAAAAGGATTAATGTGTTATTATGTGTACGAGTTTGGGTCTCATATGCACTATGCACCCAACTTCGCCAAACCAGTTTCAAATAATCGTTGTAGAAGACATATTTCATTCTATCATATAAAACTCTGATCGCTACATTTTAAAATTTCTAATTACACAAATATTATTTTAAAAATAAATATATATTTGATATGATCAATATTGATTGACGATTATAAACAAATGCTATAGAAATTAAGAGTGTATTGGATAGGTGTGTATGATTAAAATTCACGATGGTTGTCTAATAAAATTGATAGTGTATGTGTTTGTGTTTACACACACATAAAAATAATACATTATAAAACAGCATACAAATGTTAAACAATTGGCTGTGCATATCGTGGATGAGGCGCACGCGTCAAAATCTCATTGTTTGGACATGTGGTAGGTATGGACGGCACACTGAAGGCAGACCACCTCGTGCTGTCTAGGGACACAATAGAGATCTAAACGCTGTATGAAGTTGACCGACTCTGCTCCCGGTTTAGTTCTAGGGTCAGGCATTGTCAATACGAGGTTTTTGATACCATTTTTAATCATTTCTAAACTATACGAAATTACATGATTATTTATAAGGTTGTACAACAGACGATCATGTATGAGACGATGTATGAATTAACTCGATTCTATATACTCACTCTGTCATGGTATATTGCTCTGACAAAAGTTTTGAATACAAATTTTTTTTTGCTTCAAGGATGCTAGCTATGTCTAATAAAAGCGATTCAATTCATACTCGCTGTAGACTAAACTGCATATGTTTTATTTTATTTGTATAAAAAATAAACCTAATTATAAACTTCAAAGATTTTTTTCCACTTCTGAGTGGCGCCCTCCAATACCTACTGAATTCCCTCGATGCTGCACAAAGACGAGCTGTACGTTTGCATGACGACCCATCATTGACTGATGGATTGCAGTCACAGACGCAAGGTCGGTATTCTATGTTTATTATATACATAGATACTACCACGGGAGATGCTCAGAAGAACTTGCATCCCTGGTCCCTCTTCCATCAATTCACAATAGAGTCATTTGTATTACTAAATCTCAACACTCGTTCACTCGTTGGGAATTGATTTTTTATTTATGCTTGAACTATGCCCTCAATTATTGAAAAATGTTAGAGTATCCACCAATGAGGATCGGATTAATTGTATTTCTGCCCTGTCCCCGGCTCAATCACTATTAGAAAGTGAAAAATGGGAATTATATAATTTAGTTTGAAGAGAATTTGAAGAAATTTCGTTTGAAAGGAAAGGGTTGGGACGTCTTAATTTAACCGAACATAAAATAGCTACCTCCGGAGAACCAATTAAACAGCGCTACTATCCGTTATCACCTGTGAAACTGTCTCATTTAGAAAAGGAATTGGACGATATGTTAGCGTTAGATGTAGTAGAGCCTTCAAAATCTTCGTGGTCGAACCCAGTGATAATGGTGCCGAAATCAGATGGCACGAGTCGGTTTTGTTTAGATTCAAGGAAGCTCAACTCAGTCACAGTGAGGGACTCTTATCCCCTTCCTCACATACAGAGTATCTTGCAAAATTTGAACGGTGCAAGGTATATCAGTACTCTGGATTTGAGCAGAGCTTTCTGGCAGATACATCTGGAAAAGGCTTTTCGTGAGAAGACTCTTTTACTAACACAGAAGAGTGGTCATGGAATGATCTTCCGAATTCTGCGTTTCGACCTTGTTACAACCCAGGTATTTTTAAAATCCGAATTAATATTTTCCTGGGCAGATCTCAAACTCTCCCGAATGCTACGTAGTACACTTCATCCAAATCCTAAATCCTTATTGCTGGAGTCCCCTACGTAAAAAACTTATTTATTTTATGTTTGTTTTGAAATAAACAATTGTCAACGTCTGAATAAGTTTTAAATTGTCTACGAGTCTTCTTCACTTACAACCCCGGCATTGTTCACGTCTCTCTACCATACATTATAGTATGCGAATACCTTGAATATGTTATAATGTTATGCGAAAATGATTTATTCATCAAACAAATCCACCTCCTATTGTAAAAATGTACATAAATAGGTAGTCAGTTGGTGCAATTCAACTTATAATAGCGGGCATCCTGTATCATCATCAAACATTAATTATTATTATTATAATTGCTGACAATACAATTATATTTAAATAAATTAATAAATATTTATTATGACAGGTAATTCATCTTCATATGGACGGTAAGTATCTTCTTCATTCATATATAAAATTATTTCAATTTTAGAATTATGAAAAAAATGGAGACAATGAGTATGCGCACAAACTTCACCTTGAATAAGTTCTATCATAGTTATAGTGCCTTACTACACTGAAAGAAAATGTATGTTAAAATTAACCGAACTACATATAGTGACTACAAAACAATTCGTTTTGTGCTACTAAATATTTTATGCGCTTAAGCAAACTGTACAGTCATAATATGTAAATAGATTAACTTATATTACTAATAACAAAGGTTTGGCTAAAAACGCAGGTAGCCAATTCGGTGGTCAAATTTTTTTTTTCAGTGTATAGGTTGTTTCCTATTAAATCTATTTTTTAAAGAGATCTTAGTCACATCTTTAATGCTTTACATTACTTGAAAATATCTGAAGTGGATGATGGTCCACGAGTGTGAATGTTTTATTTACATTCGTCGATTGTTCTTTTTGAACAGATGATGCCGATATTGTTAATCTAGAGGGCTCCACGAGCTACTTTTCGTGCTATGCATTTTTTGTCGCTCATTTAGCGTTCTGTGAAGGGTATTACCGCTGAATTTTTATTAAACATATCACTCTTCTAAGGGTGGGTTGCCTAATTTAAAAAAAAGGTTTCCCATAGATTTTTTTATAATATACAAACAAATTTTGTCGTAGTTAACAAATTTTGAATGAAACGAAGTGAGGCATTTTCCGGGGGATTTTCGACGTTTTGGTAGGCAGACCACATCATTTTTCTATACAGAATAACGACTAATGTGAATTTGTTCTTTTAGAGAACAGTTATCTAGGATGTTTTGAAATTTAAGGAAAACTGAAATATATTGTCAACCAAAACGTCAAACGCACGATGTTCCATGACTCATTTTTTGCACGGAGTACTACATCTAGTAAATTATAATAAAAATCTATGGGTTATCCAAGTCGCGAGTGAATTTTCAAAAATTTGACAAATAAATAATTTTTCTAAGCAGTTCTTCTTCTTCGTTTAGTAGACCTAGTTGGTCTGTTCTTCAGAAACTATGCCTCCTGGGATGACGAAGTCCAGCTATCCTTCCATCTCTTGGGTGGTCTACTAGGTAGGCGGCGACCAGAAGGAATTTCATTTTCTGCTATATTTGCAAGCCTATCACTGTCCATCCTGGCTACTTGGTCCCTACAATGCCTTCTTCTGGATCTACTCCATCGAACGATGTCCTCTATTCCACATGCTTTCCTAATTTGAACATTGCGAACATGATCTATGTAGGAGAGTTTTACCAGTGATTGACCTTAGGACCTTAATCTCCGTTGTCCTTAGGAGCCCCTTGGTTCGTACGGTATCTGCTCGCGTTTCCACAGCATACGTCATGATCGCGTTTCTAAATTTAAAATACCGGGGGTATTTTCAAAATCTTTATTATGGCCTATCATATAAGAGATTAATTTTTAATAATTTTATTTGATTTCAAACAAATCAATTGTTAAAACAATCTTCCCTGGCAGTTGATAATATTGGGTATGATGAAATTATTGTTTAAAGTATAGACAGGTAGGAACTTTGTAATACATGGTAATGATTAGAAGGGTGTGGCTGTTGGGTCATTACTATTATTGATCATAAATTAGCAGTGTTTAACAATCACCTCATTATTCTATTATACCTACTTACCAATTCAATAATGAAGTACTAAATATCTTGTTATCTTACATTAAGTACATACCTATATATTAACCTGCGAAGGAATTTGAAATAACCTAAACCAAATATCTTCACAAGCTATCTAAAATATTTCTCCAACTGTATTAAATATCAGTTTAGGAGATAACTGCAACCAGGACTACTCATAACACTATCTTAATCTCAAAAATGTATAAATCAGTGCACGATCATAAAAAAATCATAAACCACATCCATTCATATGAATTCAATAAGATCAAAGTTAAGAATAAAATTGTAGATAATTTACGTATAATTTAATTCTTTTAAATGAATATGTTCTTGTTAAACAAGTACATATTTTACTTTTTGTCGAATTTTTAGCATCTCATTAGAGACGTAGTTGGAATAGAATAAGAGGACTAGGAACTCAAGGCACCTACAGGGCTTACGACCTGTCATCGGCTGGTTTACGTGATCACTTTATGCGCTTGCGCAACCTTCACCGATTATGCCTTCTTATGGAGTTCCCTTATCGATGCATATATAAACATTGGGTGACATCTGTGCGAGAACACTGTCACCTAATTTAAAAGGACTGATGCTTTCATTGTTTACAAATAAAACAACTGCTCAATATATATGGCGTTACAAAAAGGTTTCTTCGTTACAAATTGCATTGGTAAGGAAATTCAATAAGAAGGGATAATTGGTGAACGTTGCGCAAGGGCATAATGTGATCACGTAAACCAGCCGATGACAGGTCGAAAGCCCTGTAGGTGCCTTGAGTTCCTGGTTCTTTAATAATATTCCAACTTCATCTCTATTGAGATGTTAAAAAGATTGTCAAAAAAATAATATTTATATTATTTTACGGGTGATTATCTATTTTTCTTTAACATGTTCTGCGTTTGAATTTATGTAAAACAACTGTGTCTGGCATTGGTAGAATGAAATAAAAACATCTTAATGGTTTAACGTAAAATATTTTTTTTTCATTGTTTCAAGTTAAATAATGATTTGTTTTACCCTAGCGAATAGTGGACAGTTATGGTCTAACTTACCATTTGCAATTTGTGTTTAAGCTGATACTTACCCAATTTTTTGTATGGCAGAAACTGACTTAGCGTTGGATTAAACTCTTATTTTAAATAGCAAGTAAGGCCCTAACGGTCTTACTTTCTATTTGCAATTTGTGTTTAAGCCGATAGGTACTTACCTTGTTTTTTGTATTGCCAAAACTGACTTAGCATTATATTAAACCCGTATTATAAATAGTAAGTAAGGCCCTTGATGTTTATTGAAGGACCCCAAACAATCGAGAACGTATCAATTACAAATATTATTCATCAAAATAACAATATTGCAAGTCGATTTAAACAATGCAAAGTTGCGAAATGGAGGCTTTAGGAATTTATAAAAATGTTCGAGCCAATGAAACAAATGATGTCGGTCCGCCCTTCTCATCAATTAGAACTGTAATATTATTATTATTGTAACATGGATATAATAATACAATGGCTTGTTAATTTATAACTCATAGAAGAGTAGTTTGTTATTCCCGCAAAAATATTAATAATTTAAATTTAGCACGACGGCGATAGTGTACAATAATAATGTATAATTTCAATACACTGATGAATAATAGAGGGCGTCAACTGTAAAATCATGCAGCAGGAGTGTTAACTATCAATTTATAGATAGCCGATCTGTGACCTTTGAGTATAACGTATGAAAATTGTAATACAAGCAACCAGTTTTTCATTTCAGCACAATTAATGAATAGAGGAATAAAAGAAAATAAATTATTGAAAACTTTCGATGATTAGATAAATCAGTAGGAGAAGGATCAGTGCAATGAGCTAGTGCTAGTGCACACATATTTAAAAAAAATAGTAATTAATTTATTGTTAAGGCACATAATATTTAAACCAACTACCGGCTAGGTATAACAGACCATTTCAAGAAAATAACATAAAAAATAAAAACTTTTATATCATTTATATCGATTTTTTTAAAAGATAAAAAAACTATCGTTTTTTTAGTCAATTCCCCCTGCAAAGAATAATTTATGCCAATTTTTGGTTATAAGTTAGGATAATTTATTATATGAATTCAGAAATGTCTGTTTTATAATTAATAAAATAATAAACAACTAAATAATAAAATAAATAAATAAATAATCAAATAAATAAAAAATACACAAATTAACTAAATGAATAAATATATAAATAAATTAATTAATAAATTAATAAAAATATAATAAATCAATCAATAAATAAATTAATTAATTAATACATAAAAAATGAATACATAACTAAACTAAATAAATAAATAAGTAAATAAATAAAAAAATATATAATAAATAATTAAATCAATCAAAAATCAATACATAAATTAATTAATTAATACATAAATAAATTAATTAATACATAAATAAATAAATAAAATATACATAAATAAATAAAAAATACATAAATAAATAAAAAATACATAAATAAATAAAAAATACATAAATAAACTAAAAAAATAAATGAATATATGATTAATAATTAAATCAATCAATCAATCAATAAATAAATTAATTAATTAATACATTAATAAATTAATCAATATAAACATAAATAAATTAATATATAAATAATAAAAAAAAAAATTATTTCGAATTTTAGATGATCAATATCTTTGATCGCAACTTTCACACAATTTATGAAAAAGACAACTTTTCATAAATTTTTTCATAAAAATTTCGATGAATAATTGAAAAACTACCTACTCTCCTGCAGACGGTTGTTTTAAAAACAAGCAGGTAATTAAAATAAATGCATCATTTTCGGGGGTGTCCAGTAAGTGCCGGTTAATCGAAAATATAACAGGCAACAATAACATACCACATAGTTTAGCAAAGAGGTTATCACTCATTATGAATGTAATGCCTTTGTAAGTGAGACGAGACTGGTATGCGGGGATGCACGCATGTGTCGTGCTCCCTTTATAAGGTAATGCACATCCGCACACCTGTCGCTGGTATATATAGCAATTGTATAAATGAAGAATGAATGAATTTGTATGGATTTCCACAAAGTAAAAACAGACTTCTTCTGCATGTTCGTTTGAAGGAACAAATAAATAACATACATTTGTGGTATTCGTTTACTTCCAATCATATATCTATCGTCGATAAATAACATAAAGTATGTCGAGTCCAGTCGTAGGACATAAAAAAAATCAAATTTTCATATATAAGATATCAAATGACCTCTTTGAGCGACCGTAAAAACATTTTATTGCATTTTGGGTACTGCTCAGTACTAGCACTGAACAGGGAAGCGGTTCACATATTATTATTTAACCCAGCAACCTTACGTCAACCTCAAATCAACATATAAGCCTGTGCATTGCACATAGAGATTGAGAAATTCGATTAATCAGATCACCTTACGTCAACCTCAAATCAACCTATAAGCCTGTAAATAAGGCTTGCAAGCCGAATATTTAAATAATTCGAATAATCTGCTCTCCATACACCAAACTCAAATCAACCCATAATGCTGTGTATTGCATAATGCACATAGAATTGGCAAGTCGAATATTTGAGAAATTCGATTAATCAGATCACCTTACGTCAACCTCAAATCAACCTATAAGCCTGTAAATAAGGCTTGTAAGCCGCGAATAAGAATCAAACTATAAACCAATAAATCCAAATTATTGAAAATGTTAACACATGTTGGTATGTATGTCAAGATAGGACAGTATGGAGGTCAGTCCTCTTTTCCTACCCGGAATATGAAAACAGCATGATGTTTCTGTATGTATGTTTGGAAATTTAGTATCAAACTATTAAGTCTTCTTACATATTGTGTATAAGCGACTGCCATACAAATTGTATGAAGCGATGTCGTCACTAAATTTAATTATTATAAAAATTGTTAAAAAAAATTTTAGATGTACTTCTATAATATTAACATTTTTTATAGAAAATTAAATTATCTAGTTGGAGTATTTCAGCTTTTTTCGGTATTTTTAAAAACTTTGGAAATATAGGCAGTTACATATACTCATAAATTTATTATAAAAAAATATTTTTCTTAATAAAAAAAGTTTCAGAAACACACGAATTCTACTCCGAATTCTGAGTAAATCCGTTTATGAAACATATATGCTGCGAAGCCTCTAAGTTGGTGATTTTTGACTTCAAAGTTGGAAAAGCCGTGAAAAAAGTAGACCCTGCATAAAATTCTCGCGTATCATGGCTTGAAACATTGTCGATATGTTAAGAGAACAAAGTTCTCTTGAACAAATCGACAGTTGGAAAAGTTGAGCTATGTTTGTTATTTTTTTATATAATTTTAAAACCTATTTTTTTATAACTGACATAATTAATGAGACTATCACTGTTTATATCAATGCCGAGTTAACAGAAACTGTTAAATTTTTACTTTATGTACGACAGTGATGATTCGAATGTTTCGATATTTTGGTTTGATTTTTTTATCGCAAATAAACATGAATGTTCTCGTAAATTATATCTTATACATGGTTCTATTACACTTTATTGCAAAAGAGGGATTTCACCATTATACGTATATTTGAATATCTTGTTTGTCGAATATTTGCAAGCCCTACCTATACGTAATATACACGGTAATATTTCCAAGCAACCTACCACCTACCTCTGGCAGGTATTTTAATAATAATATACCTAATATTAAAACGAATTTATATAATGTACAACCCGAGGTTTTATGGTTTTAATGTACGCTGTAAATGCTATAAATTATTTCGCAACGCTTACTCGGCAACGACGTTCATTCGCAGGACGCGGGGTTAGCAGAAATATTGAGAAAATAAGGTTTTGAGATTGAATACCTATATCTCCTTTCCTGGTTGGTGGACGCAGAAGAATATTATTTTTATTGCATATAAGCGGTGATAGCCCAGCGGTAATGTCGTCGCTTCACATGCGTGAGGTCGACGGTTCGAATCCGGGCAGGGCACGCACCTCTTGATTTTTAAAAATCTATGTGCGGATTTATATCATTAGCTATGTGTAGCCATGATACAATTTGTCTGGTTCCCCTTTCTAAGGGTTTTAAGGTCAGATGGCAGTCGCTTCAATGTAATAACCAGACTCGCCAATTCCAGGATCATGGTTAAAGCGTACCCCGATAGAAATAGGACAAAAGCGCTAAGTTAAAAAAAAAATACGCAAACATTGGACTTTTTTCCCTGATTTGTTTCCTGTTACCTCATTTATAAGGACTGATGCTTTCATTATTTACAAATAAACTAATTTCTCAATAGATGGCGTTACAAAAAGGTTTCTTCGTTACTTCAATAATGGCAATAGTATATATAGTTCCTTATTTTCAGGTGAATTGTTACACACTATTCAAATATATAGAACTTTCAAAAATTACATTGATAAGGGAAATCAATAAGAAGGCAAAATTGGTGAACGTTGCTCAAGCGCATAAAGTGATCACGTAAGCCAGCCGATGACAGGTCGTAAGCCCTGTAGGTGCCTCGAGTTCCTGGTTCTTCTACAATATCCCAACTTCGTCTCTATTGAGATATTAAAAAGTTTGTCAGTAAAAATATGAATTGATTTTGTTTTGATGCAGTATGTTATAGCGGTTATTAAATCGTGGAAGAGGTGACGGTGGACGGCGAGTGCGGTTTTGCGGGAGACAGCCGGCGTTCGTCGGTTTTTATCCGTGCATGAGCGTTGTCTTTCTGTTGCAAAATCTGACACCTGTTCACTGTTTAACCAGAATATACTTGACGGGTCGTAAGCCCTGTAGGTGCCTCGAGTTCCTGGTTCTTCTACAATATCCCTACTTCGTCTCTATTGAGATGTTAAAAATATGCCAATAAAAATACCTTGTCAATCGTCGAATGTTGAAATATTTAAAGCTAGTGTATGTAGGTACAAACAGATGGTTTGGCCATATTGTTTCATGATACTTATGTACTGGTTGTGGTGTATTATGTAGTTGAGTAGGTACCTACCTTTTACTAAATAGCCGCGATAAATATTACCACGCTTCAATGACAGTTCAGTTGTGGCGGTATTACCAGTTTCCGAGCTTGTCCTCCATTGGTCAGCATCTCCGACCAATAATAACAGGCGCAAAAGAGATAATGGGATCCGCTCTATGCATCCTGCTCATCTCGGAAGATAATTCTTTCGCTTCAGTACGCCGACGAACGAATGCAGGGGTCGACAGCATAAAGTTATTTTATGAAATTGACCTTGTAAAATATATTAAAGACACAACTATGCCGCTTCGCGATAAATTCAGAATTCACCATTTCACCGATGCGATGCCTTGCCACATAGAATAATTTGGAAAGATAAGGTCCGTGAAATTTCTGTACATCCAGGACCCTTTTCAGGAGCCACATTAGACAGGAATAAATCATTGTTTTGCTACGAGCAGTGAGGACCTATATGTACCTAACATGAAATCAAAGGTGGGCTGACTAAATTACAATTACTTCTTTATATATTTTTAGTTTTTAAATAGAAAAAAAATAATATGTCCTTGTTAAACAAGTACATATACATCTTCCTACGTTCCCTAAAATACATAAATGCTTGTGCTATGGGTGAACGAAATCGGTCGAGGCAGGATTGGAACTCGCGACCACTGGATTACTAGCCCAGCGCGCTAACCGCTCTGCCATCGACCCATATTCTTATTTATTCTCATTTTTTTTTTATTTCATTTTCATCACCAAAACTTACAGGGGTGACATCTGTGCGAGAACATTGTCACCTCATGTATAAGGACTGTTGCTTTCATTGTTTACAAAAAAATAATTTCTCAATAGATGGCGTTACAAAAATTTTTCTTCGTTACTTCATAGATGGCGATGGAATTTTTCAGTTTATTTCAAACGATCAGTATCTCATTATTAAAATATAAAGAACGTTCAAAATTGCATTGATAAGGGAACTCAATAAGAAGGCATAATTGGTGAACGTTGCGCAAGCGCATAATTTGATCACGTAAACCAGCCGACGATAGGTCGTAAGCCCTGTAGGTGTCTTGAATACCTGGTTTTATTTTTGTTTGTATATTGATTTTTCTTTTTTTGTAAATATTTTTTATTTAATGTATAATTTTGATGTAAATATAATATGGTTTGTGTAGCATTGCACCCCCCTGCTCAAGAACAGAAATAAAAACTTATTATTATTATCCGATCTCGCACTCCAACCAAAGGTTGTCGACTTGATCTCTGATGCATTCTTGAGACGGACATAACATTACTAATGTTAATTGCCATCATGTCGGTACACCTACTTATATTTCTACATAATATTTCTTGTATATAATATGTACCTACTTATTTTATGTTAAATTGTACATACTTATACATACGTACATCATATTATACCTAAATACATAATTAACTCATTATTTGGCTGTTATCAGATGCTTCTGCCGTGGCACAGTTGGACAGCCGTTTGGGTTCAGTGCGGGCGTCCTGGGTTCGATCCCCAGCAGAGGAGAAATGTATTAAAATTATTTTTCACGCTAGTATTGCTTCTCTGGGCTGGAAACATTGGTTAGTTGGAAGAAATTGTCATATGGCTATATACTCGCCACTTGTGTAGGTTGCAAGGAGGCGTTTATAATTATTAGGTATTGCTTAGGCCTACAGAGACACGTTAGGTCCAGGTTGTTGTACATGATATGGGTAAATTTTTTTTTTTTTTTATTATTATTGAAACCAAACAAAATATAACAATATAGTTACAAACAATAAAAATATTACAAAAAAGTACAATTTAAATAAGTTATATGAAACATTTTTTTATAGGATTATTTGGTATATACCACCTCACTAGGCTGAGCCTGTACCGAGGTGGCAGATTTTTTTTTTTTTGCGTTATATCTGACGGAAAAATATTAAACTTGTATTTAACTAAAACTTGTTATAAAATATACCTATTATAAAAATAAAATATAAACTATTGTAGCTTGATCATGTTTCCGCAGTATATAATGCCCTTGTTTCTAATCCATGTTTCTATTGTTTTCTTGTGTTTCAAATTATTCATCAACTGTATGTCCGTTATTTCACTTTTTATCTTATTAAAAATTTTTGGAGCTAAATAATAGTAATGTCTTTGTCCGAATGTCGTGTTTGTCTTTGGAGTCATGAGAAAATTCCTGCGTGTCGTCTCGTAATTGTGTTGCGGTGTAATGTGAATTGTTTTATCTTTATGAAAATGTATAGAAATAATTTTGATATATAACTGTGGAATGTTGAAAATTGGAAAATCATTAAATAATTGAACTGTTGGATATGTAAATGGTTTTTTTATTATAACCTTAATTAAAGCTTTTTGTGCTTTAATAAGAGGATCCATATTAATTTTAAATCCATATTAATTTTTTTTTTTATATATATTTTTTTTAAATGAGGGTTTTGATTTCCCTGTTTGACGGGACTTGCCCCCCCCCCCTAGAATTCTGATCATGTATGAATGTGAGTGAGGCGATGAAGTTATTCAGACAGATGGCGCTCCATTATCTCTGCCATCCCCAATTACAGGCACATGGTAGATGGTATATATGAAATTATAATATTTTACTGCCAATGATGTATGTGAGTGAAAGTCGGATAAGAATGTCGTATGAAAGCATACATAGTGTTTATTAATTAATTTTTTTTTGAAAACGGATCAAAAAATGAAAAACAAAAATTAAAAAAAATGTCCTAGAGATAAATAAAATCAAATTGAGGTTTCGATTTAGGTTCCGCAAAGTTTGCTTAACTCTTAACAGAACAATCGTTTCTGTTGAAAATGTGGTTTGAACCCAAGTCAGTAATTTATATTTTTATTTATTTATTTGTACCTTTATGTACTTATAACTTCCAACCAACCAGATTTAATGTTAAATATACAATACAGTGTGTGATATGACAATAAAGTTATCACATGACAAATAAATAATGAAAATAAAGATTACAGAAGAAAAAAACAAATGAATAAGGATAGGAAGAAGAAATCAGGAATTATTTAAATAATTTAATAAAACTTAAAGATATAATTCTACAATAATACCAATGCCGTCAACATTGACATAATAATAAAAAAAATCAATCTGAATTAATAAGAATTAAACGTGGACTCTTAAAGCAGGCGACATTATGATAGGTGTGTCTGAGTTCAAAATGGCCGCCTTGGCCTCCCACGGGACGACATTATAGTGGTATTTGAATAATTATAATAATATTTCGTGTAGGATACGATGAGAGCTAAAGGCTTTTTTTTCTTTTTCTCTTCCTGTCTAGAAAAGATATCTTTTTATGACTCTGCCCATCCAATTATTATTCAAATTGACGTCGGAGTTGTTAGACACATGGACAAATTGTGTACCTACAAATTGCCTCTCGACAAAACGAAGAATATTATGTCACATCATTCAGGTGTGATCAATTTGCCTACTAGAGACGGGACTCAGAAATATAAAACATAAATAAGTATCCATATTATTAATAATAGTAATAATAGCCGAAGTGGTCATAAGCGGGATATATTGCTAGAATAAAAGACTAAAGATGCATAGAGAAGATTTTGGAATGGAGACGACGTGAGGATAAGAGAAGAAGAGAAAGACCAGCTGCGTGATGGTCCGATGAAATAGAGAGGTGTTAAATTTCGTAGTAGCCAGACGCCTCTATGGTTTTTTATCTTTGATTTGTCTATGATTTTGTTGTTGTTGAGAACTGTCACCTTTTCTATTAAAAATAAAAAAACAAAGTGCCCGACACGCCAATCTGTTTTTTTTCATTATTCATCCACCAAAATCCAGACAAAAAAATTAACAAGAGGGTTGGTATTGAATGGATGCAGAAGGCCCAGCACAGAGAGATCCGGAGAGATAGGTCTACAAAAATGAGAAAGTGTCTATAAAATGTAGACGTAGATTTAAAATAAAGACAATAATTATGACATATGTATTTAGAACAAAACATAAGTTTGAGATTCACTGTCACACAACCGAAGACCGTCACCCGAATTATCTTAGTCTTGAAAAAATTTAAACGGTGTTTGGAATAAATACAGTGAAAATCGAAAAAGTCTTTAATTCTATGTCATCGTGGATTTTCATCGAGTATTGTCCTTCGACAAAATCAGTAATATTGAGTGAGTAAAAACTTTTTTATTAATGTCGTTTTATAATGGAGTGTGGCAAGCAAATTAAATTGTTATTCTGTAAAAAGAGTAATTTATTCTGTAAATAATTAAAGTAAAAATAAAAATAAATAATAATGATAACAAATATTTATTTATTTATTTGATACAATACACGGCATAAGCCATTTACGTGTAACATAGAATAACATTTTTTTTAAATTAACAACATTATATATTAAAAAGAAAAAAAAACAGAGTTAACAAGAAATTACATTTAAAAATTAAACAATACTGGTCGAATATATAAAAAAATACAGAAACAACAATAAATTGACAACACAATATAATAAATAATATATAATTTTAGCTGTAAAAAGAGAAACGACATTAAAAGCTTTTAGTTACTCCTTTTTAGTATCTCAACTGTCACTTTAAAACAAAGATAAAACTAAAACTTAAATATAGAACAAATTCAAATAAAAATTAAATAAGTACTTCAATGTGACATCTATGTAAGTACTTGTTTTACATTCAGTTAATTTTATAGTTGATTTCTACGACATGAATAGTATGTAAAATTTTAAAAATTTAGTAGATCGACAAACGATAGACAGTCGAATGTCGATCGAAAGTCGATCGACAAACTAAACTTATTTAAAAATAACAATAAAAATGCACTTGTATTCGTAAATGTGAATATATTTAAATAGATCAAAAGGAGAGACCATGTCGAAGAGATGAAAGGAGAGCTGGACTTTCTCCTCCCAGGATAGTCCACCTTCACAAACAGATCATAATATGACATTATGACCGAATACAAGATGAAGTAAATGAAGACCAATAGCCTAAGGCAGGTACTACAATCGTAGATGGTCATGACGCTATTATAAGTTAAGGAACAATATGATGACATTGCAGATTTTGACTTTTTGATATTGTTAAGACGATTCCACCCCTATCCTATATCAATCTTACATGTACATATATACGACTTAAATCGTACAGAATTTCAATCGCTATTCATTTACATATGAATCTTTTGGTTACAAAAGTACCTACGTCTAAAAAGATAATGGACAAATTGTCAAATATACAAATTTACCAGTTTGTGTGGTATTTGAATGATGAACTTAAAATTAATTAAAATCAACACGAGGTAATTAAAAGATATGAATATTTTTGAAAGGATATGAAAAACGTCAATGTCTAGAATAAAAGTGAATGTTTAGAGCAAGTAGACGATATTTTTTGTTATATCTGTGAAAGTTTTTTTATCTATTATTAAAATAAAATAACTAAAGGAATTTTTTAATTTTGTCAATACTGACGGTGTTGAATATGTAGAATTCCATAATAATGGGTAAACCAGTTGATAAGGACCTAACAAGCTGAAACTGTCATCCTGGATTCAGGAAAAAATATATATGTAGACCAAATCATTAGTTTGATTTAAAATACCCATTATTAACTAAATGAAGTTTGGTTGTTTAAATAATACTCGAATATTTTTTATTATTGCATATGCGCAAACATTGGATAAATAATACTATTTTTCTCGTTGATAAATTTTATTAAAAATTCATGGTTCTATGGGGACGCCCAGGATAGAGAAGGGTGGAAAAAGTTGAAAGAGGTCTGCATACAGCAGTGGAAAGGTGGCCGAAAAAAAGTAGAAGATATAGTGAATCGAACCATGTATGTATCTATGGCTAAGGAATTCGATGTCTCACTTACCAAGCTCCGAAGGCCGACAATGTATGTACACGGAAACATTCAAATATCAACGCATTCTAAATTCACCTAACCTCTTGTGCGTTACAAGAGGTTGCTAAATGATATTGAAACTAGTTATAACCCGTCAAAGATGACGGAATTTAATGATTTCTATGACCTTCTGCACGTTATGTTTACCTGGTATATGGAATTTATTTCGTAAAAAGTACATTACCCTTTAATATCCAGCCTTATTTTATGCGCTCCTGATATTTGAACCGTATTAATTAGAAAGCCTATCTCGCATTATTCAATTCAATGTAACACATATCTTAGTCTATTTATGCTCTCCTAATATCTGAATTTTGCGATCGATGCGCCCGTACCAGCAGCATAACGCGAATGACACAGCTTTAAATAATATTATATTCTACCTCTTGTTACTCTATGTGCTTCTGATAAGGTACATAGTCGGATGCTATGGCAATCGACCATATTGTATCTGTATGACATAGAATCTATGGCACACACACGAGCATAGAAAATATGTCATAAATTGCAATGCCAAGCTATGACAATATCCCGGGCATAGAAAACTATAGCCATCGAAGCCATAACACATGGTGTATTCTATGGTCATAATTTTTCTATGTCGCTACTGTCATCTTGTTCCCGCGTGATCAATTTGTAGTTGTGTAGTTTTGGACGATTGTTGTTGTGTAGAAAAAAGTTTTTAATAACAGAGAAAAGAGATAGAAAGCATTTTTTAATTTGAATGACTAGTACAATTCATTATACGTGATGTCGACATAAATCACAAAACCATCTCGCCTTCCTATCCAGTCACGCACTCATATTTTGCGTTTCCTTTTATTCTTAGTTTTCTGATCATTTTCTTGTACCTTATTAACTAAATATTATGAAGAAATAACTACAACCAATTGCGCTTATCCAGATATTTTGAATGAAATCGCAAAACACGACTTCCATAGCGAATCGTCAGAATAACACGAATCAACGACAAAGAAAAATATATGTCCAACACGTTAGAAATTTTTTTTCTATGCCATAGCCGACCATATTCTATGGCACTACATGCGAGCTGTAACTCAGACGGGTACCGTAGTGTCGCAATAGTTCTATGACAAAAGTGATAAAAATGTCGGCCTTCGTGGCTCAGTTAGTTAGGTATCTGACTGTTGATCCAATGGTCGCGGGTTCGATTCCCTATGGAGACACAGTTTTATATTGTGTTTTCAGTCTAGATCTGCGAGACGATTAATATTGTAAGCCTCCAGAATCTGGCAATTTGAATGAATATTTGACATAGTACCTGCAAGTTGTCCGAAAAGTAATGTAGCAAATAATAAAAATATATGTTGTCAGTGTTGCCTGGCGTAGTGCCATAGCCCTAGAAAACTACCATATATATGGCCATTTTGCCATAGCGTCTGATTCTTTACGTTAATAGCTGATTTTACCAACGTTACGCGAACAAAAAAAAACATTCAAACAGACAAATAAAATGTTGCTATTGAATATTTTAAATGACACTCGAGCCACACCCGATTCAATCAACGTCGAAAAACTCGACCTCTGTCTCAATACTGGGCCCGTTTTTGCCCAGTCATGGATTCGACGAATAGAAATCTGAGCCTCTCGGCAGACGCATACCAACCGGTCCCCAGTTGACCCTGTCGACGTGGTCCCGGGGGCCACGTGCAGTGACACCGCACCGAAGATCCATAGATCTACACACGCCTGTATGGATCGACAGAGTATAGATCCGATCCACAAAGACACGGGCCAAATAAACGTTTAATTATTAAACAGTAAACACCGTGTATGTCTTAGCCCACACCATTTTTACTATACGCTGCAATGAGAGCACGGGAGAGTTGTGATTTCGTATTTTTTTTTAAATATATTTTTTGCTTCACAACGGAAACTTATCGTTTAATTTGCCTACCTAAAATGGCGATGGGTGGAGGCAGAGCGGTTGACGCTTTGGAGTATGATTCATCTATAGCACAAACATTTATGCTAAATTTAGGGAATGTACGAGTGTATACGTATTTATACTTGTAACAACGACAGATTCAATCTTTTTTGTTTAAACTGACGGTCTTAATTTTACAAAAATCTATTTTTATTTATAAAATAAAATAACCGCTTTGTTTTATTAATACATTTTTTTAAAACAGCCTTTTTACGTCCAGACAAAACGGTGGTTCTGTTTTTAAATAATAAAAAATGTAGTATTACAGTGTAACGGTTTTATTTTTTTTTTATTAAAAAATAGATTTTAGCAAACTACAAGTACTTATCTTGTTGTTCTTGTTGGTATAAGAATCTCCCCCAAAGCATGAGTGAAAAATGTTATTGGGAGGGTAGTATCGATTTATGAAATTAAATATTTTTTTAGATTATTAAGGGGGGGACTGCAGCCAACGAACCTATTTTTCAATTTGATATACCATCATTATTTATTATCAAATCGTTTAGTTAGTTTGGGTATTAATAATGAAAAAATAATTTAGTTAGTTTGGGTATTAATAATGAAAAATATACCTTAACTTTTTGATAATGTTCTGTATAAATTCTTGTAGAAAAATAACGGCATACCCCGATTTTCAACGTTTATCATATATTTTTAATAAACTATAAGGCGTAGAATAATATATATTTTTTTAAATTAAAGAAGACAAAAATATCTAGAAAAATATGTGATGTTGCATTAATGCTTCAGGTTTAGTAAATAAACCTAAAAAACATTTATTTTCCATTCAGCGCCATTGCGTAATAAAAGTTTTTTTGGTTTATTTTCTTAACCTGATGCGTTAATGCAACGTCATATCATATTTTTCCAGGTATTTTGTTCTTCTTTAATTTATAAAAAAAAATATTGCTCTATACCTCATATTTTTTTAGAAATTTAAGATAAATTTCTAAAATCGGGGTATGCTTATTATTTTCCTACAAGAATATATACAGAACATAATCAAAAAGTTAAGGTATATTTCTCTTTATAAATATCCAAAATAACTAGGTTATTTTTTTTTTGAAAACATTTGGTTTGTTGGTTGCACAAAACCAAATGTTTAGTGCACACAGCCAAACAGTACAGTCATAAATAGATAAACCTTTATTACTGATAACAAAGGTTTGGCTAAAACGCAGGTAGTCAGTTCGGTTGTCATAATATTTTCGGTTGTCATAGTGTCTAAAAGATCAAAAAACATATCAAATTGATATCATAAATAAATTGCATATTAAACAATGTAGCGGAGAGTTTAGTGTTGGCCACATCCCGCTCGTTTGTTGTATCCTGTCTCGTTCTTTTATTCGTCATTTTTTCATCTCGTCTCGACTAGTTTTAATTCGACTCGACCTACATAGATCTTTGATGTATTGTCTATGTATCTATTTATATACCTTTGAATTCGTAGTAATTCACATGTACCTCGTGTTTTTATTGCGAATACAACATGGTTTGTTCACATGGAAATAATGAACAAAAAATAATAAATAAAAAATTCGCTCTAAACCGTATATTTTGTATCTGTCATAAAGAGGTGCATCATTTAGCATTTTTCAGAAGCTTAAAATCATTAATTATTTCTTCCAAAAAAGTTTGTAGCCTAAAAAAAGTATCGATTTATTAGATTAACCACGAGTTATTTTTCCAAATTCTACACATATTATGATATGTCAAAAAGTTATTCCTCACTACCCCAAAGGCTATATAGTGGGGAATTATGAATTCTCTATTTTAATAAGTTTTTTTTTATTGTAGGTTATCAACTACATAGTATCATGCTGAGATTGAATTCTGAAAGTTTCATTACAATGTTTATGTATGTGTGTGCTGTGTAATATGTGCTATGTACGACGTGTTTATTCTACTTTATCGATTTTATGCTAAAGTATTAATTCGTATATCTTATACTCGCTTGGGCCCCATTAAATTTTGTATGATATCTGATCAGTGCTCCTCATTTTTTTAACTGTCAAATATGCCAAATTGACCCCAAGCTCAGGAAACTTAAAATTTTATATTATCGTTTTCAAATGGTAAAAAGGCACATCACTGTCATATTATGGCGTTGAAGAATTATCAAGTTTTCATTATAAAATATTTAAATCAAAAATTATTTAACATAATATTCATTTCATGTTTATGCTGAAAATTTTCCATACAAAATTTGAATATTTTGTGGAGAGACTTGGTAGTGAAGAGTATGGCGTTGGCCTCAACCCAGACGTTTATTCACGTAAAAGGCTTAGAGACGTAAAAATAATAAATACACATTTGTATGGTGTCAACGCCTTTAACGGTTTCTAATTTAAAAAGCTTTTCAACAAATGGTTGGTTGGAAGTAATTGTCTGTTGGCAATAAGCCCACCAGTGTACAATATTTGTTTTTTTTTTATTTAATAATAAATATTATAATTTTCAGCAGATAAATATTCATGAGTACCTTTGTACCTATGTCCTTTTCATGGAAGTGAGTAGGCAAATATCGTTCATTCATTCCATCATGGAATATCCCACAGAGAGGGGTTACCAGCGAAGATATGCTGGTGTGCATTACCTTGTAAAAGGAAGCACAACACTTGCATGTTTCACCGTGCATCAGTCTCATTTCACCTAAAAAGGCACTACAATTCAGAATGAGTTATTTTGCCTCTAGAATTTTCCATCACCCCGCACTTACCGGTCACCGGTCACCCGAAAGTGATTTTGCTAACACAAAAGATTGGAAGCACTCTTCTATTCCGGTCTCTTACAGCATTTTAAATGAAGGATAAAAAAATCGTACAACTACAAGTCTAGTTTGATCCATCATATTAATTTCCCCCATATCAACGTGGCAATTAAGCGAGACACACAGTGGTCAAAGGCCGAAAAAAAACAAGCGCATAAAATTGTATGGCATAGTCCATAAGGTTGAGCGTTTGTCGCACGTTGTTCGCGCGTTGTCACGAGTTGGTATTTTTAAAGGATTTAGTTCAGATTTCGAGGTATGCATACATTTAATATAATGAGTATCTACAGATTATTTTTTAAATTACAAAACTTAAAATATCCGAACACTAACGTTATATAATAAAATTTAAAATAATGTATGAAAATTGTAAATTTTGCTCATTTGGTATTTGATTATGATGTATCTACATAGAGGAAAATATAAGGAGTTTGTAAAATAAACGAGCATATATTATAAGACAATGCATGGATGTTAAGGAATCTAGGAATATGTGCAAACATAGAGGAATATAATATACATCGCCATAGATTCATCGCTGCATTGGTATAAAATAAATGTAAGTATGTTTCTGATTTCCATGCGCACGTTTTGAAAACGCGCGTCAGATTTTCTCCTTCTGAACATGGGCCTAATGTGTATGTACACGATTTAAAAATGTCGGATAAGAAATGATAAATATATATCTCACTACATATATCGTGTACCAAGTAAGTACGTACATAATAACATAAAATGCCTTTTAGAGCTTCATTATGGATTCCATACATTGAGACATTATTTTTTCTTTCGTTGGACATATAAGGCGGAGTTATTTATTAATTGAGCGGTCAACGAAGTCCGATCCGTGTGGAAATGGCTCAATAAAAACTCGTCAGGTCCCAAACTGGACTCGAACCGGCGGTGCTGTGATACGTACAGTCACCACTCGACCGACCAACTAACCTTCGACGAAAGTACAACTCTAATTAACGCCAAAGTAGATATCACGTAAACTATCGGACCAAAAATGTACAAATAGCATTTTTGTCTCGCAGTCGAATAGATATGTACCAGTGTGCAGTGAAATAAATAGATTGACTCCTGAATTTTTATTTTATGCTAGTGTTAAAGTAATTTTAAGTTGGATTGAATACCACGAGGCAATTTTTTCCAACCATCCAATTTTTGATCAATATTTAACTGTTTATGACGCAAAGTCGCCATCAGCCTACTCTTGTTTTAATTTTTTGATAACGATCATTATTAATAATAAAGTAAGATAATAATATTCCAATTTCGTCTCTATGGAAGTGTCAAGTGTTTTTTTTTGACAATTTTTTATTATATTTTTATGCGGTCGGCAGCAAAGTTGGTATACAATTTATTTTTATTATTTTTAAAAGTGACCCCAGACTGAGGTCTCAACTGGGAAAGCAAAACGAGTGCAAAATAAAAATTTATTTGGGTATACACTGAAAAAAAGTTATGTTAAAATTAACCGAACTATAGTGACTACAAAACAGTTCGTTTAGTGCTACTAAATATTTTGTACCCTGAGCTAAACACTACAGTCATAAATAGATTAATTTTTATTACTGATAACAAAAGTTTAGTTAAAAAGCCAGTTCGGTCGTCACAATTATTTTTTTCAGTGTATAGCATGACAGGTGAAAATATAAGTTGTGTCTCTTTAGTCTTGTCTAAGGAATATTTATAGGTAAGGGTTGAGATGACGTTAATAATAATAATAAATTTGGATTATTTTTATAGCGCCGTTTTTGTGATAACCTCGCCTCAAGGGCGCTTTGAATATATTAGGGGTTTTTGTAAGACTCGCAGAAGAAGTGAGTTTTTAGGTGTTTCCTGAATAGTGCTAAGTTGTCGATTTGCCTCAGTTCAGGTGGTAGTTTATTCCACGAGGCTGGTCCAGCCACAGCAAAAGCACGATCACCGAAGGATGAAGTGTTGACTCTATTTATTTCAGTCAACTTGCCAATCACGGATGTGGTGGCTGACCGAAGGGTTTGTTGTCGCTCGTTTACGGTGAGAGGAATGCAGAAGTCTGAAAGATACGTGGGACCCATGCCATGGATCGCTTTGAAAGTCAACAAACATAATTTGTATTTGATTCTCTCTGGCACTTTTAGCCAGTGAAGATTTCGTAGATGGTGGGATATGTGTGAGAATTTCGCGGCTCCGGTGATCCGGTGACGTTACATCATGACTATGTTATTCTAAAAAAACTAAGACTATAATCAAGGAAAAGCTTTCTTAGAATTACATCCCCCCTAAAACTACCACCAGATAGGGCAAGGAAAGATCTTTGGCAAGCACAACACGGTGGAGATCAGGTCGACCTGTCGGAAAGTTTGGGACCGGGACACCAACTACCCTACCTGACATGGAAGACACTTAATAGATTACGCGTCGGTGTCACGAGATGCAAAGAGAACATGCTAAGGTGGGGTATTAGGATGGAAGAGGATGTTTCCTGCAATTGCGGCGAGATACAAACTGACGAACACCTCCTCATTTGTCAAGATATGCCAGTGAGATGCGACGCAGAGGACTTGAAGATTGTTAATGACAATGTCGTTGCGGTTGCTGTATTCTGGAGTAGGAGGGCCTAGTGGTGAAGTGCTCGGACTCGTTAAGTAAGTACATAAGTATGTTTAATCTAAACCTACGCTGACGTCAAAGAATTCAGTAGTGTGAAAGATATTCGCAAGTGTAGCACTTTGACCAAATTGAAGTCAATCGACTACATCACTAATGTAAGTGTTTATGGTATAGCACTACAATATATTGTATCGAGACAATATCAGCATAATATTATATGTATATATATGTAGATAGCTATAAGTAGGTAATATGGTATAGACTATACCTGGCCAATGGGGGGTGCCAGTTATAATTAGGCGCCTACATGACCAATGTGTTGTCAAATTTGTACACATTTACATACTCAATCAGGGATGCCACGATCAACCAAAATATTAAACGGTAACCACATTAAGTACAAGATTTAGAAGTCATTAGAAAGGATCACAATATATACAAGAAATCTCTTCGATAACTTGGTTTCATGACTTGTCAAATCCAGTTACTTTTTGAACTGAAATAGAAACGTTCTAGAATTTTAGAATGAAGGTCATTTGAACTAAATTTCGTATTCAGTAACTGATGTTGTTCCTAAAACTAAAATCTACAAAAATAGAAGATTATAATTTGAACTCAAATTGTCTATGGCATAGTAAGTCATAGTAATAGAAGAGGGTGTTAGAAAATATAAATATATTAATGTAGAACAAGCGACGGTCGTCTGCCAGAATCGAAATCAGATACGTTCTATTTATTATTTTTCCCTGCTGTATCAAGAACACAGCGTGATGGTTCATAGGTATGTACGTTTTGAAATGATAGAAAATTCAACAGGATACATACAGTATAGTATTCTCAATCAATTTAAGAATTATGGCGGACACTTCAGGTCGAAAATGTATCACCACCAGCGAAAGTTTGTTCGAGGAACGAGCTGTTATAACCGTGAAAGAAATCAATCAGAAAGAAGATTGGTTAATAAAGACATTGTAAATTATCGCATATATGTTTTGTTGGACAACGGAGATGAAGGTCATAAGGTCAATCACTGGTAAAACTCTCCGAGATCGTGTTCGCGATGTTCAAATAAGGAAAACATGTGGAATAGAGGACATCGTTCTGTGGAATAGATCCAGAAGAAGACATTGGAGGAACCATGTAGCCAGGATGGACAGTGATAGACTTGCATATATAGCGGCGAATGAAATTCCTTCTGGCCGCCGCCTACCTGGAAGACCACCCAAGAGATGGAAAGATAGCTGGACTTCGTCATCCCAGGAGGCATAGTTTCTGAAGAACAGACCAACGAGGTCTACTAAACGAAGAAGTTTTGTTAAGAGGTAATTCACGAAAGAGATGAAATTAACAATATTGAAAGTCAAAAAATAATTAATGTATATGGGTACAAATGCAGGTTTCTTTCAAAAGGCAATCCTTTCGTAAACTTTACGGTACATTAATGAACGGCCTTAAACCATCAGTATAAATAAATAATAACTACGACATCAAAATTGACTGATCATAGATAGCACTGAGGATAGGAAATAGAGAATTTGAAGACTACCTCTTTCTTATTCTAAAAGATAATCTTCTTATTCTTCTTCTTTGTCAGCCTTCTCCCCTCCACTGTTGGAGATAGGCCTCTTCCGTTTCCTTTCACCTTTATCTGTTTGATGCCATCTGCATCCATTTTCTCACCACCGCGCCGTCCTGATAATATCATCGGTCCATTTTTTGGGCCTGCCTATGCCGATGCTCCAACTTCCAACGGCATTTAAATATTTCGTTATTTAGCTACTTCCACCACCACCCACTCTACATATGGGGACTGAAAATAGCCCCGTCACAAAACGCTAAGTCAGAAAAAAATGCATAACGCGAAAGGTACCGCATGGAACCCTCTAGATTAGCAATCTCGGCACCATAGTGCAAAAAGAACAATCGACGAATGTGAATGGAAGATTCACACTCGTGGACTTCATTTCATCGGCTTCAGATCTTTTTAAATGTAAAGCATTAAAGATGTGACAAAGATCTCTTTAAAAAAATAAATTTGAATGGAATCAACCAATAGCAAGGCACCATAACTATGACTGAACTTGAATATATATTATAACAATGTTCAACCCTGTCTGCTTAGTGTATAAATATAATAATGAGTCGATGATTGAATTTAAATAATGAATTCAACATGGCCAAGGACCAGAACACCCAAACAATAAAAAGGAATAATATCAAATCATTCCTAAACACAGCGCTTTCTTCAATTTAATATTCAATATGTTACCTCTATATCTTTGATTATGTTAATGGCAATAGGTAACAGTCTGAGGTAATGTAAATTAAAATCATGGCGTTGGAAAAATTATATATATAAACATCGAATATGTTTACGCATATATTGGATATTATCCCTATTGGGAGTCAATGTAGGTGTCACGATCGCAATGTCCCAGTTATCCTATAATATTGCAACTTTGTTAAAAAATATATAAGCGTGTCAGAGCCACTACTAAAGTATTATAATAGGTATAAATGAAAACACTAATTAGTTTTAGTTTCACTATTTAATTTTAACACTGGCACTGACCGGTATCGATCTGAAGATCATCGTCAGAGTGCGCGAAAATGAAAGTAAACAGAGTTTAAATAGATATGACTGAAATATTGGTACACAACCTTTTTTTTTTTTTTTGTAAAGTTCTATCAGTTCGATTAGTATTGCCAGAAAGAACTGATGAAGAAAACTGGCAAACAAAACAGTATGGTAAATATGTGTGATGTATACAAAGTTTAGTAATGTTGAAGTAGAAAGAAAAACTGATTTTACATTATACAATATAGAAACTAAAACTAATTAGTGTTTTCATTTATACCTAGTATAATGGAGTTTCACCACGAATTATCCGTCGACAAAATTAACAAGTTAAAGTATTATAACATTATCATATTGAAAGAAGTAATAATAAATTTCATAACCATTTCGAACATGCTACTAAAATTATTTTACAGAAGTTGATAAACAGAATGAAACAAAATCGTGTATAGCAAGGCATGTCATTGCCACATTAAAACAAAGCCAGGCATGCCACTAAAAGTTGTCATAAAATAATTTACGGAAAAGGAACAATCTCGTGTACTGACAGGCATGTCATAGGCACTTAAAAACATTTCAAATACCTATACGAATAAAGTTTTAAAATTTAAAATTATATACTTACTGGAATGAAACAATATTATACACATATAGACATGTCGTAGCTTTTTGAAAAACATTCCAGACTGATTAAACTATAAATTTTAATAAACATATATGTGTACCTATATATCATAAATCCCTTACAAAAATACCATAAAAAATTCATAATACCATTCACTGAAAAAATATTATACACAGGTATATGGGTTTTTCGTAAAACCGTACACACTAACTAATGCCACATGAAAAACTTTCGAAACATTTCGAGATTTCGTGACGTACCATTGTCACACGAAAAACCATCTTAAAAATATGCTAATGATACATACTCGTAAAGTTTTACGTTCTAGAATAAATTCTTCTTCGCTGTTTTGATCCAAAAATCAGATTTCCGTTTAAAAAAAAATTTTCTCAGACGGCATTCTGGTTTTAAATTCAGTATATTTTCACATATCTCTTAATGTTGATATTGACTTCACATTTATAATTTTTCGAATACTGTCTGAGCCACAACGCGTTATCTAATAAAGACATATGTGTATATTATAATGTTCTATGTCACACATTAAGATATTCTCTACTATGTTTATTAAGTATTTATAACGTGAATACATATATGGACAAAAAACTATTATTTCATCGCACAACTAACGTATGGAATGTTTTTATAGTTGTTTACCTTTTAAAGAATATTAAATTATACACTGGCTGTAGGTATATGTAACAGCTATCATAATATGTAAAGGTATGCACCAGTCATTGGTCGGTAATGCTCACGCGTCAAATATTAAGTGTCTCGGAGAATTCCTAACCACGATAACATAATATTTTTATTGCAAAAACTCCACATATATAGTAAGTCAGTCCGAGGGAAGATTGGCAATATTTATCCACGAATGAACTACGAAGAAATATTTTTAATACAGTACACTATGAAAAGTATTTTAACTAGTGATGAGCAAATCTTGGTACTGGTCTTGGTCTGGGATATCAAAACTTAATTTGATACAACAAAATTAAGACCATTTAGATTATATACGATAAAGATACCTAGTCAGTGTAATGAAAGTATGACAACTAAAACTAAGAACAAAGTTCTGAGTTTCATTCGCCCGGCCGTCAATACAGTCATAGAACACATAGTAGTACACATAAAATCTCTTTTCTATGCAGTATACGTACACCTACCGATTCGATTGCCGATCTACCGCCTCACACACACATGTAAATAAAACTTGTCATACATTTGATTTCGAAATTTATATTGCACGCGGCTTCTGTACCTCATAATTCTATGGGTAACTATCACGTGAATTAAAAAAGGTTTATACGTAATTTAAATTATCGGAAACCCAAAATTTGTTAAGTAATTGTGGATATTTTACATAGTAGAATTCCATTTTAAATTATATTAAAAAATAAAACAGTACGTATTAGATTCTACGTATATTTTTTAATTTGTCGATAGCTATTTCGCCTTGTTAGTCTTGAGGATGCCCTAACAAGGCGAAATAGCTATCGACAAATTAAAAAAATATACGTAGAATCTTAAACGTATTGTTTTATTTTTTAATATAATACAAAATTTTTTTGATTTTTTACATTTAAAGAACAAACTTCACTTGAAATGAAAAAACTTTATTGGTTTGATATATTGGTTTTATGCACTCTTTAAGCACCATAAAATATTTATTTCTCTACGACACATAGTCATGAAGTAAATAAAAAAAAGGCTATTACGAAAAAGGATATTTTTAGGCGAATTTATGCTAAATTTAAAAATTGTGTGACGAACATTCACTAGAGAAATTTTGAAAATACTTATGGTATTTTTTAAGCACATATTTGAGGTATTTTATTTCAAATTGGGGTAGCAATTTGTTATTTATTTTAATGTATCAAAATAGTGTTTTTTTTTCTAAAAGACCAACTCGTTCTTGCATTTGCTCATCACTGAATAAATCTTTGTTATTTAATATTCATTAAAATCGAACTTACCTAGCATCTTACTGAGATCAGCGTTGTGCAGGTCTGGGTTCTCGTCAGCCAGCTTCTTCCGCTCGACCTTTGCCCACACCATGAAGGCGTTCATCGGCCGCCGTATCCTCGCCTCCTTGAGGGCCTTGGCCTGCGCTATCTTGCCGCCGAAGGTCGTCCTCGGGTACGGCGACCCCTGGTACTCGCGGACGCCCTCGAACTGTAACCTGTAGTCGGCCATCGTCAGCCTGGACGGATCGTAGTGGGTTCTCGCCCCATAGTCGAGATTGTAGCTCATGCCGTGGTGTGAGAGACTGGGCCACTGCATCTCCTCGTTGGACTTGATGGAGTTGATCAGGTGGGGCGATTGGAGATGCTGGGACTGCTGCATGCCGAGATCTTGACTCTGGTGAAGCATCTGGACTGACGGGGATATAAGGGAGTCGTGCTGCATCGGCTGGCAGCTCTGGTCCGACTGGTTAGTAGTCATCTGGAGGCCGGGACTAGATGCTGCTCCTTGGGCATACTGCTCGAACGATCTGTGGTATGACGGAGGCGAGTGGCGCTGCCTCGACGACGGAGAACTTCCAGTGTCCAACATTCTGAAAACAAGAAAATTTCTCCAATTAATATTTGATAGCAAGAGGCATAGTATTTTGTCAGGTATGAGATCCAGGTAAAATCAAAAATATAAAACCACAAAATATGTCCAATTCAGTAACTTTTTGAACTGAAATAAGAACGTTCTAAAATTATATAAATAAGGTCATTCGAACTTAATTTCGTATAATGTAACTAACGTTGTTCTTTAAACTAAAATCAGCTAATTAGTGCACCATAGACAATGATTTGAACTCAAATTGTTTATGGCGCAAACAACGCATGCGTACTGCGCACTGTTCGAGCTAGTTTCTATATGTCATGTCGCTTAACCTAACATTTCAATTGATGTGCAATTCTTAGGTTTTTTCACTCAGATTAGTTTCACATTTAGTAAATTGAATAATATTTCTTCCGTACAGAAAACAATTAAGAAAAAGCGTAATTGAAATGATCGCATAGCACTCAACAGCGCAGTATTGATTATTCTTTAAGCCTTTCTTAGTAGGTACATTTGGTTTGATAAGCACAATTTTTCTTGTATCAATTAATAGCGTATATTTAAAACAAGCACAATTTATTATTTTTATTCTTCAAACGAAATTGATTTAAGTAAGTGATTATTCACTTTGCATAGATGAGTTGGCAAATATCTTTGCTTTGCAAAAAAAACGTGACGCCTTATAACTGAGAAAATGTGGCTTTGATAATAAAACGAACGTTCTTGCTGAATGTTGCCATTGCATCAGACTCTTGGGAAATTATTAATTGGAAGATAATTACCAATATCATCAAATCCAACGATTGTTTTCAGGAGAAAATATGAAAGCAGATATTACTTGGAACTGCAGAGTGCTTTAAGGTAAGCCAGCGCCTCAAAATCAATTATGTACTGAATTGCTTCATTATGAGCACTACACTAATTCTACATTTTATTTTTGAAGGCAATATTTTTGTTGTTGTTATTAGTATTCATAGACAGTGGCATATATTTAAATTGTCTTTATAAACAATTAATTTCTTTCTTAATTAAGTAATTCACAAAAACGTGTATTTATTTTTTATAATTATTTACACTTTTTGTCTTCTCCGTTATATACTACAATAAATTAATATGGCGTGGTTTTATGATAACAAGTTCTTGGTTAATAATTTGTTGGCTTTGCGAAACTAATAATAATAATAATATACACTTCCTTGCACCCTGCGCAAGTGGCGAGTTTATTGCCATATGGCAATTTCTTCCAACTAACCAGTGTTTCCAGCCCAGAGAAGCAACATTAGCGTGAGAAATGATTTTTAATAAATTTCTCCTTTGGTGGGGTTCGAACCAAACGGCTTACCAACTGTGCCACGGCGCGGCGGTCGGAAACTCAGAAGTCTTAAGTAATATTTATTGAAAGCCTCTATACTCTGTGTTAAAGGGTAATTATTTCGACTTTTTAGGTCATTTTCGCTTAAACTATGTCGCTTAAATGACTCATTGCCTCAAATAATTGGTAGGTACTCTTTCCGATGCCACAATCGTTTGACACTTTCTTGAACGTAGCAAGGAGCCAAGTCGTGCAGAGTTTTGGAGAATATCAAGCAAACTTGTCCACTTACTCTGGAAACCTCAACTTGTAGGTACAGTTCGTTAAGGAGAATTGTTTTTATCAATAAAATAACAAATAGTGCCACCACAGACCAATAATCTATGGACGTGACAAGCAAAATTTCATGGTACACATCGCGTAAAATGTGCCACCAAATTTTGGAAGCAATCAATCTTAAGTACCTAATTGAATATTTTCTGAATAAAAATTGAAACAATACTCAAAACTGATATAAAAAAATATATATTTAAACATTGAATTTGCAGCTCTGTATATTCCTAACTCTGTGAGTTCCTACCACGCTCATTGTATACGTTTCACATAAAATGATACAATGATGATAATTAATAAATACAATTAAACCATTTTCTTTACATTTCTAGTACGGTTGTAGTATCGTCTCCCGGCACTGAAGCCGTCCCTGTATCAAGGAGACAACAACACGCGATGTTTGCTATAAACTAATGATGGATGATGGCCATACATTTCTCAAGAAATACAATGTCTACCTGATTTCGTCAGAAATCAACAATGTATATTTCTACCTAAACTGTCCGTGTGTTTTGTTTCTCAGTACGATAGCGACAAGAAATGTCATTATCTTTTTACGACGAATTCGTACAAAAAAATATATTAAATGAAAGTCAACATTATTTTAAACCTTTCTCAATTGGTAAGATTATTAGTTTAATTTTATTTTGCTTAGCTCAATAATGAATCGAACTCAGATTCTGAATTATGGATTATTATTGAGTCCCCTTATCAATTCAATTTTTGAAAGTTTACACTGTTTTTTTTTTTTTACATTTTTTGCCTTATATTTTACCTAACTAACTGTACCTACTAAAAGAGCCTTAAAAAGGTTTATAAAATACTTTGTAATTTAATATACCTTTGTTAATAGTATTATAAACTGTTGGTTCTATATATGAATAAAATAAAAATAAATAAAAAAAATGAAACTTCTGTCATAGTATTATTGCCTTATTATTGGCAATATTTCCATTCAGTTTACTATTTTCAGAGATCTTCGTTACACCTCTGATGATGAAGACTTTTGTTCACATTCGTCGAATATTCTTCTTGCACTATGATGCCGAGATGGCTAATCTAGATACATATATCCACTATTCGTGCTTAGCATTTTTTTGTCACTCACTTACAGAACGCTGTGCAGGGGCCGATTACAGTCTCTAGAGCAGAGAATTTGTTCAGCTGGTATTATTGTATGAAGTGGAAGGATGAACTCTCAATAAAATTTATGCACTTGAGTGTGGCTTTTCCTACAAACGATTAATGGATCCTGGCGCAATGCAGTCTCCAATTATTATTTTTTTAAATACGATGGAGAAAAAGAGACAGTTGACGACCACATGACTGTCAAACGACGCAAAGTCTAAATAATTTGGCAAAGTCGACAGTTATTTGTGCTCAAAAGTGGTGTATACCAAGTTATTATTATAATATATATTATAAAATAAAAATTATAATGACGCCACAAAGTTACTTCCTTAAAAATAAAACTGAATTAATTATAGCGAGTACGGCTAAAAAAGGAAAATTGTATAAAAAATTAATGATAAAATATAGACTTCTTTGTCTTAATATATATTTTCTTCAAGAGTGTTTAAAAAATTGTGTCATTCCCAATTATATAAACAAAAAGTTTAAATCCTCAACAAAATCAGCCATCAAAGCCAAAGTGACGTGGTTAAAAGAAGATTTAAAAAGTGTTTTCGGCAAGCGTAATAATATCAAACTCGATATTAAAATACTTCACATGGAACTTGGAAACTCTTTACATCCAATTGAATGGGAGCTGTTTGACGATCACGTAAGGTTCATTGCCAGTGTAAAAGCCTTTAAGAAAAAAGAAAATTTAGATAAAAAACTTACAAAGCTTAAACAAAATCTGAATAAAAACAAGAATAAAACAGATTTTACGCATCAACCAGAACTTTCCAACATCAAATTTTATGACAGAGTAATTAATCTGTCATCGCATAGTTTTCAAAAAGAAGAAATGAATCTCCTCTCAAAAGGACTAAATCATAACCTACAATATAATGGAAATAACAATAAACAATTAGAACTGTTGGCAGCAGATATTAACGGCGCGTTGAATTACCAACATAAATCTTTCCACTATAAAAATATTGAAATATTAAAAAATATTAACACGGAGAATATAATACCTCAGAACAACTTTTCTAATAGTGAACAAAGACTAGCAAAAAATATTGCATCAACTACCCGTAGAGAAAACTTAATAATTACAAAAGCTGATAAAGGTAACACAGTTATAGTAATGAATAAAAGTGACTATGTAGAAAAAACCATGACTTTCCTCAGCAGTGAAAACTTCGAGATAATTAAGAAGAACCCAGTGAATAAATCTCAAGAACAAGTTAAAGACTCTTTAAAGCGATGTAAAAGTGATATTTTTGTGAATTTGAATAGAAACAATAATTTAATTTTAAGTAATCCACAAGTACCAAAATTATATAGTTTACTTAAGATACATAAAGTTGATAATCCTATTAGGCCAGTAGTATCCAACTGTAACTCACCTATTTACAAGATAGCATCGGCAGTTAACAAGGTATTTAACAACATTAATATTTTTAAACCGACATACACAATTAAAAATTCCTTTGAACTTGTAGATTACCTAAATAACTTGGAAATCCCTAATAATGCATTGTTAGTTTCGTTTGACGTCATTAACCTTTTTCCGAGTATACCAACTGTAGAATGTAAAACAATTATTAGCAATTTACTTAATTCTTCGGACATCGATAAAAATCTAGCCTATGACTTAAACACCCTATTCAATCTAATTTTAAACCAAAACTTTTTTCAATTTGACAATACTATATTTAAACAAAAAGACGGATTATCTATGGGGTCCAATACTAGTCCTTTGATCGCGGATATTTTCATGAACTCCTTGGAAAACAAAATATTTAATAGTAATAATTTATTATTAAAATATATATTTTGTTGGAAAAGGTATGTTGATGACATTTTTTGTATTTGGGTGGGTACAAAAAGACAGCTTAACGTGTTCCTTAACTTCCTAAATAAATTACATAAGAATATTAAATTTACATTAGAGATAGGTGAAGATTTAAGTTTAAATTTTTTAGATTTAACAATTTCCATACTTGATAACAAATTAGATTATAAAATTTACAGAAAAACCACATACACGGATTTAATAATACATAACTCTTCTAACCACCCCGTGTCACAAAAGATGTCAGCTTTTCATTCAATGATTAATAGACTTTTAAAAATTCCCTTATCGAGAGATAATTATTTGAAAGAATTGAACACTATAAAACAAATTGCCCGTAACAATGGTTACAAGGATGAAATGGTCAATAATATTTTAAACAAAAAAATAAAGAAAACTTTTAAAGACCAATACCTTTACCCAAAAATAATTGAGGATAACAACAATAAAAAATGGAGAAAATTATTATTTTTTAACAATGATATATCAAATCTAATAAAAAAGAATATCCCGAACACAATTTCACCAGCCTTCTATACAAATAATAAACTGAAAAATATAATACTTAATAATAAAGACAAGATAAATAAATTAGAAAAATCGGGAGTATACAAATTAAGTTGTAATGACTGTAATCAATTTTATATAGGGAAAACAAATAGAAATTTTCAAATTAGAACACAAGAACACTTACGCTGTCTGAAAAATAATAATTTTTTAGAATTCGCTGAACACCTTATAGAATTTAATCATCATTTTGACATTAATACAGGTTTACAGATATTACATACAGGACATTCAAATTTAAAATTAGCTGATTTGGAAATATTAGAAATTAGGAAAAGCATAAACAATAACCAGGATATAATAAACAATCAAATTAATTTTCCTAATAGTCCGCTACTAAATATATTCCCTATCAAATAAATTAACATAGATTAAATTAATAATAATAAAAAAAAAAAAAAAATAATAAATATATTAATAAATAATTTATATCTTGCGTTTCCTAAACACCGGGTTGTCGCTTGCCCCACTACTTTTGAATTGACTCCTCCCACATCTTTAGTTTAGGTTAAGTCTATATTTTCATTTTTAATTTAGTACGTAAGTCATCCTGAAGATGAGAACATCGTTCTCGAAACCGGTCGACAGTTATTTGTGCTCAAAAGTGGTGTATACCAAGTTATTATTATAATATATATTATAAAATAAAAATTATAATGACGCCACAAAGTTACTTCCTTAAAAATAAAACTGAATTAAATAATTTGGCCCCGTCTTCCGTAATGATCAATAATATGCCCTTCTGCAACTCATGGTGGATGGAAAGATCGAGGGAAGACGGAGTATGGGGCGTAATTGAACATCGTGGTTTGAAAATCTCGAGCAGTGGTTCAGGATTCTTACGGGGGCATATAAACCTAAACATCACCCGTATTTGAATTCTCAGATATGTTAGAGTTTTTTCAAAATTTCTCTAGTGAATGTTCTTCACATAATTTTAAAATTCAACATAAATAATAAATTATCCTTATAAGCAGCATTTTTTTACTTATTCTATAAGTCGTAGAGAAATTAATATTTTATATGCTTAAAATCAATGCAAATGTGCGCGATTTTTTTTATTTCAATTCAGGTTTGTTCTTTAAATGCAAAAAATCAATAAATTTTGGGTTTCCGATTAAATACATATTTAGTATATGTAATTTGTTCATTGAGAGGTCATACTTGAAGTGAACTGTTCGTTTTGTATTATATAATCGATTAAATACATATTTAGTATATGTAATTTGTTCATTGAGAGGTCATACTTGAAGTGAACTGTTCGTTTTGTATTATATAATCGATTAAATACATATTTAGTATATGTAATTTGTTCATTGAGAGGTCATACTTGAAGTGAACTGTTCGTTTTGTATTATATAATCGATTAAATACATATTTAGTATATGTAATTTGTTCATTGAGAGGTCATACTTGAAGCGAACTGTTCGTTTTGTATTATATAATCGATTAAATACATATTAAGTATATGTAATTTGTTCATTGAGAGGTCATACTTGAAGCGAACTGTTCGTTTTGTATTATATAATCGATTAAATACATATTTAGTATATGTAATTTGTTCATTGAGAGGTCATACTTGAAGCGAACTGTTCGTTTTGTATTATATAATCGATTAAATACATATTTAGTATATGTAATTTGTTCATTGAGAGGTCATACTTGAAGTGAACTGTTCGTTTTGTATTATATAATCGATTAAATACATATTTAGTATATGTAATTTGTTCATTGAGAGGTCATACTTGAAGCGAACTGTTCGTTTTGTATTATATAATCGAAACGTATTGAAGGAAAACCAACCAATAAAAGTATAGTATTACTCGTATTGAGGTAGTAAGTAGTTGTATGTAGTTTATGTCAGTAAAATGTGTCCTTATGATGGCAATAAAATCAGAGTACAGTCACCAATGGCGTTGATTTCTGCTTCTTGTTTTCGATATGGCCATAAGTACGTGCGAATATCGTTAATAGGCGTTCTCTGATAACTTATTTTATCGCATGCACTACGGATAAGATTAGAAATAACTAACTAATGGTGTTGAGATTAAGTATTATGTATAATCAAATCCATAATCATGTATAGGCAAGTAAATCTAAATCTTTTCTGAAGTATGTATCTAAATACGTATGGAATTCTCAAAGCTAAAGATCACGTTTGAAGGGATTAAAAACCAAGTTTCTTCAGACTTAATATATGTATTATGTATTATCAGCACACTTAACAAAATAGCTGTCTTATCACACTTCTCAAAAAATCTTTCTGTTTTTCTATTGACAAACCATCTTCCAGGTATATGGACCTATGTATATAGATTCAATAGACATTTGGCAAAATTATTTATTTATTTATACATCTTCTTGTACATAATATAAACAAATATAATTGTACACCGGTGGGCTTATTGCCAGCAATTTCTTCCAACCAACCAGATTACAAAGTATGACAACATTGTGTATGTACAACAGCAAATAAATAAGAGTAAAAGAAATTAAAGAAAATACGTATAACACCTAAATACTATTAAAACAAAAAAAATAATAATTCATAGCAAGAAAAAAGGATATGGTAAGGACAGGAGAGGAAATCGGGATCAGGTTTTCAAGGATAAATATTCCTTCTTTAGTTTTTTTCTTGAAAATACAAAGTGAGTTAGACGACGCAATATCCGGACTAAGGCTATTCCATAATCTTGCTGATTGTACTTCGAACGAAGAGCTGAGAAATTCTGTATTATGGATAGGGCTGGATAGTGTTGTACGTTCAGCAGATCGGAGTGGAAGTCCATGATTGGATAAATAAGTGAATTTGCTTTTGAGGTACTATGGCAGGTTTGGGTTAGAGAGAATATTGTACAATAGTGACAAAATGTGTATATTGCGCCACTGGCGTATCCTGGGCCAACAAAGAAGATTGCGGTAAGATGATATGCGATCAAATTTGTTCAACCCAAAGATGAATCTGATATATATATATTCTGAAGACGCTCAAGTTTATTGAGATGCACTTCATTTGCATCCAAATAGCATACATCGGCATAATCAAGCAATGGAAGAAGAAATGATTGAGCTAGAGTTATTTGGTTTATTTGGGACAATAACAGCATTATTAACTAATATGAACATAAAACAATGAGTAATAAATCAAGGCCAAAAAAAACACTCCACAAACTACGGATTTACAGTTAATTCTAAAAAAAAGATTAAAATTATATAGGTACTAAAAACAAAACAAAAATATATGACAAAAGCAACAAGGATAATGACGGAGATGGGGGAGGAACTGTAGGAATAGAAATAGAAAAGTGGAGTAATGTGAGAGGTAGAGCAACTGATGGTATGTCACAACACCTTTCGTCATTATGATATCGGTCCGCACTCACACCTATATCACTAAATCTTTCATTATACTGTCGACAAATTCGAGGGCTAGTTGAAAACTTCCGATAGTTCAACATTTTTTAACATTTCTCTTTTTAAACATGTAGTTCATAAAGGCCTTAAGTTGTTTTGTACAGGCCCTTAGGTGGTTTGGCCACATAGAAAGAATGAGTGATGGTCGTTTGACAAAAAAAGTATATGAGTCTGATAGAAGAGAAACGAAAAGTAGAGGTTGGCGAGGAAAGGTTGGCTCGATTACATAAATGCAATTCTGGAGGATGGAGACGATAGAGGTAAGAATAATATACGAGAGTGTTTGAGACGATGCATGGACGTGAACGAATCGAGAAGTAAATATCAAGATAGAGGAATCTGGCGTTCGGTTCTCTCTGCCAACTCCTAAATAGGGTTATGACGTGATAGTGTGGTATGGTCATTTTATACAGTTTTTTTAGACGAAATAGATAATTAAAAAATATTTTCAACAAATTCATTGTGTAGGTATTTATAAATGACTGGTATCGTTGTATAAAACACCTTCATCGGGCTGGTAAAAATGAAACATTTCAGAGTAAGTATTTATTAGAAAATTTAATACATATTAATATATTTTCCAGTGAATAACTTGAAAGTCATCGTCGTAGAGGGGGGGCGATTTGCACATATACCAATCAAGCAAAAATAAAAATAATTTTTGCTCTGCGCAGCCCACGTGATATTTCAAGTTTTATTTTTGCCTAAAACTATACACATTTTTTTACAAAATATCAATATATTATTGACAGTTTTGATAAGTATCTACCTATTACTATGAAGAACTGAAAAAAATATATTTCATTGGTAATGTAATCGATTTTTTTGGAAAAATATGTTGGTACCTATACGCTCATTAATATAAATATTATTTCTTGTTTCATTTACGAAAGAGGGCGAATACAGTAGGTACATACATATAATATGTATATCTTTATGCGGAGCGGGTGGAAATGGCGTAGCTGAACTGAGATTAAGAAGGTACCCTACATATTATTATTATTATTTTTACAGATATCTCAAGATACAAGAATAGGTATCTCATTCCGGCATGCGAATTTGAATGCAACATCTGCAAGTGTATTCATTAAAAAATGAAACATAAAAATGGTCGTAAAAACTTTCATTTTGTTGCACAGTGTATCCGCATACATTTGATGGTCGGGTCCTAACCGCAACCAACCCGCTTCGTTCCCAATATTTTTGGGTTAATAGTTACTTCATTGTACACTGAACCACATCGTTATACACACACACACACACACACACACACACACGCGCGCATAATATGATAATTTATTATTTGGAAAATATGAGAAAAGTAATCGCTAGGTGGAACCGTGTACTGAAACTTTTATTTTCAAAATAAGTTAATACCTCAACTGTATTTTACTCTCCACTACTATGTAATGGTGACGTGCTATGATTTCATACTTTAATCCAACCTCAATAAGCTCTCTTCAAGTTTTAATATATCGAAAAAATTTAATTTTCAACTAGAATTATGAAAAAATTATATTTAATTTTAAGTTCTACTTAAATTATTGCAAACCCGACTCCCATTCTCCGGTATCGCTGTATGCTGAGCATCGTCAGAAATATTTTCTATAAAAATATCTCCATTAAAGTATTCTGGGGCCCTTCCTTTTGTTGATTTTTGTATTTTTTGTTTAGTTGAATAATATTAATATGTACAGATATAATATGTCTGATAAAAATGTATTACATCTCAATATTTTAACAATTTTTATACTTAAAAGTTGAATTTATTGACGACATCGTTTCATACAATTTGTATGGCAGTATAGGTACACAATTTCTACGGGGACTCAATAGTTTGATACTTAATCTCCAAACATACATACATATTGTTATTATTTTAATGAGTTGCATAATATGCTTCGCTTCGATTTTTAATCTTCAGATTACATCCTAAGTTGGTGTAAAATAAAACAGAAAAGACTAAGGTAATACTTACATAATATAGTTGAATAGAAATGATTCGATATTTTGGCGCGTAAAGATTCCACTTAGACGTGTAATCAAAACACGACAATAGAAAACGTCATAGTGACGTCACGAGTCCTGTTCTAAAACAAGTGGGTCATGTCAAATAACAAACAATCAAACAGCATAATATTATGGACTTATGTTGGTATCCCTTCCCATGGTTCACATTGTTGGCTGAACCGAGTGAAAGACAATACCCATACAAAGTTGTTATAACAGGAGGATCGGCAGTCAGCTGGTGGCTAACAATGAGAATAACTGGATGTAGTGGTGGCCATTGTTCCAAGAGGTCTATCTACGTCATACGCGCGGTGTAAAATCGAATGGCGTGCAGACCAGGGTGACAGAATATCACACAGATATAATGGCCCTACGTATCATGGAATTATTTAGACTCGTTTTACCTCTTAGTTCTTATGCGCTCCTGGTCATATGTCAAACAAATTATTTGAAATGTCAGCCAATTTTGATTTGTTTTCTACAATAACTTTTATTTGTACAAATGCAATGAATTCTTCGATTGATTTGGTTTTATTTGTCTTTCTGCGCTTCTGATACACATAGAATTGAAAGTAATTTTTTGACTGGATAAATTTCCGCGTAAAATTAAAAGTGCACTCTATGCTAATTTTGGTACAATTTCAGTCAAAAAACTGAAAAATGTTGTCATATCTCCAAATTAAGTTCCTCTAATTAATTTGAAAATTAACAATAAGAAATTTTACAAGAAAACAAGAGCTTAATATGATTTAATGATACAAACATATCAAAAAAAAATTGTTAATTTGTTCAGATTTATCAGTAATATCTTTTATAATAAATTATTACAAGAGAAGAAAAATATCCTAAATTGTAGGGAATATCCTTTTTTAACGTATGACAACACCAAATGCAATCATACCAACTTAACCACGAAGCGCATTTAAATAAAACGCATTCCACCCACGAAATATGTTTAGGTACCTATTTACGATTGTTATAAATCATTAATTCTGATACATTACATATATATGTACTATAGGCTCCTGTGGTACAAACATAAATTCATACCAACACGCCATGGCTCTCACGCGGTAGGCAGAGAGAACCGAACACCACTTTATTGATACACATCCATCGCCTCGTCAATATATTTATGCCATATTTTGTGGTCATGCCATATTTTTTGGACGATTCTGACCACTTTATCCATTATTATGTTCGCCAGGTGTTCTTCATATATTCTTCCCAAGTGACAAAATCATATAGAATGAAAGTAAACACGTTATTTATTTATTTATTTATTTATATAAGCATGAAAAACGATATGCAAACGATATTCTCTTAATCAGGAGTACAAATAGTATACTTATTACTCATTCACAATTATACGTGGGTAGGTAATATGCAAAGTTTTAGTACCAGATTGCAAAGAAAATGTAAGGTTATGTCTTATTTTTTAATATCCTTGATATATTTATAACAGATAATTATTATTACCTAATTGAAATTTATTATAATTTACATTTCAGTACTTATCACTAATAATAATAAAATAACGAGTGGGTTGTGGCCGACGCTAATCTCCTCACTAACAAGTCACTCCACAAATTTTTCAAATTTTGTTTGGAAAATACTCAGCATTTTCATGAAATTGTTGAATTATTGTCTAGTTTGTTAATTATGTATGTGAATATTATTTTCGCTGACGTTGAATATCATTTTTGCACTATTGTGCCGAGGCCACGAGTCTAGGGGAGCTTCTAGAGCTACTCTTATTATTCTTACTAGCGTTCTGTGAAGGAGCTGTTTTCAGTCCCTATGTGCGGAGCGGGTGGAGGTAGTCGTAGGTAGGTTGTTAAATTACTTTTGATTTTAATATTTTATTGTGAAAACTTGATAATTTTTCTATGCCATTTTATGAAAATGATGTGGTTTTTTTACCAATTTGAAGATAAAAATAAAAATGTATCGAGTTTCCTAAGGCCCTTCCTGAGGGTCACATTGATATATTTGACAGTTGAAAAAACTGAGAAGCACTATTCAGATATCCTTAAAAATCTAACAGGGTCTAAGCGATTATTGGATGTACAAATTTGCAAAATATGAAAATAATCGAATGAGTACTTTAGTATATAAGCGATAAAGTAGAATAAACATTTTAAGTTTATTCTATAGATACTACCACGGGAATTGCTCAGAAGAACTTGCACCTTTGGTCCCTCCTCCACCCACTCGCAACAGAGTCACTCGCTTCACTCAATCGCAGCACCCATTCACAGTGGACCTTCAACATATACGAACAAGTCGCTTCTCGAACTCCTTTATTAATACAGCAGCCCGACTGTGGAACGATCTTCCGAATTCTGTGTTTCCACCTTCGTACAACCCGGGTCTTTTTAAAATCCGAATTAATAAACTCTTTTCTAGATTGCAAACCCCTCCCAACGCTACGTAGTGCGCTTCTTCGGAAGAGTAAAATGGACCCAAATCCTAATAGCTGGCGTCCCCTACGAAGACATGTTAAAAAAAAAAAAAAACACGTCGTGCATAGCACATAGTACACAGCACACACACACACAGATACATTGTGACGAAACTTTCAGAATACAATCTCAGCATGATACTAGTTGATAATCTGCAATGAAAAAATAGCCTTAAAAATTTCAGATTCATAATTCCCCACCATATCCCCTTGAGTTAGTGAGGAGTAAAAACATACTCGAAATATTTCAATACGATGTAATTGAATACAGTATTTTTTGTATCATATTTATATTACACGTGCAATAATCATTAATCAATATTTTATTTATCTGTTGTAATGTTTTTTTTTGTACACATTAAAATGAAATTAACAAGACAAATTATTTATTATTCAATAGTAAAATATCAATCAATATACGACCACGCAAATAGTAAATAGGTACTTTAACAACACTATAATAATAATACCTACAGGAATATTATTCATATGTTATAACGAAATATGTAGTTATCGTAAAATAACATTGAATGTTGTTAGGTCATGTTTCTTGGAAACAGGCAGAAATAATCGAACGTCATACATAACTATAGATAAAATAATAATAACAATTAAATCAAATATTTTTTAATTTCATATACGCAAACATTGGATTTTTTCCCTGTCGGGAGTTAAATGATATTTTTATTGACAAACTTTTTAACATCTCAATAGAGACGAAGTTGGAATATTATAGAAGAACCAGGTACTCAAGGCACCTACAGGGCTTACGACCTGTCATCGGCTGGTTTACGCGACCACTTTATGCGCTTGCGCAACGTTCACCAATAAACTAATTTCTACAAATAAACTAAATTCGTAATAGATTGCGTAACAAAATGGTTTCTTCGTTACTTCATAGATGGCAATCGTATAATTTCTCATTTTCAGGTGAATTGTTACACATTATTCAAATATATAGAGTTTTCAAAAATTACATGTTATTTGTGAGGCACCGGCTTAGAATAGTGCTTCTATTATTTTAAATCATTGTTTTCGAGTGTCCCGTAAGAGCCGGGTAATCGAAAATACAACAGGCAACAATAACATCTCACATAGTTCAGCAATGAGGTTCACCATCACACATTCTGAATGTAGTGCCTTTTTTAGTGAAACGAGACTGGTGTGTGGGTATACATAGATGTGTTGTTCTCCCCTTTATAAGGCAATGCACACCCGCACACCTTGCGCTGGTTAGCCCAGATTGTGGGATATGCCGCGATGGTATGAATGAATGAATGAACATGTTATTTTAGCTCGCGTATTTTCGATTTCCCGGCTCTTGCCCAAAAAGATGATTTTAGCAAAGAGTGGAAATACTATTCATATCCGGTGCATTACAGATATTTTTGATTAATAAATTATTGTTTTGGTTAAATAAAACATTTTCCACTGTTATAACTTCTTTAAGATGGTCTGATATACGCACATAGTCATCCATAGTTAAGTGTCAAAAATAGTTAAGTGTCAAAAATAGTTAAGAGTCAAAAGTTATGACTTTTTACAATTAAGTGTCAAAAATAGTTAAGTGTCAAAAGTTATGACATTGACAGTTAAGTGTCAAAAATAATTAAGTGTCAAAAAGTTATGACTTTTTACAGTTGTGTCAAAAATAATTAAGTATCAAAAGTTATGACTTTTTGCAGTTAAGTGTCAAAAATAATTAAGCGTCAAAAATAGTTAAGTGTCAAAAATAGTTAATTGTCAAAAATAGTCAAGTGTCAAAAATAGTTAAGTGTCAAAAATAGGTAAGAGTCAAAAGTTATGACTTTTTACAGTTAAGTGTCAAAAATAGTCAAGAGTCAAAAATAGTTAAGTGTCAACAATAGTTTAGAGTCAAAAGTTATGACTTTTTACAGTTTAGTGTCAAAAATAATTAAGTGTCAAAAATAGTTAAGTGTCAAAAATAGTTATGTGTCCAAAGTTATGACTTTTACCACAGATACGAGTATGTGGCGCTCAGTTCTTTCTGTTTGCTTCGAAAGTCTTGGTGTCATGTAAGTATATAGTAGGTATGTATCTGTGTATAGTTATAATATAAAATGTCTAAGTAGGTATAACGTGAACAATAGCGGTCCATGATTCACATCCCATTCATGAAATCTCAACTATAAACTACTTACATACATACATTAATATAGTTGTGGTCTTTTAGATATGACCTTGACACGCCGCTCACTGTTCTCGTGTACGAATTCTACAACAAACAAACACCAAAAATACAAAAATATAAAATAAAGGCGATCGATGATCTCGAACAATAAGAATTATAACTGGATGCATCGATTGTTTGTTAAGTAAACAACTAGTATCATTGTGCTAGTCTATAACGGTAGGAAGACACTACTTATTTATATACGCCTATATATTGACAGACAACAATTGGTTACATTATAGACGGTCGCACACAGGGCCGGTTCGTTTGTATGTTAAAATAGACAGAGTCATCGGGCGCAGATTTGAAGATAGCGCTAAAATAAACAGATGATGCCGACCGCCGTGGTACAGTTGGTAAGTCGTTAGGTTTCTGTGCGGGCGTCCTGGGTTCGATTCCCAGCAGAGGAAAAATTTATTTAAATACATTTCTCACGCAAATATTGCTTCTCTGGGCTGGAAACACTGGTTAGTTGGAAGAAATTGCCATACGGCAATAAACTCGCCACTTGCGCAGGGTGCAAGGAATTGTTCATTATTATTATTATGATTTCGATAAACGTTCTGCCACTGATCCATAATATACACTATTATACAGGGTGACCAAAAAGTCGTAATATCATGAAAAAATGAATTTGCACACTGAATGAAAATAAATGATATATATTTTTGAAAAATACATCCTTGCATCCCTTTCTAGGGAATGAAACATAACAAATCCTAGTGTTTACTGTCTATTTTTTTTATTGTTCCGCGAATGTTGACTTTCAATTGCTGAATGGTTGTAGGAATGTTTTGGTGTATTCTATCATTCAAATACCCTTATAAAAAGAAATCAAGAGCAGTCTAGTACCTACACACGCTGTTATCTGGCTTAATAACTGATTGGCTGTACAACACCGACTTCAAAATTAAGGTGTATCAAGATAGAAAAATGTGGTGTTCGGTTCTCTGTGACTACTCCATGAGGGACATGGCGTGATGGTATATAATATGTACCTACATAATATATAATGTGTCATTCTGTTTAATCTGGTTGGTTGGAAGAAATTAACCAATGGCAATAAGCCCGTCAGTGTGCGTTATATGTGTATATATTATGTACAAAAATATAATTTTATAAATAAATAAATAAGCTTTGATATAGTAACAATTCCAACAAAGTGAAACGATCGTCCTATTAAATGCACGGCATATCCAAAAATATGAGGCAACAGCGACAGGTATGCGGAAGTGTATTAACTTATGAAATAGAGCACGACACCAGTCTCCTCGCAACTAAAAATACTACATTCAGAATGGGTGGTGAACTTCATTGCTGAACTATGTCAGATAAACCTACAATACATGGGTAGGTACTATGATAATAAAATCTAATATTATCAAAGCGCAGATTCCCTTGGAAGTAAAAAAAACTTAACTACTTCGATGATACGATTTTTTGCCGCCATATTGCCTCAATAAAAAATTTTGTCGCGGTGATGATACGCTTGCAAGTTAAAAAAAAAGCTATAACTCCAAATTGAGCCACAAGCTTAATACGAGAATACGTTATCAAAGTGTGTAATATATAAGTTAGGGCTGGCAAACATTTGGCGAGGTTTAAATACTCGAATGTCGTATAGCACTTAATAAATTACTTAATTTTTTTATGCTACACATTTGGTATTTTTTTTAACATGAAATGAAAATTTTTTTTTGTTTATAGTAACAAAAAATCATGTTAAAATTAACCGAACTATAGTGACGACAAAGCATTTGTTTTTACTAACGATAACGATATTACCTAATCGTCTCACAAATCCAGACTGAAAACACAATAAATTAAAAACTGTGTCTCCGCCGGGAATCAAACCCGAGACCTTTGGATCAGCAGTCAGATACCTAACCAACTGAGCCACGAAGGCCGACAATTCATAATTCAACGATATAATTCATACTGTGTAAATTTTTTTATTTTTTCAACTTGTTAATATTATTTTTGTTTATAGGTAGGTACTAGATGTAAGAAAATGCATTTATTTTTTACATCTAAATAATACATATATGCATGTTCGGTGCGGTTAGGACATTCAAAAAACACATGGTCCAAGGTCTCGACATACCTCTTCACAAGAAGGGTTATCCTTTAAATGTATCTTGTAGATGTGACTGTTAATAAGGCTGTATCCTAATTTACCATCTCGTAAAATATAATAAGTAAGAACACAATATTCCAATAATCTATGTATGCATGCGTATATGTTTGTGAAATCCTATTGTGACTTTTATTTAAATTTGAATTTATCGTGTATGGTGCTCGGTTTACTCTGCCTACCCCAAAAATAGGTAGGTACGTAATATTGATGGTATGTATGAATGTATGTTCATGTAAAATATTATAATTTTGTATTTTAGATCTTCCCGCTTTTAGCGAATGAACTTCGTCATAACGGGGTACGAACGTTTTTCGAACGTTCCAAACTTCAGCCGCTTATAGTTGTTAACTTATTCGAATAACGAATACTTTATAAATGAGATGAATAGTTTCGAATGATAATATATCCGACTGGCAACCCTAATTCAATGTACGGTAAAAAACCGATACAAATTCGAAAGCTGATACCCTGTGACATGTTTATATTTGATAATGCAGAGCACATCAGGATTGTCAAGAAAACGGCGGAAAAAAATTCGGACAAGACGAAGGGAAGGACGTATAGTGTGGTCAGTAAACCAATTCGGAGGTAGCAGACAAGAACTTGATATGAAACTTACAAAGCAAACAGGTCCTCCGTATTTATTTATATTAGGTATGTTTACCCACCTAAGTGCAGGGATCCACACCCAGCCTTTATAATATTATACATAATTTCATTTGGATCCGATGCACCGCCCTAGAAAAGTGCTTCCATTCTTCGTTTTCGGATGTTCCGTAAGAATCGGGCAGTCGAAAATAGGTACAACAGGCAAAATAACACCTCACATTGCTCAGCCATGAGGTTCACCACACATTCTGAATGCAAGGCCATTTAGATGAGACGAGACTGGTGTGCGGGGATGTATACACACAAGTGTCTTGTTTCATTTTACGAGGTAATGCATGCTCTCACACCTATCGCTAGTAACCCCACATTGTGAGATATGCCGCGATAGTATTTATTTTATTATTATTACACAAAACAAATATAACATATATAAACTGACTAATAACGCCCCACTAGGCAAAAGTCTGTTCTGGGACTGTTATTTTAACAGTTGAGTATCTTTATTGAGCTGTTATTTTCATATTTTCACATGTTATAAAATAAGAGTAAACAAGAGTAAAAAAAAATGTTAAATGAATGATGCAAATACACAAAAATAATCAATTTTACAAAATATTGAAAAAAAAATACAAATAGTATTGACAGAAACAATAAATATGCAATGAATATAAATAGTGCCATGTGCCGGGTCGCAGATTATGAAGATCAGTTGGACAAACCATGAGATGGAATTGGTTCTCATTGAGAAATACTTATAACAATAACCTGTTTCAGGCGTCTCTTAATATTATAATGGTTCAAGTAAAACTAACGTGGTCCGATGTCAATTATTTCCGACTTTTTAAAAATTCTCAAATATTTTTTATTATTTATCGTTAACATATTATAAAGTTAACCCATTTCATTTAATCAAAACTAGGCAGTAACGCCGCAGACCAAACAATATTAAATTAGATTTTCAGATTTCATTCAAAATATACCTACAGGTCCATACCAGTAGCGGAATTGCTAATAGCCGAAAGCCGATATTTTCAAGCCAAGATTTTCGGCTTCAAGAACTAATATTTTTTTGTTTTTTTTTATTGTATACAACAATATTAAAAATTGAACCGTATGTATATAAGATGCTTTGCAGGGCCACAAAAGTAACTATTATTTTGGCATGTGATTTAAAAATATTTTTCATGGCCACTGGAATGAACAACGATGCAAAAAAAATTTCGACATTTCCTGATTTTCTTTCAGGGATTGCGTAGGCCGAAGGTACTAGGCACGCCCCTGGTACATACATTAAAGAACTGTGTCAAAAATACATCTTACATTGAGATAAATTTTTCGACGTGTTAGATAGTCATTTTGCACTGGAAATTCGTCAAAACTGAAATCAATAGAGAACCTTTTGTCAAAATGAAACTTCGACAAATCCAGGGTCATTTTGTCGAGTCCTCGTATCAGAGGAAAAAAATCCTTCAGATACTTTTAATATTTTTATTATTACGATTGTGTGTCTAAAATAGACCTAGAATCCAATTTAAACCGGGTACCATCACCCAGTTTATAATTATACTGTCACTAAAAATAGTAAACTGCTAGCCCTATAACAGCGTTTCCTAGTTGGGCAGCATAAACTTACTTGTTACTGATGGCAGACAGTTAAAGATGTCTAGTGAATAGGACCAGATAAAGCTCATCTGAACCACAACCCACATATTAATTATTTATAGCTGGTTATAATAATCCAATTACCAATATTTTTGTAAATAATAATTAAAATATACATTGTCGGATAATTTATGCAAATGGCGGTGATATCCGACATTCATTTTAATCAAGATCTTGGCTTCACTTAGTTTTTGAGTTGAAAAAAAAACAGACATCACAAAGAGTCGTTCCGAAGAGAGGTTGACAACACTACACTCCAAAATCTGCTTTACACGTCATTTCTTCACACATAGCAAAAATAAAGCCTTATTTTTCACAATATTTCTTCTACATACATAAATAATAAATTAGGATAGTTAATATAGCGCCATTTTTGTGCATATCTCACCTTAATGGCGCATATTTCACCATGCCTATTTATTAGACATAATTTTCCTATAACATAGTTTTCAATGTAAAAAAAAATTAAGGCAAGGTCGCGTTTTATCACCAAGGTTATTTAATTTGCGTGATTAAGTAAATAATAGAAGTTAAATTTTTTGGGCTTTTTTGAAAATATTTTTTTTTTTCGCATATGTAACATGTAGGTACCTACCTTACCTATACACTCAAACATTGGATATTTTCCCTGTCAAGAGTGAATGATATTTTTTTGACAAATTTAATAGATTTAATTTAATTAGATGGGTCGATGGCAGAGCGGTTAGCGCGCGTTAATCCAATGGTCGCGAGTTCGAATCCTGCCTCGACCGATTTCGTTCACCTATAGCACAAGCATTTATGCTTATTTCAGGGAACGTAGGAAGATGTATAGGTATGTACTTGTTTAACAAGGACATATTCATTTAAAAAAAAAAGAAAAAAAATCTCTATAACGATGACATGTCGTAAGCCCTGTAGGTACCTGATTTCCCGGTTTTCCTATAAAAATATATTCCCGCTCTCTATTGAAATATTTAATTTGTCAAAAAACAGCATTCCGCTTAGAAGATCATTTACCTTAAATTTTTTTAATAAAATTATAGTTTTAAAATGTAATATTTTGTGCAGAGTAAAAATAGGTCCGTGTACTTGCAAAACTTAGCTTTATAACGTCATGACTTGTGTAATTGTGTGAATTAAAATTAGCGATAAAACTATGATCAAGACAAAAATAAAAACAATTATTTATTATGTACGTACATATCTGATTGCGTCACTCATAATTTCGTTGTATCAATCTCCCCGGGGCCAAAATGGCGAAGGTCGCATTAATACAGAGCCGAAACTGTGAACTTTAACGCCTATTGATCAATTTAAAAGGTGCGCCCCTTCTTTTGGTTGTTAATACATACAATAAATATTTATTTATTTATTTTAATCTTCTAGTACATATAATTAGTACACTGACGGGCTTATTGCCTAATGGCAATTTCTTCCAACCAACCAGAATAAATGTTAAGTATACAAAACAATGTGTACTATGGCAATAAGTTAATCAAATTACAAAATAAATAAATACAGCAGAAGAAAAGTAATAAAAAAAAAAACAAAGAAGATAGCATATAAGAAAAATTCATAGCAATGATAGGAAAACTAAAGGATAAGGAAAGGATGAGGAGAGGAACTTATATATAAATATTTTTGCTTTAGCCTTTTCTTGAAGATGTTTAATGTAATAGACGACGTAATATCAGGACTTAGGCTATTCCATAGTCTATAGTTAAATGTACTTCTAATGAAGAGCTAAACAAATCAGAACTATGAATAGGGATATATAGTAAAGCACGTTCAACAGATCGAAGTGGACGCCCGTGGCTTGAAAGATAAGTGAATTTATCTTTGAGATACTGAGGTAAATTTGGATTTAAAAGGACATTGTATAGTAATGACAAGATATGTATATTACGTCGTTGTCGTATCTCGGGCCAATGAAGAAGATTACGGTAATGAGAAATATGATCGATTTTTTTTTAATCCAAAGA